>OY735255.1:10012138-10327360 GCA_963457715.1 Argyresthia albistria
AATAGGGTCGAAAGTTGGAGGACTGCCCCCAAAATTTTTATATAGATAGTTCATTTGATTTCAAACAACATTTTCAAATACCATTTTTTGATAAAATAACTCCTTTGCACTTAAAAAAAATACTGAAGTTTTTTTTGTATGGAGAAAAATTGTTTTTTGATGTACATTTTCACAAAACCAAAAGTGTAAAGATGAGACCCCATACATATTGTAGAGGACATGTACCTCGATGTTTTCTCCAAAGTAACTATGTGCGTATCGGTGCGTCCACGGGAGCCAGAGGCCCCTAAAGGTTGTAACTTTGACATAGCTATATTGTTTAAATTTATTGCATTTATCTCTCAAAATTAAAGTTAAATAGAGTAAAAAGACTTATTATAATATTACAAATGGTCAAAGGCCATCAAAGATTACGAAATCGGACTTAAGTTATTTTTCTTTAATTCCTAAGTAAAAGGCATTTGCTATGCCTACTTGTATACTAAACTTTAATGGAAGTACTTTTAGAATGCCCACACACCTATTTTACACTAATTCCGCATGTACAGTCAGTGGATGAAACCTGCTATAACTATGACTCATGCGTACCTCACAGAGTTCCACGAATACCCTGCGTAACAACAAGGGTACTGTTGTTGTTGCACAGAATAATTGTTCAATTGCACGTGGTATTTTTTAAATCAATTACTTTGAATTATGACTATGTTCCGTAAGTAAGTAAGTAAGTATGTATGTATTTAGCAAAATAAAACAGATAATATTTTAACTGAAGGTCTACTTTTTTTTCAATTCAATCCATATAATTTACATTAGCAAAAATTCATTAATTTACATTTATAAATAAGACATCTTAGACAGGCTCTATAATGCTTATTAATAATAATGGAAAAATTATATAACTATATGTCCATCTATATGAATGGTATTACATGCCAGCAAGTGTCCATAAGCTTCTGGTACATGGTGCGGACATCTGCGAGCATTTTTCTTTCATGCCTATTGGTATGATGTCGGAGGAAGCATCTGAAGCTCGCAACAAGGACTTCAGAAACATTCGAGAGAGACATTCTCGAAAGACTGGAAGGATCCAAACTAACGAAGATCTCATTCATAACTTCCTAATTAGTTCGGATCCCTACATTTCACACATAAAACCGAAGTTTCTGAGGTCCCAAAAACTTCAGCTGTTTCCCGAGGCAGAAAGTCTACTTGCAGATGAAATCCTTGATCAGGATGTACCATTTGGGCTCGAGGAAGATGAGGTCTTCATTGATTTAGAAAACTGTCCTCCTCCAGACCCACTAGCTTAAGTTGAGTTATTGTTGTATATTATGTGTGAAAATGTATGAATATAGTACTTTTAAGTTCATAATCATTTTATATTTAAAAAACCTTGTGTTTGTCTTATAAATGTAAATATATTGAATTTTTACTATATTAGTATTAAGTTAATTAATAAGCACTGTATAGAAATTTAAATAAATTTTGAGTACCTATATATTTGTTTGTAAATGTAAATTGATTGTATATAGTTGTTATAAATATTTATTTTTAATTTAAGTATATGGATTTTACTGTAAACAGTAAACCTTCAATACAAATATTATCTGTTTTATTTTACTAAATTCATACATACTTACTTACGGAACATAGTCATAATTCAAAGTAATTGATTTAAAAAAATACCACGTGTAATTGAACAATTATTCTGCGCAACAACAACAGTACCCTTGTTGTTACGCAGGGTATTCGTGGAACTCTGTGAGGTACGCATGAGTCATAGTTATAGCAGGTTTCATCCACTGACTGTACATGCGGAATTAGTGTAAAATAGGTGTGTGGGCATTCTAAAAGTACTTCCATTAAAGTTTAGTATACAAGTAGGCATAGCAAATGCCTTTTACTTAGGAATTAAAGAAAAATAACTTAAGTCCGATTTCGTAATCTTTGATGGCCTTTGACCATTTGTAATATTATAATAAGTCTTTTTACTCTATTTAACTTTAATTTTGAGAGATAAATGCAATAAATTTAAACAATATAGCTATGTCAAAGTTACAACCTTTAGGGGCCTCTGGCTCCCGTGGACGCACCGATACGCACATAGTTACTTTGGAGAAAACATCGAGGTACATGTCCTCTACAATATGTATGGGGTCTCATCTTTACACTTTTGGTTTTGTGAAAATGTACATCAAAAAACAATTTTTCTCCATACAAAAAAAACTTCAGTATTTTTTTTAAGTGCAAAGGAGTTATTTTATCAAAAAATGGTATTTGAAAATTTTGTTTGAAATCAAATGAACTATCTATATAAAAATTTTGGGGGCAGTCCTCCAACTTTCGACCCTATTCTCAGTTTCTTTCATATTGGTACCAGTGTGTGACGTGACGACACATTCAGACTCCGAACCATGAGAGATGCGTGCGGACGTCATCTAACCCCATTGCGTCGGAGACTCGATCGGAGCATGCACGCGCGCGTCGGCTCTTGAGTTCCCGCCCATCGCACACGCTACGTAACCCACGTGTCTCATATCCGCTCATTGAAGCCCATCAGCTCATTTATCGCACAACCCAAAGGCAGCTAGCTACCCCCCGTCGCTATCGCGAGTGAATTCTGTTTCCGTGCACCAATATTTCCTGCTCATCGCCACAAACCCAGGACCCAAGCGAGGGTTTTACCTCGTCATCCAGCCCAGCTGCAGCCGACGACGATTAAACGCAGGAGCGCCGCCCAATAATTCACCAGGTACCCATTTTCTCCGACATTCCTAACCTCCCATTGTTGACCTACATTTCTCGTCACACGTCATCCGCTCATCTCAACATTCCTCATTCAGCCCATTCACCCCTACACCGTGGACCTGCGTCCACACAAAGTTATCTTTGCAGTTTTTAATAAATGTTTTATATCTTAAAAACTGCTCATTATATTTTGTTCAAACCAATTTTCATCGAAAGTTTATATTGAGATACACAACAGCATATATTTTTTATGGACACAACTTTTTACCTACAATATTAAACTCCTTCTTATATGATAAATCTATGTTCATGAAATAATCAATTCAATTCTATTCTATTCTACATTGTTCCAGCCACCCCATCCCGGTGCCAGCGCCGCCCTTCCAAGCGTGGCAGGCGGCGTCCTGGCTGGGCTCCGACGGCTCGCTGCTGCTGGCTGCCGGCAACGAGGTCTACGCCCGGCCCGGACCGCCAGCACCGTCGGGACCGCTGCTCCGGCTCACCAACGACGGGCTGCCGGGGAAGGTGTACAACGGAGTCTCCGACTGGTTGTATCAAGGTGAGTTCGTAACAACAACAAATAGAAAATGTCACACTTTTCCTTACGGGGTAGGGCTCAGTGCTGGGAGCCGAAAACGAGGTTTTGCAACCAACCTTTGTAAATCGCAGAGTCCACATGTTTTGAAAAATCTCAAGTGAGATAGGGGAGGGTCTCATGTCGGGAGAGAGAGTCCTGCCAAATGACGACCTCTGTGGCGCAGCGGTTGCGCATCTGTGAGAGCTCCCGGTTTCGAATCCGCGGCTGGGGACAAAAAAGAACCCCAGGTCTTGGATGTTTACATGTTTGTGATATCGCTGTTTCTGGTTCCCACGACACAGGGTATCCTATTGTGAGGCCAGAAGCAATGTATGTGCCTGTATGTAAATGTAATGTAAAATATCACATCTCTCCACAGAAAATTGACAAAATGTCAAAAACGTCTCACGTAGGTAACCTATGCAGCCCCCAGTAGAGAGTGTGTGATGTGCCTTCATAGTATCAATGGTATCATCCTCCAATGTCAGTGGAGATATTGATCATAACGTTTAACCCTAGAAGATAACCATAGTAAAACTTGCCTAAAAGATAACGATACGCTTCAGAGGCGCATGATTTTGTAATGCGTCTAATTAATGGTGTATTTGGCATATTTGCCTGAACAAATATACTTATTTTAATAATCCGGGATAGTTTTAAAAATAAAATGCGTTACTTTAAGAATTTGTTTTATTTTAAGAGTTTGGAAACATAAATCACTAGACCTCTACGAAAAATAAAAATAAAATCAACATCCTTCTTTTTATGGGGGTAGTCCCGTAGATTATTACAAAAAAAAATGTTTTTCTCTTGCAAATAAGTTGACAATATAACTACAATAGAATAACCTACAACAACCTGGTTTACAGACAGTCTTTACCAATTTCAGTCTTATAACCATACGCCTCGAGAGGGCATCCACTGGACATACCTATGAAATTATAGTACTTACCGCGAAGAAACAGCCATCCTGCTACAGCGCTAACCGACGACTGAGTTGGCTCTGAAGGACCAGTTGATACGCGCATCGATTGGAAAAAGACAACACTATATTAGCAGCGTGGGCGCCTTTGCGACGTAGGTTATCTTTCTAGGGTTAAAGCACATCGCCATATAATTTCATAAAGAACGTTCTCATTCCAGAGGAGATGACGAAGGTCCCGTCAGCGATGTGGGGTTCCATGGATGGGTCGCTCGTTATGTACGCGCAGTACAACGACTCCCTGGTCTCCGAGCTGCGATTCCCCCTCCTCTCGGGCGGCTACGGGGGCGGGGGCGCGACCAGGACCGGGGTGCTGCTGACGGCGCTGAACGGCACCGAGTCGGTGATCTACCCCGACCAGGCCACTGTGAGGTATCCCACGGTAAGTGATACTTAAAAGAAAGGAAACGACAGGTCTTGGTAAGAGTAATAAGCCCCATAACATGACATTTATGTCTAGTTTATTTCACCTTTTGCACAATAAATGTAGGTAATAATCTTACATGGAATCGTATAAACGAAGGTGAGCTTATCTCAAAAAGATATGAATGTCTCTTATACATAAGAAAGTTCTCTTGAATTCAAAGTGAAATGAAGAATCCTGAGTGTAGAGAATCCTGAGTCAGAGTAACATTTTTCAAATAACTCTTAGAGTCAAATGTTTTTCAAATATTGCAGCCTGGCAGTCCTATCCCGCAAGTGAAGTTGTGGATAGTTGCCGTGGAGAACTCAACGTTGCCGCCGAGATGGGAGGTGACGCCTCCAGTCACGTTAGACGGAATGTACGTATCTACCTACCTAAACGGATATCTATCACAGAGCACTTAATCACTTAAAATTAAAAGAATACTTATGTCATTAAATCACCTAATCCTAGACTCATAGACGGCGTAAGTAATGGTCCTCCAGCCGCATCGTTCTATTACTACCACCGCTACTGCTGTGCTGGACAAATCCACTTTCACCCAACTGACTTCATTCCATAATGCGGCAAACGCGGAGGAGCAAAACGGGTTATATGTTTATTTTTTTGTTGCCCCACACTAGGATACCCTGTGTCGTGGGAACCAGAAACAGCGACACCACAAACATGTAAACATCCAAGACCTGGGAATATATTATTTTTTTGTGCCCAGCCGGGATTCTAACCCGGGACCTCTCGCATGGTAGATCCGCAACCGCTGCGCCACAGAGGTCGTCATTTGCGTGGAGTTCTTGTAACCCACAACCTAACCTAACCTAACCTAACCATATCTTCATTTGTTTCAGGGAATATTACCTCATATCAGCCCAGTGGGTGGGCAAAATGAACTCCCACGTCGGGACAGTGTGGATGAATCGTGCGCAGAATCTCACTGTTTATAGCAGTTGTTATTCGCCCAGATGGACGTGTACAGAGGTACGAGTATAGGTGCCGCCATCCACGAAGACGCGTGACGTAGCTATTTGCATCTTTCTCTTTTATCGGGGAACTCTGCTGAAAGACGAAGATGCAAATAGCTACGTCTCGCGTCTTTGTGGATAACGGCACCTATACTCTTGAAGCTTTTCTTGTTTGACATATGGATGATGTGGTACTACCATATTTTACTTGAGGTATTCAGGATTTGGCAATGTTGTGGAAAATGTTGAGGATCCATCATTATCACATTTGTTTTTTATAAAAATCTGTCCAAGTAGACGTAATAAGTCTTTAGAGCAAACCAACGATAATATTCAAGTCGTTGATTTATCTATGAGAGTCTGAAAGCAAAGACCAAACAAATGGAATCTCTGGAACTAAAGCTTGGAGATTTCAGCTGGCCCAAACCAGAAAAGAGGTTGGGGCTCTAATCAAACTCCTCTAGGCAAAGTAGAATGCTCATTCCTGAGTTTCCATCTCTCAACAGACCCACTCCGAAAAGGCGACCGACGAACCATGGCTGGAGGTCCACCATCCCCCTCTCTTTTCCTCCGACGGCAGCGCGTTCCTGCTGCTGGCCGGCGTGCAAGAGGGAGGGGGACAGCACTACACCCACATCAAGCACGTGGATGTGCTTCGGCAGAGAATGGCGGTACTGAGTCACGGGAGGGTGGAGGTGGAGAGGATACTATCCTGGGATCAGGAGAACCATTTAGTTTATTATTTAGGTGAGAGTTCTCCTTTATATCTGTTGTATTTCGTTCACAAGGTCATTGAAGTTAAATTAATACTACATTAATTATGTATTTATTAAATATTAACTTTAGCTTTACACCATTTCTTTTCTTACTATTTTTATTATTTATATGTATTTTTAATAGTATTGTTTCTTCTCCATTTAAGGCTTAGACAGAACAAAAACGCGTATCCCTAAACTGTACCCTGAAATGGTGAAGAAAGGAAATCAAATTAAGTATTTAGTTTGAGTTGAGTCTTTCTGTGCTTTCTTTTCATTTTGTGCTCCGCTAACAAAACTCAACATTCTCCTTCTAACAATTTGCCTGACAATGAGTTGCACGAAAAGACTTTGAAATATAAAATGACACTTTACTAATCTCATAGGATTGTCATTTGTTCCTAATGATAAGGATATGCTTCAAAGTTTCGTGCAACTCAGTGGACACTTACTACTACTACTTATTGGAATAGTTTTCAGAACTGTCAATTATTTCCTTAGCTTCAAGTTTTATTTTACTGAACATATTTTACAAAACACCTGTAGTGAATAGTTCACTGTACTTATAGGTACCTAACGACATTCCCAAACCAGCCATTTCCCAAATACACATTGCACGAACCCCTCGCGAATAGTCTTCCGGCCCACTTATCATTCACACGCCTATTACTCATCACAGGTAGCGCAGAAAGACCAGGTCAGATGCACGTCTACGTAGTGAGAGATCCTTCTTACGGCGGCGGCAGCAACTCAGTGAAAGACAGAGCTGTAAGGGAGGAACCGAAATGTCTGACCTGCGAACCAGCAATGTGGCCTGCGAGACTCCACTACGCCAATTGCTCCTACTGGAGATCAGCCTTCGCCCCCTCGAAGCCAGGTGTTGGGGTCTCCCATTACGTGTTGGAGTGCGGCGGGCCGGGGCCACCATTAGCTGGATTACATGATGCTAGTACGCATAAGCTAGAGAGAATATTGTATGATACGAGGCCTTATAGGTACGTGGTCCTATTCATTTATGCCTGTCATTACAACGCATGCATGAAAACTCCTCATCCTAGTTACCCCTTTGAATTTGTCTGACCTGTCCAGGATCAATATATTTCAACAAGCCTTTCTCACGACCTCTATAAACTACCTTCTTCTTTTTGTTTCCATGGTTCAAGGACTATAGCTGCGTTATTCAGTAAGACTTCTAATCAACTGCTCTTTTCGCGGATTTCATAAGTTTGTCATATGTCAGTATGAAACTATGAACACCTCCTCTAGTCTGCATAACCGAATGGTTGGTCCGTCAGGTCGACACGACTCCGCGAGTTGGCGCTGCCGTCCCAACGGTCGTTCGACGTTCAACTGAGCAGCGGATCGCGCGCGCGGGTCCAGTTGATGCTGCCGCCTTCTTGGCGGGAAGAACTGAGGGACGCGGCATTTCCGGTGCTCGTCCATGTGTGAGTAAACTGTCACTTGTCGACTATCTTTATCATCATCATGATTTATAGGCCCGCTCACGGACTCTGTTATAGGCCCGCTCACGTACACGACATTCCACAGCTCCGTGTAAACCTAATACTTAAATTGTTTTCCTCGCTATATCATCGAACCATCATGGATAAGTATACCGGTTTGATGGAAGAAGCGGTTGGTGGTTCCAGCTGTTAATAAGGAAGTGGACGATACAGCCTTACCGATTTCTTAGATTGTATAACCTTGACAAACTATACGCTCTGCGATAATGAATAGTTTCTATCCTCATTCCTGTCCTGTCAGTAGAAGAATGAAAAGATGAATATGGCATGACTTCATCTGCCAATTCCAGACAACAGTAATTGGCCTTTTCATCTTTTTAGGTGTCTATTAAAGTCGACATCAAAAAAACCTATAAGTATGCCTATTCCGTTGCAGCGACGGGCGTCCCGGAAGCCAGCAGGTCACTGACGAGTTCCTAGTCGACTGGGGCACGTACATGTCGTCGCGCAATGACGTGGTGTATGTGAAGCTCGACGTGGCTGGTGCTAAGGGCCTGCCGAGAGCGCTGCTGAGAGGCCGCCTTGGAGGTGTCGAGGTGGCCGACCAATTGGCTGTTATTAGGTGAGCAAAACCTATCTACAAAAAGGGGAGAGGTTTGAATTTGGGTTTACCCAAACGAATTCATACGAGGGGAGAGGTTTGGCATTACTGGTGTGACCCAATCTGTAACCGACCCTACACAACCCAAATTCAAACGAGGGGAGAGGTTTGAATTTGGGTTGTGTAGGGTCGGTTACAGATTGGTTCACACCAGTTATGCTGAAGAGGTCTTAGCTCGGCCATAGATTAATAAGCTCGGCTATTTGTGGGCTAAATGTGGAGATCCATCTGCTTGCGTGCATATTATCTTACCTATACCCAACCTCATTCCGACTACATGTCATAATGAGGCAAACGCGAGGAGCAAACCAACGGGTTCGATTTATGAATGGAAGCCTTGTAACCTATTCTATTCCATATACCTAGGTATTGCTATTTCCCTACATCCCCAGAACCGGCTTTTGTTTGCTGCCGTTTGCCTGAATTCTTCCGATCCACATTAACTGATTTCTGGTTTCCATTCCAGATATTTATTAGATACGTTCAAGTTTCTGGACGTGACCCGCGTGGCTGTGTGGGGCTGGGGCTACGGAGGGTACGTGAGCAGCATGCTGCTCGGCTCCCAGCAGACCACCATCAAGTGTGGCATCGCCGTGTCGCCGATCACAGACTGGCTCTACTATAGTAAGTACTATAGATATCAATTACCTACTTACGTCTATGAGTCATTATTATAAGACCATACCAGTATTCGTCATTGTTTCTGCTCCCCAGATGCGGCGTTCGCGGAACGCATCCTCGGCCAGCCGTCCATCAACTACAAGGGCTACGTGGAAGCGGACGCGACGCAGCGCGCGCATCATGTGCAGGCGCATGCGCTGTACCTGCTGCACGGGCTGGCCGACATGACCGCGCCCTACCCACATGCCTTGACGCTGGCCAAGGCGCTCACAGAGGCTGGGGTCATGTTTCGATATCAGGTACATCTTCTTCTTCAAGTACCTACTAATGGAGGTTGGCGGTCAGTCAGCATGCCACACACGAGAAAGGCCCTTGTCGTGAATAAATGTCAATTTCTCTTATCGGGCAAGAGATGTCGGTACGTTAGTCATGCTAGCTTAGAGACACCTCTTGCCTGACAAGAGAAATTGTCCGCGATTGAGACGACCGATCTTTGTTTGACACATGGCAAGTAGTCCATCGTTAGACTGGCTCAGTACTGGGATGGCTAAAGTCTAGATCTAAAAGAAGGTCTAGGTCTATGGGGGAACTATTGTTAATGATCATGATCAACCTACTGTAAATAACGTAATGTACGTAATACATACATTAATTTCTTAACTGTATGTTCATTATTGTTCCAGACGTACGCAGACGAAGGGCATGAACTGAAGGGTGTGATTGAGCACGTGTATCGCTCCATGGAGGATTACCTTCGCGAGTGCCTGTCTCTTGACCCCGACGAAACGAAACCACCAGCCCCGACTAGATAAGAAACTGTAGCCATCGCAGATCTGGATTTGCTACTTGGATCCCTTGAAGTCTGTTTAAATAATAAGGCCTGATTCTGATTATAACACACACACAGTGCAATTATTTACGAGAAGGAACGTATAATAATTATATCACTCAATGTTTGTTTTTGGAGAAAATGACATTTTGTTATTGCAGTATGTTATAAATAGTTATAATATAACATCTATTTTGTTTACCACCTTTGATTTGGCTCCTGGGTACTACCAAATATTTTGTCTCCAATAAATCAATGAAACAGGGAATCCAGATGGTATAAATCCACCGCCAACATGTTGTTAACTATAATTACGGTGTAAATAATGTATAATTAATTGTAGTGCTTTAACATAATGTGTTCCCCTCGACGTTTGGGTTAATGCCTTTAGTATATTTTTTTTAGATACATTGACGATGTCATAGTGTTGTGACTATCATGTGCGGGTAATGCAATTGTTAATTAGAAAATAACTCGTGATCTGTATATCGGAGAAGAACCGTATACATTATTAGGTTTAAGCATAGAAACACCCATTACTATTAGATCCCATAAAGTCAATGTTCTAAAATACATAAGTTAAAAGCTCCACGACTTCTTATTTACATCTATTGCATTATTGGCCTGGATGAATGGATAAAAGTACCTATCACCCATTATTGGAAGGACATTATTAATTTTTGACGTTCGCTCGTATCGCAGCAGTAATGATAATTTTTCTACAAGTATTACAAGTAAATATTGAGGAACTTGTCTTTATTAATACGGCCCAAATGGCGTATGAGTTACCAATAAAAAAGTCCATTGCATCTTGCATTTGTTTCAAATTACAAATTGTCAAAATACCTACCTATCGTTTAAAAATACCCATCGCCTCTGCATAAAATATACTGCCTTAGTATTCATATAACATTCACGTTTCAAAGACTACAACGATAATAACAAAATTAGAAAGTCGATTATATTCTATGTTTTGTTCCTTCTAACGAAAATATACATAAATTCCGTTATTATGGGTGGTGTATTGTATTGTGATCATTCACACAACTTCGAGCTTGTTCACATAGGCTTTTACTACACTTTTTTACTGCAATCTAAGCTAAGCTAATCTATACCTATTATATATTAACTACCTAAGAATCTCCCACTGCTTCTATAATCAAGTTGCAGGTACCAATCTCACTGCCTAACTGGAGCATGATGTTTTGTTTCATAAAACTTCAATGGAGTCTTGACATAAAACACATCGGTAAATGTACTTCTTAAATAGATAATTCATATGTGCTTATTAAGAACTTGCCTACAAATATAATATTCACAAGGAGCTTATCATTTAGAAATAATTTAAGAGCAAAATGCTTTTCATATTGTCTTGGGGTTAGTACAGAACAATGTGAACTTTATCGAAAGATAATTGAAACAAAAAGTAAACTTTAGAAAAAACCGACTTCCACAAACCCTATTTGATTAGATTGAGTTTAATACAAACTGTAACCCCTTACCCCCCCCCCCCCCCCCTTGGGGAATTAATTTTGTCAAATCCCATCACAGTGCTACCCCACGCTACTAAGGAACCCCTGTACAAAGTTTCATGGCTCTAGGTCCACCGGCTTAGGCTATGCGTTGCCTGCCCGCCAGCCACGCATTGTATTTGTACCTAGTATTGAGCAGATCTGGTGGCCATATGTGGTCTTCATGAGCAGTTCCGCATCACAATATTATGCTTACCATGTGCATTTGCACGAGTTATTATGAAAAACACAAAAATCACTATAGGTCTGCCTATAATATTTGAAGAGTTCCCTCGATTTCTCCAGGATCCCATCATCAGATCCTGACCTGGTGTCAATGGGACCAATGGGAAGGTAAACCCTTTCAAACAAAAAAATAATTTTGCAAATCGGTCCATCCGTCTAGGCGCTATCGGGGAACATACATAAAAAATAAAAAAAAAAATAAAAAACAAATATCCGGACGAATTGTAAACCTCCTCCTTTGGGAAGTCGGTTAAAAACAATACCTCATTCATATACATTATAATATAAATCATTACGTTAGACTAGACGTTCATCTAGATATTTTTTTCTATTGGGATATCATAGATCATTAAAATTAATCATTAATTTAAACAAAGAAGTGACCTTGATCGTATGCCGTGAACCATCAGCATCACAAACCTTTTTTTTTTGCCTGCATAGTGTCCCACTGCTGAGCAAAGGCCTCCCCTGTCTCAGACCATTCCTCCCTGTGCTGTGCTGCCTCCACCCAAATACCTGTCCAGGTCGTCCCGCCATTGACGTCTTGGCCTGCCTCTATTCCGATGACCATCAGTGGGCACCCATTGGGTGGTCAGTTTGGCCCACTTTTGGGGGTGCATGCGGCATTCGTGTCCGGCCCAGTCCCACTTCAGCCTTGCGGTCTTTGCGCCAACATCAGCAATGCCAGTGATGGAGCGCAGTGTCGTGTTTCTAACATGGTCGGTCAGCCTGACACCGGTTATACTTCGCTCCATCGGCATCGCTCTTTGGCAAACCTTGAGTTTGGACTTCTGGATCTCCGTCAGCGATCAAACCTTATGAATGTTTAACATAGCGTGTTCCAAATAGTCTCAAAAAGCTCTATGGAACAGATACATCTGTAAATTTACATAGAAAATGAAAATTTATGATTTATCTGTTCAATATGGCTTCCGACTCTGGATAAGCTTGTCTCGCATATTCTGATTAAAAGTTTCATGAAGAATCATTTTAGTACCTATCTATACTAAAATGATTCTTCATGAAACCTACTGATATTTTAATTTTAAATGAAGTCATAGATTTACTAACTTTAGTATAATTCAGGGAATTGTTGTCGTCAATCATTGGTAAATCGTTTGAAAAGGCTGTGGTCTTCCTATTTAATATAAATCATCGTTTGCAATTGACGCCTTTTCAATTCCTTATATTCAAATCATCGTTTGCAAATACCTAAAGGAGTTTATTTGTCATCGTCATCATAATCATCATAAGTTAAAAGGGTAAGATATGAACACTTAAAATAATCTTGGTCATACTAACAGATCAACAAATACTCAATACAGTGGATCTCTACTAAGTTTTCAAACTAATGAGTGTTATTTAAATATACTTTAGTATTACAGAGAAAAAAACGCTGTAATGGCACCATCGGTTGTTCACCTCATGATGTCACGTTATGGCATTATGAGATAATATTGTACAAAGTAGTATTATGAAATAATTGAGCTAGGAATTTGCCTTTCTGATAGGTAGAATTTTCAGTATCGTAGGCATGCAGTATCTAAGTTCGTTTGTAAAGTATGTACCGTACTATTGTTGATTTCACTATAAAGTGAGACATGACTATAGTTCTATTTTAAACTCGATTCAGGAATTCTTTAATAGCATTCGGCAGTTTTATCTACTTAATAGACTTTATCATTGTACTCCTCCTGATCCTGACTCGATAAAAAATAGAAGTATAGAGATTTGTTGTTATATAGCGATGAACGTTTGCCGATATTTGTTAGTGTTAGTCGAATACCTACATAGACGCATATCGTACATTCCGTGTTTGCGAAGACTGCCAATTTGGTCTAAATTTTACAATCATTGTATAATTAAAATAAAATTCATCATGAGATTCAGTTCAATTGCAATTGTTGTCTTAAGGATGCTGTGATTCTTCTATTGCGTAACTTAATCGATAATGAAATTAATAAAATTTAAAAGTAATTATATTTAAATGTCTTCATCTGATATCACGTAGGGCCTAGTAAAATCGAATTCGTTGTAATTATAAATTTATATTGGGAATGCTACGAATGACATTTATTTGATATTTCAAAATTCTTCCATTATTTAGTAACTACCACGCTTTCTTAATTGAACAAACAATATAGACAATATTATACGGCTACGTACCCCACTCGATAACGTACCTAAGAGGTTTTAAAGTAAGATAAAATAACGAGAGAGTTCGAAAACCGGGTGCTTTAAATTTTTACATCTGTTGTATATATTCATTTCTTTAGCAAATGTTCTCCCTAGAATATGCCTATATTATTGTACTCATACATGAACAATATCTTGTGCTGGTTAAAGAAACTTTTAACTCTGCCTGGCTCCCATCAAGTGACATCGATTAATCCAAATCATCGTCTACATACACAATATGTCTTTTTAAAGTGAAGTTCGATTTCTGGTTCGTGTTAACGTCTCTCTAGTATTTAGCAAACGCAATCGTTTTTGAACAAATCAAAATCATAACAAAGTGGAGTTTCAGGGAATGTCCCACCTCCGGTCCACCCAACCTCATTCCGACTTGATGTCATAATAAGGCAAACGCGGGGGAGCAAGCGAATGGGAAAGTGGAGTTTCAATCCAGTTTCTATCATGATGATTTACCGTTTTCAGTAGGCATTGTATTAGGTATGATGCTTCTTGGGATTTTCTGCAAATAACACCAATTTTATTCGTGTAGAGTGTGATGGCGTAAATAAAGTATGCTGTGACGATTTCTTAATTTCAGTTTGGAAGTCGCAAATGTAAACTCTTTATGGTGTTTAAAGAGGTGTCAGATGCATTCGACAACTAAGTACCATCAAAAGTTAACCAGCAAATACCTACGTTATTTAAAACCTATCTAAACTCCCCTCGTCGTCTCTCATTTCGGAAACTATTTTATAAGTACATATTGCACGACTTGCATCTGACGTAATAAGTTTATAGTCGGGATCTCAAATCTCGCTGAACCCCTACCAATCTCGCTGAAACCTTCCCAAAATCGTCGTTTAGTCTTCCATATGCATTCGAGCTTCACTTATTATTGAAACAGGATAGTAGGAACTGTGATTACTGTGTCAATTATTTCTTGTTTCAAATCCTGGCAAGCTTCCTTAAATTATAACCGTAAGCCATGGAACACACTTTATTCAATCATTGTAGAAGAGTCTACCCTTGTCTTTTAAAACCTAAATAGTTCTGCTATTTACAACCCTGAAGTTTGGCAATAAATAAATACGAGAAGAATCTCTGATAGATTAGGTTTGTGAAGTAGATAGTAATTTGATTGAAATTCTTCCGTGTAATCAAGATCGTTTTAAATAGCAGAACCTAGATAGGTACTGGTCATTTGGGTGTGTAATGTGCATCAATCATTAACTAAGCCGTGTTAGAACCTCTGCATAAGTTGTCTTTTACTTGGCGGAAAGTACTCTCTGCTGAAAGCTGCTACCTACTTCTATACAATAGGTAATACTTACTTCCTGATATGCGCCGAGTGAAGGACAAACATGACTACATAGTATACCATTGTCTTTAGAATGTGACTGTCGACTCCTTAGATAATAGATTGAATATTGCCGCGCTACCGATTTCACTAAACATTTTTGGACCGCTTAGAAACTCCTGATGGAGAGGAATCAGTAGCGTGGTAGTACAATGCGCAATGTGTGAAGGATTCAGTCTGAACATTTCCATAATTGATTGTTAATCAGTGTTAAAATTCTTATCATCTCGTTTAAGAGTTAGTGTTGTATAGGTCGGTACGAATCATTTGTAAATTCTGAATTATTCTGTTAAATTATTGTAAAGTTTCTTTGAATAAATAAAATTTTAAAATTTACATAATCGTTCATCGTGTGGTTTTATTCATAAGTAATTTACAGGTTTTAACCCCAGGAAGGCACTTTGTTATCTCCACCAAATACCCGTCGTCCCTTCGATATACCTAAAGAACATCCTCTATTTTATTTCATGTCTGAAGTGTTCACCTCTTCAGTGAGTTGGTTAGGCCCACCTTCGCTGGTGTCACGGTAGTAGCTCCACATTTCTGCACTCCGGAAGTACCTCTCCAACTGTTCATTCTGGAAGGATAAGTCTGCATGACCGCCAGTGGAGCCACTAGCCGGTCTCTCAGAGCTAATAGTGTTGAAACTGCAACAGGACAAATTCCTCAACAGCTCATACTTGGAGAAATTCAAGGATAGAAGCGATGCGTTGTCGATTTGTACATGGCTAGGGTTATTTCTGTCCATAATCAGATCCAGAGCTGTGAAGCCACGTCTGACAGTGCTATTAGTGTTTCCTGATGATAATGAGTTATCTATCATCACCTTGCATCTCTTCAGCTTTACTGTGGATACGTTCGAGTCGTTGGTGATGACCGATTTCCGTTTTGGGGACTCCTTCTTGGTCTTGCTGGGGACAGTGTCCATGCTAGACGTTAGTTTTCTCGTCAGCTTAGAGTTGCCCTCAATATTTTCCATTATGGGGCAAACTCATAATTCTGTAGTTGGTTTTCGTTATGAACTGTAATAATAATTGTACACTAATAATTTTGATAAATGATAAAATAAATAAAGACTAGCTGCCCGTGGCGTGGCTTCGCATCGTGTTTTTGACGTTTCTGATGTGTTTTTAACCGACTTCCCAAAGGAGGAGGTTTACAATTCGTCCGGATGTTTTTTTTTTTTTATTTTTTTTTATGTAGATATGTGCCTCGATAGCGCCTAAACGGATGGACTGATTTGGAAAATTATTTTTTTGTTTGAAAGGGTTTACCTTCCCATTGGTCCCATTGACACCAGGTCAGGATCTGATGATGGGATCCTGGAGAAATCGAGGGAACTCTTCAAATATTATAGGCAGACCTATAGTGATTTTTGTGTTTTTCATAATAACTCGTGCAAATGCACATGGTAAGCATAATATTGTGATGCGGAACTGCTGATGAAGACCACATATGGCCACCAGATCTGCTCAATACTAGGTACAAATACAATGCGTGGCTGACGGGCAGGCAACGCATAGCCTAAACCGATGGACCTAGAGCCATGAAACTTTGTACAGGGGTTCCTTAGTAGCGTGGGGTAGCACTGATATGGGATTTGACAAAATTAATTCCCCAGGGGGGGGGATAAGGGGTTACAGTTTGTATTAAACTCAATCTAATCAAATAGGGTTTGTGGAAGTCGGTTTTTTCTAAAGTTTACTTTTTGTTTCAATTATTGGTACCTAGTATTATCATCCCGGACCTCAGATCCAAAGAGTATATAAACTCAGATCAATGAAACTCTCTGATTACTTAGATAGAGATAGATAGATAAATCATTTATTCAAAGGACATGAATTAATAACAAAAAAATCAATTTAAATAGACAGCACTTAATAGCACGCACTATGCAATTAACAGTAGGTACCTACAGCTGTGTGGTTATGTGACTGTACCACGGCAGTGAAATGGCCCTGACTCAACAATGTCACAGACGAATCTGTGACGCTGGTATTCTGCCAGGGCCAAAGCGGACGCACAACAGTGGCTCGAGTACTTACACAATTTAATTTATATAAGTAATTACATAAGAAAAACAAAATTAAATAATGAAATTAGTTATGTTATTAATGGAATTGAAAATTGAAATAATTGGTATTAGAAATTTAATTGGAATTGAATTGGCAATAAAAAGAAAAAAAAATGTATTGTGTTTATTATCTAACATATTGAAAATGGATTAAAATGGTGATTAGCTTTAATACTTACTTCCTTCCTCCAAGTCAAACCATCAGTCTGCTAACAAATAAAGAGGTCGAATGTTATATTGTCGACGAATGAGTCGACGAAGGATTTTCTTGCGTAGGTGTAATGTTACCAACACCATGGCGAAAGTAGTAGACAGGTCAACATTTTCAAAAATCGGCTTTATCTTGTCAACGGCATTTTGTGAGCCATTTAGGCAACATGACTTTTCGATGTAAAAAGCCTACTGAATTCGGTTCTGAATGTTGCCTAGCCGAATTTAGGCTCCTCCCCCCTTTCCCCCCTTTTTTCCTCGAAATATGTCCCTAACCGCGGTTTTAACTATTTTAAACAAAAGTATTGCAGTTTGTAAAAATGATCTCTATGAAAATTTCTATAAGATGATGCATAAATTTTTGTGGTCGGATTTATAGTTTGTGAGCAATATCTTCCCGAACTTCATCATTTTTATAAGCGTAGCGTATCGTCCTACAACGCTTGATAGCTGCTGCTTACGAGGCTGGGAAAACTGTAAGTCTGTGAGAAATCTTGAAATATGAACTCCACGCCGTTTCCTTCGAATTTTTAACCTATATAGATGGATCCCTGAGGGGCGGGAACTAGTCTGATATCTTCAGGCTTATCACCAAAATAGTGGAATTTCTGCAAGTTCTTGAATCACATGTGGATGCTCACGTCATTATTGATGGACAGGCGCTGGTCATGGCCATCGGGAATCCAAAAGATGCCCATAGTTTCGGAGACTTGGCCTCTGCAGTGTGCACACGCTTATTCGCGTGTTTGTCCACTTCCGGTTCCCGGACGGACTTTTGGTTATCAAAATTGAGTTCAGCGACCCCTAAAACCTATGCCAGGACACCTCACACGCCCCTATCGACCAGAGTCCAGTTAGAATACGACTTTTTTAAGTTGAGGCTCCGTTCGGCCGCCATCTTAAATTTTGACAAAATTCGGCTCGGCAACATTCAATGTTGCCGAGTTATCTACAAAATGGCTTGACATTCTCAGAATTGTATATTTCCAGCAAATACATTTTATAAAGTCAATTTTGTGCAAAAAAAAGACAGCGGTCTGTCTGTATGCCTCCGTGGCTCTCTAGAGGTCAAAAGGGTGGACGGATTTTGATGCGGGTTTCTGAAAAGGGAAGGGGAACTTTCCTATACTTCTAAGATACTTAGATCCCTAGTCAAAATTAGTGCAGCCGTTCGAAAGTTATCTGCTTAACGAGTAGTGGAGGTCAAAAAGGTAGACGAAATTTGATGCAGTTTTCTGTAAATGATAGTAGACTTTTATGCGATAAGATAAGTTATAGATAATTTTTGTTAAAATCCGTACAGTGTTTAGTTTTTGACATTAGTCGTGATGATATTTTTGCAAATCTATGGTACCTACGGTACCTACATTACTGAGACATTATTTATTATTACTCAGTATTATTATACTACTATAAGTTACTCTATGGTATATTATATTATCTTTGCATGGTAGCATATCTAGCGCCATCTATGACTCAATATTGAAACTATTGCCACAGCTGGGCTCCCCTAGAGGATACAGGATACCAATGTAGAGCATCCAATGTAGAGTCATCAGAGCACCCTCAGCTTCGAACTCTAATCTCGCCCCAAAGATGGCGTTGTCTACCCTTACGAAAACAAATATAAAATCCTTACGAAAACAAATATAAAATGGAGGGTGATAGATACCCCAGTCGTCAGAGATTTCAGTCGGTACATTCGATCGAGAAAATTCCGAATTTAACGAAACGTTCTTTGTGACTATTCAGTAGTGCTACACCCACAGACTTCGATATAGTCTGTGGCTACACTCAATTTTTTAAACAAATAAAGCTTGTGCTAACTTGAGGGGGGGGGACTGCATTTTTTTGGGATTTTTTCCATTTTTTCACGTTTAATCCGAAAACTGTCAATAATTGTAAGAACGAGTAAATCAAAGATGACAAAATTTCGCATCAATAACGAGGAAAATGCTAACATTGGTCTAGTAGTTTGACTTTTATTGGGGTCCAAAATACTCCCAAATCAATCAATCAATCAATCAATAGAATGAGTATGTGTTTCATTTATTGTATTTACCAGGCCACACCCGCAAAGAATATTTTTCGACGGAATACTACATCCCCATTGCATGTTCCAGAACATCTTCGAGGTCCAAAAGTTTTAGGGCCATACCTGTTCAGGGCTTTGAATTAGATTACTTTTGTTGAATTCGGAATTATCTCGAGGTAAAAGTCCTTCACGACTGGGGTATGAATGAGTAGAGATTCAGGGCTGATAGAGTTGAGTATTATCGAGAAAGCATGATAGGTACATTTGTAAACAAATTGTAAAGTAATTAATTGTATCTACTTGAGAAAATTAAGGGCCAATTTAGATAAATACAATAAGCTCTATTTATGTGACCATTGTACATACATTTACTATGTGTTTATGTCTTTTTCTCTAGATCTCTGCAGAGCCTATACTGTGGCTATTGGCGCAAATTAGATTACTGAAACAGGCCATTTAAGTTAAACACAACATTTTTACCAGGTGCCCCATATTAAGCATACACAAGAATTTAATAGAATATTTAATGTATAAACCATTATCCTAAGAAATCAGCCTGAATAATCTTTGCAGGTAAATATGCGTCGCAGAGGGCGGCGGCAGTCGGCGCCACGGCCTCTATTTCTGCCTTCATACCACTCGACAGCATTTCCTCGAACTCCTTCTTTATTCGGGCACCTGCGGAAATAATGCTACGGTTGTAGATAGATAGATAGATACATAGATAACTCATTTATTCATTGGACATGGTACACACACATAATTAATAACAACAAATACAGTAGGTACCTACAGCTGTGTGGTTATGTTGTACATATTTTTGCTCTTATCAAATGTTTTAGTAGGATTCTGATATGATTATTTTGCATTCCCATGTCTTACCACACCATATTATTCAGTTTAGCATCTAACCCTAATATAATATAGAACATTGGAAAATAAATTAGGATTACTGTACTTAAATTCGGACTTTCTAACGGTGATGAAACATTGTGATGGAACCTTCAATAACTCATAGCCAATAGGCTTTCCCCTAGTCATTGTGGTGTATTGCATTACTGGCTAAAGACTCTGGCAACAATTTTTTTAAATGGGGAATCACTATGTTTTTGTGCAATGACCATCATTAATAAAGCTTACGAACTTACGAACGCCTTACGAACCTGCAGCGTTCTCCAGATAAGGTCTCTTGAGCAAGGAGGCCAGTTTCCTCTTGTCCAGCTCCGTCAGCCTCAGCCTGGCCGCCTGTGGGGCCAGGGTCATGACGTCATGGTGCCTGGCGCCCAGCAGCACTAGGGAACTGCAGGCTAGGGAGGATGAGAGGTGGGATTGTGCCTATGGGGAAACGATTCAAAGGACATGAAGTTATATAAATGAAACATAAAGTGAACTTTAGAAAAAACCGACTTCCACAAACCCTATTTAATTAGATTGAGTTTAATACAAACTGTAACCCCTTATCCCCCCTCCCCTTGGGGACTTAGTTTTGTCAAATCCCATCTCAGTGCTACCCCACGCTACTAAGGAACCTCTGTAAAAAGTTTCATGGCTCTAGGTCCACCGGTTTAGGCTTGCCGGTTGCCCGTCACCCACGCATAGTAGATTGTATTTGTACCTAGTATTGAGCAGTTCTGGTGGCCATGTGTGGTCTTCATCATCAGTTCCGCACCAAAATGTTATGCTTACCATGTGCATTTGCACGAGTTATTATGAAAAACACAAAAATCACTATAGGTCTGCCTATAATATTTGAAGAGTTCCCTCGATTACTCCAGGATCCCATCATCAGATCCTGACCTGGTGTCAATGGGACCAATGGGAAGGTAAACCCTTTAAAATAAAAAATAATTTTCCAAATCGGTCCATCCGCGCTATCGGGCACATAAAAAAAAAAAAAAACATCCGGACGAATTGTAAACCTCCTCCTTTGGGAAGTCGGTTAAAAATACCTGTGTTTTCAATAATGGGATCCTCGGAAGAAGGTTTTTTTAGGGTTCCGTACCCAAAGGGTGCCAAACGGGACCCTATTACTGAGACTTCGCTGTCCGTCCGTCCGTCTGTCTGTCTGTCTGTCACCAGGCTGTATCTCATGAAACGTGGTATTTAGACGGTTGAAATTTTCACAGATGATGACAACAAATACTAAAAAACAAAAGAAATTTAATATTAAGGGGGGCTCCCATACAACTAACGTGTTTTTTTGTGGTTTTTTACGGAAACCTTCGTGCGCGAGTCCGACTCGAACTTGGCCGGGTTTTTTTAATCCTACATACAGCGTTGAAGATGGCCTTGCATTATGTTCTTACATTACTTATAAACATGTAGTAAATATATGGGTTGAGAAGACGGTAGCACCATCAGACCAGGATGGTAACCTGCTTGTAATAACCCATTGCAATTTTCAGCTGCCATTAAAGTTAGATCAACTTGTAGACGTAGAAGAAGTAGACGACAGGTGCACTCAATACGAGGTGAAAATTGGTGTTACAGCAAAGATATAAATAAGTTTTTCGGGAAGAGTACATTAAGCACTATGTAAATATCTCACAAGAGATGAAACTTGTGAAGATATCCGCAAAATTGTAAGTTGATTGTAAAAATTTAAGAAAATGTCAAGCTATTAGAATTTTTCTGAATATGATCCAATCAAAACTTACCAAAGAGCCATACTTGTAAGTCAAGAATATCTCCAAGCCATGTGGATCAGCATCCACCAGTACTAAGGCCTTCAAGCGAAGTTCCCGACATAAGCGGGATAGGAGTTGTCTGGTACACACATCTGGATAGCCTTTACCCTGTAAGGAAGAACTATATTGATGATAGAAGAATGCATTACAAAAATCTGTCAGTTCAATATAGGTATACTCGTAGGATGTCACAGTTTCAAAATTTTCGGTCATTTGAGTGTGTGAATGCTAAATTGCTAACTCTTATTGTTGTAATGCGTCAGTCGACAACCAAAACATAACATAGCATTACGTCTTTTCTTATGAAGGGTGGCAAAGGCACACTTGTGACCATATCCAGCCAAATTTCCAATCTTCCTTTTTGCATGAAAGGGGACTACAGTCTATTTAAGGTTGTTTCTTACAGTCATAATAATAACTGGTCCTAAGCGAATTAATGCTCCTTCGTCTAACAGTTTTTGGAATATAGCGTCCTTCTCCACCACCAGAATGTATTTCGCAGATGATTTCAATTCCTTGATTCCAACAATATCTTGGGGAATGAGCGTTCCTGTAACAAAAATTGTTGCACACTTGATGCTTGATGGTTTTATTATAAATTGTAGATTGTTGCCATTCGTAATTTTAACCCTTACGTAGGTTCTCGGGCTGATAAGAGCCTTTTCCATTTTTCTCTGTCCTTGGTACCTATGCAATATGTATGAATCAGCGGCACAACAGCACAACCGTCGTCCACAGCTGTGAGGGCTGCAAAGGCTTCTTCAAGCGCACCGTCCCCAATTCCAAAAATGGATGGCATGGCAGTTGCTATAGCGAGCGCGCAGAAACCAGGTTTTGTTCGTAGCTGGCGCGGCACGTCTTGGTGTATCGTCTCCAAGCCCAAAACGGGTTTCTGCGCCCTCGCAACTGGCATGCCATCCTTTGGTAGAATTTAGGGCCTGACCTACGCGTGCCCGGAGGAGCGCAACCGCATCATTGACAAGAGGCAATGAGTGGAAATAGTTAAACATCTATGAAATTAAATATATCCGAAATGATGCTCTCGGCCTGGTTATGAAATCTGTCGTGGCCGGATCATAATATTGATCACTTGATGTGGATGACCATTAAGTATGATTTCCCCTAACATAAAGAAATCCTCGAATTTAAAATAGTTACCTCCAGAAGTCATACAATCGGTGACAGCTCCATCTTTGGCCACCATGTTGAGAGGTCCGGCAATGAGTCCCTTGGCCGTGGCCACGATACCCAGGTTCCAGGGTGGAGACTCCAGGAGACAGCAGACATCTCTGACAGCTACATCCAGGTTTGACTGGTTGCCGAGTCTTGTTACGTTTTGATAGAATAACTCTCTGGAATGATCATAGCATTGACGGTCTGTCTCAAGCGAAACTGATAAATAAATGTATTTAAAATTACGGATGAATCTGTCACATAAAGCATATTGAGAATTGAGACTGCTTGAGACAGAGCATCAAAAAAGCAGCCCTCAGGGAAGAATGGCGACGAATTGTGAGGCGGGTCACCCGACCGAAATGACGACCACGACCACGCTGCCAAGAGTGATACGACTGAGAAGAAGAGACAGAGCTAAGGCTAATAAATCAATGTATCCCAAAAATGTCCCCATCGAGGGGCAAAGGTTTTGAGACGACTTCGAGTAAGATTGAACTGGTCCCATGCAGTTTGAAGCAGGGTGTCGGTTCCTAAAGAAATCTTTGTTGTTTTTTTATTTGTTTTAGACCAAACTCAGAAAATGATCCAAGGATTTGTTTTAAAAACCGATCCCATTTGTGCCAAAAGCAATAGACATCAGAATAATAGCAAAAGAATAACTGATGATCAAACCCTAGGTCTATAACTTAGAACCGGATACGAACACCCATCTCCTCCTGTGTGAGAAGCAAACGTGAAAACCAGTAGACCACAGAGCGTTGTATAATAAATATATGTATAAGAAATATATTAATTCACCTTCGGGTAACGGTCAGGTTCTTCGAAAGCAGCTCATGGACCTTTGTCAACACAAACACTATCCTATTAAAGCGAGTCTTATCTTCTTTCTTTGAGTAACTTATCGTTGTTAACTTCGCTTCGTTAAATGATTTTAATGTCACTCTAGAGAAAAAATATAAAAATGTATGATTATATTTAAGATAATAATATTATATTTGACAGTTATCAGTACGTAAATATAAATGAGTACTCTATTCTAGTATTTATGCAATTTTTGCATTTTGCTTGTTTAAGGCTGCAACTTTTGAACTCGTAAATACATGAAGCATAAAGTATTATCGAGCAATCGTAAATTTTAAATTGATACTTCTTACCTATCTAAATCATATATGCAATTGCTCCATAGTCGCTGATTCCTTATGATCAATTTTGGGGTTTCATCTTTCTCTGCACTCTTGTTAATATTATCAAGAATGTTCTCAATTCGGTTCACCAGTGCTTTCCTATTTTCATTCACTTCTTTCCTCAAGAGTTCTGGTGGTTTTTCTGTTTTTAACATCCACATTTTAGATAGATGAAAGATTGTCTTACATCACTCTTATACTATACTGGGTGTAACAGAAAGGTGTAGTGTGGGGTCGTCGTAGTCATATTTAAGGGAGTTTTTTGGGACATCATTCTGACCTACTTTCATTATGTAACCGATTTGATCAGAGTAACTAGATTTTTCACTTCTCCATACAAATCAGCTGATCACCCGGCACAAAAAATATGGAGGAGTAAAAAATCAAGTTGCGTTGATCAAATCGAATTCATAGTAGAAGTTGTTCATAATGATGTCCTGAACTCCCCAAAATATGACTACACTTTCTGTTACGCCCTGTATAACAATACACATTACCCACCTTCAGATCGTATAGAAGAGTCTGAAAGAAGTTGTCTCAGTTCGTGAAAATTTAGTTTTCTTTCAGGAAGCACTAAACCAGTGCCCTGCAGTTGCTCATGTCCAGTAGGATGCCCACTTCTGTAAAGCTTCTCAATAGCCAACGTAAGCTTTGGGTCTTGCCTGAATGCCGCTACTGCGATTTGACGCAAGTTTTTTGGCATCAACAATTCTTTATTCAAAAACTCCATGCCGATCTGCCGAAAAAACATCCAAGGAATTTGCAAATAAAACATTTATATCCATTGAATCCCCGGTTTTTGCTCGAATAGTCTTCCTATTCAGCCTAAAAGATCATAATTGACAAACAAACCAGATAAAACTCTATTAAAGTAGACCAAGACAGCAGGAGAAGTGACGATGATCCCTACCTACTGGAGTGGTGCGATGTTTATCTAACCGCAAACAATAACAGCGCCACAATACGGAGGCTCGTAAAAGGGACAGGAGACAATGGGGCAGCTCCTTGAGTGTTTTTACTGCGAACAAGCGAAAGGGACAAAATCATCGTCGGTGGCGCATCCGACTCGCGCGCACTGAAAAAATGACACAATAGATTTAATCGAGAGATAGCCGGGGCAGGCGACTCGAGGAGCAGATGACACGACGTGACGGCTCCACAATGGGCGTGAAATGACGTCATAATACCCTCGAATTATCGCCCCCTCTTGTCTCAAGCAAATATTTAACCTCAGTCACCTCGAGCCCGTTTTTGTCCCGCACTAAGAAGATCATAAATAACAAGCCCAACAGTCTGACAAATGATGAGGACCGTTACCGGGCTTTTGTTGCAGGTGACATATTGCACGAGGCGATGTTTATGTCTTATTACGGGTTCAGGGTTAGACAAATGGCTTGATTCTTGGTAGGCGAAAGATTGGCTGTTTGATGGGGATTGTTTTATGTGAAGTCTGCTAAAGTGTCCGCGCCACCCACAAGCTTGACACAAAAAGTCTCTGAAGACATGACAACAGTCACGAAAACACTTGCAATTTTAATTGCAGATCACAGTGTGAGAAAGTTGCACTTGAAAACAGTTCCCATTGGGCTTGTTCACTCCCCGAGGCGTCTGATAGCCATCGCGTTGCCAGCAGCGGGGGACAGCCCGCACAAATACCATACAAATTACTCGATAGCTCCTCAACATTGATTGTCACAATTATTCGCGGAACCCTTCCGGGGAAGGGTGAAAGGTATGAGGTGAGAAACGAGTTATCTCGCGCCTCGATCGCGACTAGAACGACCCAACTCTTTGACACAGTGTGAAGTTGCCGGCTCCGTCACACCATCAGACCCTATGGGAGGTCGCGGGTACAACTGCCGAGTTTTCGCTATAACTTTTTATCGCGATCTTACCACTGATTCTAACCAACGTTCCGATGATTAACAGCTCGAACCTGCACAAGTGTTTAACAGCTTCTATATAGGGTTATCCGTAAAAAGAGCGAATGGTGGCACATTGACGCGGAACTTTATCGATCAAAGATATTGCTATCACTTGTAAGTTGCCAAAAAACTTCCCACAAAACGGGCTACTAGAATGTCCATTGGAGCGGTATAAAACGTTACTGTTATAAAAATAGGAAATAACATGAAGTTGGCTTTGTGCCTGGAGTGGTCGACGGTGGCACCTCGGCGGGGCGTCGGGCCACAATGGACCACCATAGTGTTATCTCGATGGACGATACGTTGCCGCCTAATTGACTGCTAAAATAATTCTAATACAATGTTATTGAATCGGTCTCGTGATGCTGTCGGTTTTGGGGCGATTCTAAACATATAATG
This sequence comes from Argyresthia albistria, assembly GCA_963457715.1. Classification (NCBI taxonomy): domain Eukaryota; kingdom Metazoa; phylum Arthropoda; class Insecta; order Lepidoptera; family Argyresthiidae; genus Argyresthia; species Argyresthia albistria. The sequence goes on from OY735255.1 coordinate 10,039,137, forward strand.
CAAATATTGCTCTACCACTACAACGCATATTGTAGCATATTTGGTCTACTATACTTACATCGTGAGTTTCACCATGCATGAACGTGAAATCACTAAATAAATAATTAAAAAGCATACTGTGAAGTAAAGATATCTCCATTTTGTTAGTACAGATACTTATTTAGACAGTTTTACGAGTATGTAGATACATACATTTGCAAATAATTTTCTCAACAATTTTATATTTTCACGTCGTATTCGCAAACCCCCAAAACCATCCGTAAATAACAAATATGTGGTCTATGAAATAAGCATATTATATGCATATATCAGGGAGCACTCATCCGGTGGAGAGCGCATAGATACATTTTCCTTTGAAACACAACTCACCAATTTTCGGGCGGCGGGGGACGAGGTGGAGAGAGCTGTGATTGGTCAGCCGCTGCGAAACTTTTTGGCGGCCCGTCATCGTACATAGGCTGCGAATGCGAACGTCTGTTGAATACAACAAACGTTTGGCGAGCCGCATTCCCCGCAGGCGCAGTTAATTGGATATATAGTCTCTGGCATATATGCACCCATTCTCAATCCAAAGTGACCCCTTGTATCGAATTCTTACCTTTCACCACAGAAGAGATAATAGCTTTCAATTGAAAGGCCCACATTCCCATACACTGCTACAATTTCTCGCGACAGTTTCTCACAATGACAAGTGGCTAGTTATAGTTACCGCAACTGCTTTGTACTGTACTCGAAACAATTGCATTAAGTAGTAATCGTAATACATGCACAATATGGAGTATTTGTAAGTAAGCCCGATTTGTAATAGGGGCCTGTTGGAGCTTTGTTCGCTGCTATTGTGGCGATTGTATCTTGTGGAAATGATCGGTGGTGCACCAAAGCCGCGAAATTCAGTTTGCAAGGGGTATTTTTAAGATGTTACGCTTACTTCTCACGCAGGAGATGCAGGTTCGAATCCCGTGTACCATCCAATGAGATAAATCATTTAATCGAATATATCGAATCGAAATACGAACGCTCTATAACGGTGCTGAAAAACATCGTGAGAAAATTCATTAGGTACTCGAGCTGCGGCGATGGGCTAGCCCCCTGTCACGCAACATTGAGTAAGTATCGAATAACTGGCTAAAAGTGGGCACAGATGTGCCTCTGCCACCCCGTGTGGTAAAAGGCGTGACGCTATGTAATTTAATGTAATTTTTTTAGTGTAGTTTTATAAGACTTAGCTCTGATTAATAATATCTGTGCCACTTTAACCTTAAAATGTTTTGATGCAGATTACTGTTAGGTAAAGTACCTACCTAATACAGGTCTACCTTTTGACTTATTTGTTTCCTCACTAAAATAAAATATAACTTTTCATCCGTTTCATCCTTGTTATGTTAACACAAATAAATTTACATTCAACAGTTAATTTGGCTCAAACCTAAAGCCAGCAGCACATTTAGCTCATTATGACCCTAATGAAACCTAAAAAAACTAATAACCATAACTATAATAACATCCGACCCCAGCGTCTCACGGGCTGTGAAGTGGCGTCCCATAGTGCCCCACCCTACCCCAAGTATTAACACCAGTTCCCAACCCACTCCACCCTACAATCTGCTCTCTCTCAAACATTTACACGCGCACAATGCGAACTGTCACATATTAAACATTGTAATTACGCAACGCATTAGATTTATAGCTCAAAACAATGCCAAAAGAGAGTCCTCAACCCTTTTGTTTCCGATAAGCACAAAAGAACTCAAGCGCAGAAATAAGCATTGCTCATTTAGAACGTAATTAATAGGACATTTCTCATAATAAACAATTAAAACTGTTATTTTTTGAAGCAATGACCTTTTAACCATCCTTTGTTATGCGAATGGACATTTTTTGAGATAAAACATCGATTGTTACAGGCATTAATGTTTGACGCCGAAAACCGACCGCAAGCCGCAAAACGCATTATCGTTTCAACGCAAAAGGAAAACTTTTTGTCAGTGTTTAGTGCATATTACGAGTAAAAGTCATAAACAGTTTAACGCGCCTTCGAACTAAGTAATTAGTTTATTTATTTGGAGTCTGAAAATAACTATCTTTTATCCAAATCCAAAATCCAAATTAACACTCCTATAACTCCCATGGCTTTAAAAAATCTCATCCTTTTCTTATTTGAACACCTTAAGCCCTGCAATCCTAATACAATAATCATTTTGAAGATAAAGTTATTATGATTTTAATTGATAGCCCCATTTGCAGTCAGATCGCGACAGGCAGGTGACAGGTGCTGCGCAATGCGCATGCGTGGAGCAATACGAAGTTACATCATTATCCTACGGACATTTAATTTAAACAATCCATAGCTTCTGTTTGATTTTTTAACAAGATAAAATAAAAGATGGCGCTAAATAGCAATTTACATTTTTAACGTGTGTGTTAGTTACTTCGGTTTATTGGACTCGTATGAACACTATCTTTGCAACCAGGCCATAAAATACAAAAAATAAACTATTTATAGGTATATACCTACTTACTTACTGCGCAGCGGCAGTCATACACACAGACTTGAAGACCACCAGTGAATTTCTATTTTGCTTTAATTCTTATGTACTTAGATATTGTTTAAACAACAACAACAACCAAAAAACACAACAATAACAACAACAACTGAAATAAATGCCTGAATGAGTAGCTACGAAAATATTTACTTAATCTTAAAAATGCGAAAATATCTACTAAAGTTGATGTAAATTTCGTCTGGCATAGATAGAACATTAAGTATCAAAACTATAGTATTAAAGGATCATACGATACACTAAATAGAACAAAAAGTAGTCACAAACAAGACATCTGACTGCGTAGAAAAGTTATTGCAGAGCATAAAAAACCACAGCAAAAAATAATCGCATCAATTCTAGTAATGTAGAATCATGACTGCACACCTGTGCAAAACTAAGCTATGCAAGATTTTTTGTGACCTGGCAAAGTTGTTCTCAACTTCGCAAGGAAAAGCAGAGACATTCTACCTATTTACGGATGTTAGAAGCTCGACACTCAACCGCATTAGGAAAACCAGCAGGTGATACTGGCAATACGAGGCAGCTGCTAATCCATATTAAAACTACTAATAGATTTATGATTTCTAGAAATTTTCATACTTTATCTCTAAAGCAAGCTCATTATCTTTTCTATTGCAGTAAACGTCATGTACTAAAGTACGTATCCAAGTTATTCTATTACGAGAAATATGAACATGAGAGCGATTAAAAATGGATAACCTTAATTAATATTAATCAAATTAATGAGCACTCACGCAATCAATTTCACTTTTAATAAAGATGTCAAATCCAAAATCAACGGAATATTTTCGGTAACTGAACAATAACTTCAGGCGGTGAGGAGGAGATGTGAGGAGCCTGATTTCGCGCCTGAGGTGGGGAGTGTGAAAATTCAAATTTAGAATATTGTTTTTTTTTTACACGCTCGTGTGATCAAATGGCCAGCATGTAAAATACAGCACCTATTGTGTTTTTTTAGAGCTGGCAGGCACAGATAGTTATACAGCCTTTTTAATGGTATTAATAATATTGCTTAATTTACGTAGTAGAAATGAGAATAAGTACACCTAGAACGTATCATAATAAACAAATTGTTAGATAATTTAAAACATTTATTATTTTCCGTGTTCCTATCTCCCGATCGGACATTACCCTGGCGCGTGCCGTGACCCCACGTGGGTTGTGTGATAGATCCCTGTAAGGTAAACCCAGCGATCGTATCATACATAACAGCTGTCATTGCCACGCTTCTCTATCCACATCCCAAAACACCCACCCCAATTCTAACGGAATAGAGGTCACATTCGCCTGTGAAATTTAAATTTCGTTGAGTGATGGACTACTCTTTAAGCTTCAAAATTAAGACCTTTATCTGAGAGTGCTAAAGATGATATTCGTCAAAATAAGCTGTTTTGTTATTTGACCGATGCATTATTCCGACCTCTATTTAAGATGTTGTAGGCTTTAAATTTAAATGCTTGTATATGTAATAGAAAAGAAAGGGACCTTTTAAATCGTATTGTTTTTGTGCGATATCGATTTATTGTTCTTTGGAGACACCTGGGTTGGTTGGTGGCATTGGTTGGCAAAAAATGTGGATATTGTCATAGAAATATCCGAATTTTGGGTCGGACATGTTAGAGATATCTATACATTTATAAATGAATGAGGAGATAACGAGATAAGTACATTAATTATCCCAAACATGGCACGGTACGGAATACAATACGGATACAGGCCCTCGATTCTCGCGCAATCGAGATCATCTCCATGGTCGAAATATCAATCTTGGATACCAAATATCTCCGTCGAAAGCAAAAAACCTTTTCTCACGAACCGCCTTTCTATCAACCGAGATATCTCGACCTAATTTCGATCGAAATAAATATGAATTGACGTCGTCTTCGACGAAAGTATGAGTTAAAATCGATATCTTGCCTATGGAGATGATCACGATAGCGCCAGAATTGCCCCCCAGGAGGTAGATAGCTGAGTACAATTAATTGTAGCGTAAATATTAAATTGTATATTGATTGTATTCAAGCCCTGGTAAGGCCCTTGTCCTAAATATTTAACTGTCAAAAGTGTTACAATACCAAAAACACTCGCATAAAATCCATCACCAGAATGGTCATTATGTAAGGCAATGTTATAACTTGTCATGTCAACACTTAAGTAACTATATCTAATTGAGTCGTACTTACTAATAAACCATTTGCAAACCTATTTATTAATATCTAATATTTACGGCCAATATCATGACACTGAACTCATAATTAAAACCAACCTGTAAACCATTATATTCAAATAACGTTTCCTAATTCTTTCTCTTTCTGATCTCTATTGACTCTGACACAAGCGTTCGCCCAACAAACGGCTACAATCGAGAATCAAAGGGGAAGCTTCCTTCACTCCCCCCCACACCCCTCACCACTTCTCATCCCTCTATCTATTTGTTTAACATGTCATGAAGCACCCTTCAGCTACCTTCTGTATCATCCACCGAATTATTAATTGTGCTGTATATCAATAGCAGTAAGGTTCATGATGGTGACGTATGCAGTATGTTTGTTAGTACTTTGAGCTTTGTAGATAGTACGTTCGACAATGTGTGTTGTCGAGCGACTAATTGAACAAAGTACTCTGATCGTTTGATTGTTTTTGGGGTATTAGCCGGAGGAATCCTTGAATCAAAGTAAATATGTAACTTAGTACTTAAGTAAGGTCGATTTTAACTAACGGTATTTTGGCATTCTGAATTACCTCTGTGTATTTAGTTAACTGTGGGGTGGGACTTTTAAGAAGGAAATCACTCTTTTACCTGCCACGACTGCATTGCACGATTTCATGCCAAGCTGCAAATTTTATTGAAAACATCTTTAATTATATTTCAATGTAGAGACTTTGGTGCTCTACTCGCTATACCTATACAAACACAAGTAACCGACCTTAACCTACTTCAAAAACACGATATACTTACATCAAAATATCATTCCAAATTCAAACGTTCAGAAGCACTTACCATATCGCACACGGCGGCCTACCAGCCAGTGTTATTTGACCATCAATTGTCCGTGTGTCGTCGCCTGCACATCGGGGCAGGGAGGGGGAGGGAAGAGGGTCGCATTCCCTCACACCTCCCGGCATTGGCACGTCAGCTGGCGACCCTCCGAACTTCCTATTAACTTCAATTGAGCCCGACGAATTTACATGATTTTCGGTGGCTAGGGGAGGAGCGATTTAGAGGGGTGTGGAAATGGGGAAGTTGAAAATAATTTCACACTTTTTTCCATAAGGAGTGGCAGTGGCCCAACGTGCGTTAACATTAACAACGTTAACCATTTAGAAATTGAATATAAGTAATTGTAGTTTTTCTTGATTTCTATTCTAAACTTAATAAAAAATTAAATTAAATCGTTAAATCAAATGCAAGCTTCTTCCCTCCTGATACAAAAATAACTACATATTTGCTTATTGACCGAGCGAGCGAAGCGAGCGAAGCGTCTCCGTTTCAGGTTTGGGCAAAAATGCTTTCGTATGTCCGGTTGTTCTCCTCTACAGGTCGCATTTATGAACCGATTCTCGTGAAATTTTGTGAGCAGGTTGGAAAAATAAATAGAATTTTTTACTCGAGCCAGTTTTTTGATTTTTTCAAAATGGCGGAGATATGGGGTTTTAAAATGTAAAAAAATCGCTACAACCCAAACGGCTCGATGGATATTAACAAATGAGGTGTCGTTGGATTTGTAAAGACCATGAGAGTGAAACAAACTATATAATTTTAGTAAAAAGTCAATAGGTTGTATTAAAGATCGCGAAATGTAGTTTACAAAGTTATTGGTGCGGCTACTTTCATACTGCATGTACGTAACCAGGTACATTCATAAGTTTGTATGTGTTATTGAAAGAAAATTATTTGGGTTATTTTTTTATGTGTGTTAGCAGTTCAGCTTTCCCACCGACATACTCGCGAGGTCTACAGCTCACAGAGCCACTAGTTAATTATGGGCCAACATACTGTTCTGACAAATTGAATTTCTCTTCCATAAGCGTCAACAACAGAAGTTTCTGTTCGTGGCCGCGCCCGCTCGCCCTCCTGTGTACAACCATATGGCGAGACCTACGCAACTTCAATCGCTATTATATTGCTTTTAATTGATAACAATTTAAATATATTTGGTGATTCACACTTACAAAGCTCATTATTATTCATCGAGTCATTATTCCCGTGTTCGCGTTTGATAAAACGATGCTATCTTAACACGAATGTATATTTTTATGTTTTTAGCGTCACGCCACTATTTACAATGTGATGGCACTTTAATAAAGAGAGGCCTCTTTAAAGATATTACCATCACCAAAGGCAATTTACCACCACCTAACCTCAACTTTTAAAGCCAATGTAATAGAAACACATTTTTCATTTCTATTCCTTTCTAACCATAGCAGAAGACATTAAAGTGAGAATTATGACCTATAAAGTGTCTCCATTTTGTTGTGAAATTTTATTATTCAATAAAAAGGTGTGGCAAACAAAGGCACATTGAATCCCTGCGGTTTTTGGCGGGAGATCGTAAATTACGCGCAAGGGTCTGCTGGCTGTTCTAAGATGCGCAGGAGTGCTTGCGAGGCCGGCTTCTTGAACTGTCAAGGCTTTCTTGCGGTCGTGCTTATTTTCTTCGTATTCAAATAGTGTTACTTTCAGAGGCGAGTCAGATGTGCTGTGTACTCAACAAATACAGTCTGAACGTCTAGATCCAGCATGAAAGGATCCAGACGTTTGCCGTTTACCGCAAACTCCTACCTCTACCTCTACTCATTTATTAATCTGTGCCTCTACAAACGTCAAATGCAAACTCTCTACCCCACAGACCTTACATAAGTCTGTGCTCTATCCACACGTGTAGGGTTGACAGATGTAAAATTCAGAAAACCGGACATTTAGTTCAAATTAGCCGGACTTTTCAAAAAGTAAAGCCGACTTCAATTAAATTACATCTCATGCAACCATCCATCCATCCATCTCATGAATCCAACGTTTGAAAGAAGAAATAAGCAGGTATAGACAAGGAGTCATGTTGAATCACTTTCCGGCCGGACGGTCATCTAAAAAGCCTAACCATGTCCGGCTTTATCCGGACGTCTTGCAATGCTACACACACCACACGTGTTGTTTGTAAAGGTTTGGCAAGCGTATTTATTGGGCATGAGAGGCTTGTAAGTCAGAAAATTTGTCATGATCACTCTATATTGGTAGAAGATCCGAGCTAAAGCGTTGCGTTGCCTTGTGTTCGTCAGTTGGGTGTTTTTAGGGTTCCGTACCCGAAGGGTGCCAAACGGGACCCTATTACTGAGACTTTGCTGTCCGTCCGTCCGTCCGTCCGTCCGTCCGTCCGTCCGTCCGTCTGTCACCGGGTCCGCCTGCACGAACCGTAATAGCTAGAAAGCTGAAATTTTCACAGAATGTGTATATCTGTTGCCGCACCAACTACAAATACTGAAATACGAGAGATATTACAAATTGAAAGTGGTCTCGGTACAAGATACGTCTTCACAACACGCTTGAAAAGTTTATACCAAGGCCATTTTGTTTTGGTAGGTAAGCCTTCTTTTAATGAAACTAAATTTAAATGATATGGCAATGTCGTCCCCGGACTTCTACAAAGACTTTAAATATTAATTGATGAATTACGACGTCTCTATTTAGTCTGTAGAACTTTTAGAAAATAATTATAAAATTAATAGTTTTTAATTACTTTTGTTTTCATACAAATCTCAGAGCTCAGAAATTAATTTTTTCCTTTTGGCCACTTCAAGTTTGGCTGCCAGTGATGTTTTAATTAAATACTCTTTGGTGCGTTGAAATGATGTTTTGCAGTCTGCATGACATTGACATAATGAGTGAGTGAACCTCATTGTACGGAAATTGTAGATGGGTGTCTCACGTTTTCCAGTAGGAGTAGGTTATAGACAGTGCTGCTTACGGCGGCGTTTAGTAGGTACTAAAGGCCCTAAAAGCGCGGCAAGCTTTGAATCAATTCAAATGTTATTTTTCAACTAGCTACAAAGTTATTCTGACATAAGATGATAATTTGAACAAAACTTTTTGGGTATTTCATGAAAAATACAGTTACAGATCACACATATACAGGGTGGAAAAACGAATGGGCCCTGGAGGGAAAGTACCTTAAAATCTCAAGATATCCGTCCGTCCGTCTGTCTGTCACCAGGCCGTATCTCATGAACCGTGGTAGCTAGACAGTTGATATTTTCACAGATGACGTATTTCTGTTCCCGCTATAACAACAAATACTAAAAACAAAATAAATTTAATATAAAGGGGGCTCCCATACAATTAACGTGTTTTTTTTGCGGTTTTTTTAACCGACTTCCCAAAGGAGGAGGTTTACAATTCGTCCGGATGTTTGTTTTTTTTTTATTTTATTTTTATGTATGTGCCTCGATAGCGCCTAAACGGATGGACCGATTTGGAAAATTAGACCGATTAGACCTATAGTGATTTTTGTGTTTTTCATAATAACTCGTGCAAATGCACATGGTAAGCATAATATTGTGATGCGGAACTGCTGATGAAGACCACATATGGCCACCAGATCTGCTCAATACTAGGTACAAATACAATGCGTGGCTGACGGGCAGGCAACGCATAGCCTAAACCGATGGACCTAGAGCCATGAAACTTTGTACAGGGGTTCCTTAGTAGCGTGGGGTAGCACTGATATGGGATTTGACAAAATTAATTCCCCTGGGGGGGGGGGGGATAAGGGGTTACAGTTTGTATTAAACTCAATCTAATCAAATAGGGTTTGTGGAAGTCGGTTTTTTCTAAAGTTTACTTTTTGTTTCAATTATATAGATAATGGTACGGAACCCTTCGTGCGCGAGTCTGACTCGCACTTGGCCGGTTTTATTTTAAGACGACGCCTTGGGCAAAAACAGCCTCTAGCAAAACACTAATCGCTCGGAATGACGAGTATTATTGCTGAATGTTTTTTCACTAGCTTGTTTATCACGAGTGTCAGCGTGACTTTGCTTTTCCATAAACGTTATTTTATAAATTTTACTCGATAAAAAAGTCTTCTGAAGTTGCCAGAAAATCTGTCTGTCACAATGGTTTATTTTAAAATTTCGCACCGCATCTGAATTTGTGTTCTTGCTATTTGTCTAATCACTATAAAAATGGCACGTATGTTCTTCAGTCAGACTTGCTTAGCTTGGCTTTAACCTTTTTTTATTTAATTTCCTCTAAAAATAAGTTAAGGATGAAATTCTAAGTTCTGATTGCCTACGGCCCGCCCTTAATGGCATGATGCTACTGAACGAGCTGAAGAAAAATATCCCACTACTCACTCAATTTAGCTCACCGTTTCTCTCAATGACACAGTGGAAAGTAAGTTCAAAGGGTTCTCTAAATATATGTATAAAAATCCAAGATGTTTGTCAAACTCGCGCTATAGTTCCCTATCTACGTAAAATCCAAGATGTTTGTCAAACTCGCGCTATAGTTCCCTATCTACGTAAAATCCAAGATGTTTGTCAAACTCGCGCTATAGTTCCCTATCTACGTAAAATTATACGTCGTTTCGTGAACAAGAGATTTCCTTTGGCAGGATTAATCTGTGGGTCCAAAGCATGGATTTAAGAAGTGGAGCCACCTGCATTTGTGATACAGAGGAAAGAGGGAGATGGGAAAAGTTTGTATGGACAAAAAATATACATATACTTGATTTGCATTTGCATCACAAATCCAGGTGGCTCCACTTCTTAAATCCATCCTTTGGACCTACAGATCAATCAACCCTGCCAAAGGAAATCTTTGTTCACGAAACGCCGTATATTGCGACTTGCAGGTTTGTAGCGCGGAATATAGCAATGTAACTTCAACTACTTATAAAAAGTTAAAAACACTTTCCTAAAGTGGCCTGCAATTAAACATGAACTGCGTAGGGTTGGTTATGAACTCATCGCGTGTCGATGATGGTACGTTGATAACGCAACAATTCACAGACCATATTGCTTCCATAACATTAACATAATTGTATGCTATTTTACTCATTGCACACTGGTTGATCGAGTTTAACAAACACGCAGTTAGCATCATTGGGGGTTGTAGCGAAAAAGTAGATTTTCGATTTTTATACAGATGATTGTAAGTACATCGATGTAACTATAAATAGAATCGGAACACCTGCTTTAATTTAAGGTGTAATCCCCACTGAGCAGACCGCCAGAATCAGACGGAAGACACAGAACTCGAGAAAGCATGCACGCTACACAACTCTGGCAAATGTTACAACCCCACATGGACATGATAAGTTAACGTTTATTCATATCACTTCGTCAGTCAGTAGGTAGACAAGGTAAATAACTACGACGAATCCATGTTAGTAAAGGCTCAAATCAGAGACTATATATCCAATTGACTGCGCCTGCGGGGGAATGCGGCTCGCCAAACGTTTGTTGTATCCAACAAACGTTCGCATACGCAACCTATGTACGTTGACGGGCCGCCAGACAGTTTCGCAGCGGCTGACCAGTCACAGCTCTCTTACCTCGTCCCCCGCCGCCCGTAAATTGGTGAGTTGTGTTTCAAAGGAAAATGTATCTATGCGCTCTCCACTGGATAAGTGCTCCCTGACTGTACCCAATAAAAAAATTAGACCGACGATGTTTGGCTAAGTACGCATTGCCTCTCTATGGTTCAATAAGCCTTCAGAGGTCACGTTGCGGTCCTTGTGCCAGATTCGTTGGTCTAATTGCATATGTGTGATAAGCACATTAGCAGGATAGGCGAGATTACTGCCTGCTGCCGAAGCTTATCTGCTGCGGGTGTGATGATATTGAAGGCGATTGGCGATTATGTCCGATTTCTCCCCTGAATTAGGTACACGATTAGAGAATGTGATGCTGTTAGTTTAAACTCCTATACCAAAGGTAATAAATTGGGGTCCGGATAGGTAGGTAGTTTTGGAGAAACTTTGTCTCAGCTGGTCAACAATGACTGTTTCTCTTTTTCTCTCTCTCTCTCTCTTTGGTGATTTTAAACCGCTTGCGCGCTCTCAGCTCTGATAACGGGTCTTAGAGAGAAAAGAGAATCAGAAGAGACGGACAGAGGTTTAGAATCATGGAATTGTGAAGCGGAATAAAACCTGTGAATTATGGCCGGCATACACCATCAAGCCTATATCGTCAAATCGGCATGACGATTGATTTGACGAACGATTTGATCAGTTAGATTTGACCGTGTGTATGAGTGGATTTGGCTTGACAGTTAGATTTGACGGCAAAATCTAATTTCGATTAGGCTTGATCATGTCGATTTGATCAAGCCGATTTGACCGTGTATTGGTGGATCATGCCGATTTGACGTCTGACGCCATGGCTTCAACTGAACGCCGTCATACCGATTTGACAATCAAACTGATCGTTTGTGGTGTATAAGGACGAACTGCAGATTTGATCAAGCCTGCAGCGTCATGCCGATTTGACGATAGGCTTGATGGTGGCTTGTATGCCGGCCATTAGAATTGAACTAGATCAGATACTCCTGCTGGAATCTTCGCCGCTCTGATCCAATTTTTGGAGTATGGTTACTTCTATTGACAAAAACTACTATAAATCCATGTATTGATTTGTATTGATATAGAAATACTAAAACGTATGATAGTCAGCAATTCAGAACGCGTCGGGCTAATACTGAACAGCACCCTGACACTCTGATGATGATGGTTCAGGACGCTGCTCCAGAAATCGCCCGCGCTCATACCTCAGCCATAGCCCACAAGCTGGTACAAAGGCCTTTGATGCTCACTGTTCTGCCCAGGCCAGCGAGGGCGGCCGAGGGGGGCGGAGGGCGGCCCGCATCGAGATCGCGCGATCGTCCTATTTGCACCCCGCGCCCCCCACCCCCCCCCCTCAATCACTGATAGCCCCAAACAACACGTGAAGAAAATTAGAGAAAGCATTTTACGTTTTGCGGCTGTTAAAGGGTTGTGTAGGGTGCTTCTTTTGTGAGATAGCTTGGTGATAAGAGTTTTGGTCTTTGAGCATTCGTAAAAACATAATTCAACAAGTTAAAAACTTAAAAAAAACCGACTTCATAACCTATTTTAGTCCTCCCCGCCCGGTACACAAATGTCGTCTATAGACCCGAAAACGAGCCTACGAAATCTGACTCCTGACAGTGAAGTCCATACGTATTCTGATCGAAGTACGCATTACATAGATTATATAAACGAATGTACTATCCTAACAGCCAGAATTTATCTCGCGACAATGACTATTAAACACCAAAAAGACTGGATGTATAATGTCATCCAGGTAAAAACAAATTAAACTTAATAGTTTTTTCATGTAGAAACCTAACAATACTAGACCAATTACTGATTTAAAATAAATGGGACCAAACTATTGGGCTTCCCTTTTCGAACAAAGAAAGAATTTTTGAACAAACATTTAAAAAAATTATAAAAAGAACATGCAACCGAATTGATAACCCCCTCCTTTTTTGATGTCGGTTAAAAAGATGAACTACGATTATGGGGTGGATCCCTGTCTCCCCAACTAGTTTAGACTGTATCTAGGGAAACATTTCTTCCCGATTAGAGTCACAAGAAATTCGAGAAATTAATTAAAAATTTCAGTGATCATAGTCGAGCAGGTAGCCTAGCTAGACCCTACCACACCCTACCTACCTAATATATTGAGAACAGTATTATTATAAGGTAACTTTTATCGATGCAATTTGCAGCAACAAACTGCTAGTCAGATTGCATCGGTAGATAACCACATTTTTAGGGTTCCGTACCCGAAGGGTGCCAAACGGGACCCTATTACTGAGACTTCGCTGTCCGTCCGTCCGTCCGTCCGTCCGTCCGTCCGTCCGTCCGTCTGTCACCGGGTCCGCCTGCACGAACCGTAATAGCTAGAAAGCTGAAATTTTCACAGAATGTGTATATCTGTTGCCGCACCAACCACAAATACTGAAAATACGAGAGATATTACAAATTGAAAGTGGTCTCGGTACAAGATACGTCTTCACAACACGCTTGAAAAGTTTATACCAAGGCCATTTTGTTTTGGTAGGTAAGCCTTCTTTTAATGAAACTAAATTTAAATGATATGGCAATGTCGTCCCCGGACTTCTACAAAGACTTTAAATATTAATTGATGAATTACGACGTCTCTATTTATACTGTAGAACTTTTAGAAAATAATTATAAAATTAATAGTTTTTAATTACTTTTGTTTTCATACAAATCTCAGAGCTCAGAAATTATTTTTTTCCTTTTGGCCACTTCAAGTTTGGCTGCCAGTGATGTTTTAATTAAATACTCTTTGGTGCGTTGAAATGATGTTTTGCAGTCTGCATGACATTGACATAATGAGTGAGTGAACCTCATTGTACGGAAATTGTAGATGGGTGTCTCACGTTTTCCAGTAGGAGTAGGTTGTAGACAGTGCTGCTTACGGCGGCGTTTAGTAGGTACTAAAGGCCCTAAAAGCGCGGCAAGCTTTGAATCAATTCAAATGTTATTTTTCAACTAGCTACAAAGTTATTCTGACATAAGATGATAATTTGAACAAAACTTTTTGGGTATTTCATGAAAAATACAGTTACAGATCACACATATACAGGGTGGAACAAACGAATGGGCCCTGGAGGGAAAGTACCTTAAAATCTCAAGATATCCGTCCGTCCGTCTGTCTGTCACCAGGCCGTATCTCATGAACCGTGGTAGCTAGACAGTTGATATTTTCACAGATGACGTATTTCTGTTCCCGCTATAACAACAAATGCTAAAAACAAAATAAATTTAATATAAAGGGGGCTCCCATACAATTAACGTGTTTTTTTGCGGTTTTTTTAACCGACTTCCCAAAGGAGGAGGTTTACAATTCGTCCGGATGTTTGTTTTTTTTTTTATTTATTTTTTTATGTATGTGCCTCGATAGCGCCTAAACGGATGGACCGATTTGGAAAATTAGACCGATTAGACCTATAGTGATTTTTGTGTTTTTCATAATAACTCGTGCAAATGCACATGGTAAGCATAATATTGTGATGCGGAACTGCTGATGAAGACCACATATGGCCACCAGATCTGCTCAATACTAGGTACAAATACAATGCGTGGCTGACGGGCAGGCAACGCATAGCCTAAACCGATGGACCTAGAGCCATGAAACTTTGTACAGGGGTTCCTTAGTATCGTGGGGTAGCACTGATATGGGATTTGACAAAATTAATTCCCCTGGGGGGGGGATAAGGGTTTACAGTTTGTATTAAACTCAATCTAATCAAATAGGGTTTGTGGAAGTCGGTTTTTTCTAAAGTTTACTTTTTGTTTCAATTATATAGATAATGGTACGGAACCCTTCGTGCGCGAGTCTGACTCGCACTTGGCCGGTTTTTTTTATCTTTCTCTCTCTTTCTCTCTCTCTCCCTCCCTCTCTCTCTCTCTCTATCTCTCTCTCTCTCTTTCTTTCTCTCTCTAGTGTGTGTGTCTGTTGAGGTTTATAAAATGTCTGTAGTTGCAGTATTGTACACAGCTATTAAACTAACACTCGTTTAAAAAGAAAGTGTAACGGCTACCAACTAATAGCATGTATCGCTAAAACAACCGTCAATCATAGTATGCGGGTGCGCACAATCATGCGCACGTGCCGCGCAGGCGCACTGGGAATTATAGTAAATTCTCATACAGGCAGGCTACGGGGAGATATTGGAGGATATAATGAGCTAAATTGGAGTCTGGAGTACAAAGCCAATGAACGTCCCCAACCGTTGTGTCCATGCTGTTATATAAGATCGGTCTGAAGATCGACTGAAAGCGATCTAACTATGTTTTTGTTGATGGTACTCGTTAATGCTAGCTAAACCTTTGAAAGAGATTATTATGCACTACAGCTCATAGGTAGTAACTGAGCAATAGAGCTTAGATCCATTTTCGTAGAGCAGGGAGCACTAGTGGAGAGCGCATAGATTCATTTTCCTTTGAAACACAACTCACCTATTTACGGGCGGCGGCGGGGGACGAGGTAAGAGAGCTGTGATTGGTCAGCCGCTGCGAAACTGTCTGGCGGCCAGTCATCGTTACATAGGTTGCGTATGCGATCGTTTGTTGAATACAAGAAACGTTTGGCGAGCCGCATTCCCCCGCAGGCGCAGTCAATTGGATATAGTCTCTGTCGTACGTAGAGCCAGGTAAAATGCAAAAAGAGACTTGAAAATAGACCAAAAATCCATAGAAATTATAGGTCGTGCCAGGATCTCTGGCTCGCCTGCCTGAGTGAAGCGTGGAGAAGGGGATTGCGTCGTATATCAGAGCCAGAGACTATATATCCAATTGACTGCGCCTGCGGGGGAAAGCGGCTCGCGGTTACAAAATTATCGTCTCGGCAAGAATCACGCAAATATACCTCACACAGACAAAAAATAATTACAAATTCAGAGAATATTAACACTTTATCAGGAAAACTATTCGTACAGGAGTCCACAATTACTGTATTTTTTAAATATAATGTTGTTTTAATGAGGGGTAATCCCTGGTACAGTTATTAAATTATTTAAACATAGGCTGTGCAAAATTGGCTAGTGCATGCAAATGTCTACAATTTTGTATCTAATTAAACACAATGCACGCTGTATTGAACCATACAACTAACTACATAGGTATCGTATCGTAATGGCAAAGAGTGTTAGGGCCCGTACTCCCGCCTCCAACCAGAGATGGTTAGGTTCCTATTCCTACTTTGATCCTAATTTAATCCGAGAAAATGCGATGACCGTTTTAAAATATTTTTTAATTTGTAGGTAAAATAAAGATCACTATGAAGTATTCACACTACGGAGTACTTATTGTAAAGGATGGCCCAACCACAACGCACGATGTTAATTGTAAATAAAACAAAAAAAAACATGTTTTATCATGATAGAAGGATCTATGACAATAGGCTTGTGGCCTATCAAAGCAAAATAGATACTTTTTATGAACTGTCAAAACGGAACTTTTGTTCCTGAGTTCTATGAAATAACAACAGAATGACGTCATGTAAAGGTGTGTAAAAGTGCCATCAAATGCTGTCTTTTTTGCACAAAATTGACTTTATAAAATATCTGCTGGAAATATACAATTCTGAGAATGTCAAGCCATTTTGTACATAATGCTTCAACTTAAGACTTGTTCCTGGATTTATTGGACCAATGATATCGGCCAAATGCAAGCCAAGGCTTCGGTGGTATACTTCTATCCGATGGTCCATATTTTCAATGACTCTGAGGTTGTGATTGTTGAAAAGCCAATGCACTCCACAAAGAGGGACTGTTTGACACCGATCGACTTCTTTTTTTGGGGATTTTTTTTTTATATCTGGAAAACGGCTTAACATGGGAAGAACTGTGCTTCTGCCAGTTCTAATGTGTGGCTTCTGCCACCCCGTAAGAAAAAAAATACTTGACATGCATAATAAATAATCAATGGAATGCCTTATCTCACGATAAAGTCCTGTGTTTCTCGGTGAGGACATTAATCGGCTACATTTCCATCAACTTTTCCAGTACGGAGGCGGAAAAAGTCGCAAGAGCATTGATATGCTTCTCTATTTTTAACTGACTTCAAAAAAAAAAGGGGTTCTCAATTCGGTTGTATATTTTTTTATCATTATTATTTTTAATGTGTGTTACATAGAAACTGGTACTATTTATGAACCAATTTAAAAAAAAAATGTTTGAAAGGTCTCACAAGCTTGGTCCCATTTAGAAAAAAACAGGATTAGATCCAGTAGTTTGGTGACAACATGAAATATCTGAAAAGTATAATGTCATAACGCATTAACGGTAAACTAAATAACGTAATGTTTTCTTTCTGTGACTGTGGGCTGACTTAAGGGACCGATATTTGTCCATATTGAGTAATATGTGTGGACTTAACAGCCAGAACACAGATGTTGTAAGATCATTTTCGTGTTTTTAGATGACATTCGCATCGCGAGCAGAGAGGATTGAGTAATAGTCTCGAACTCGGTTTATTTAAAGTTTTTAACTTTGTGAATTTATTTAATACCCATTGATATTAAAGATATGGAGTTATAATCGCGACACAGCGCCATCTGGTGGCCGGTCGCGACAGGTCATTAGATCCGAGTTGTTACGCAATGATCTTGGTGGCAGGTGGCGAGCTGATTGCGAACCCAGCTAACAGGTGCTGGGGTTGGATGGGTCCATATCAACACGTGGTGCTAGGGTTGACCAGGGTTTTCATTATATTTATTTATATTACAATTTTACCAAGTTCATACACTACACTATAACTAAGTTACAAGGTAACTAAGTTAAAAATTTTGCCCAGATCGCTGCCGTGCCGGGCGGAAGGGTGCCCAAAACGCCGCTGGCTGTAAGGCGGTGTGTTTCATTGAACGAGGTAGGTGCCAGCTCTGCGGTCATCAGGGTTTATATTTAAAATAATAAACCACTCTGAGCTTTGAAATAAGCTCAAGTAAGCTAATATAAGCCCTCGAAACTAACAGATTCGATATTGGCGAAACCACCATTGTGAGAGTACTATTATCTCTTCTGTGATTGTGATTAGGTGAGACAACAAACCTAACGTCCATTTTCAATTACTAGAGTTATATTTGACAGGTGCGCTTTGGAACTTGGAACACACTTAAATAGCGTCTTTGGATATCAAAGACGCTATTTATGTGCAGATTGAGGATAGATACCTAAGTTTATTGAAAACGGCCGTACGACGTTATACAGGGTGTAACAGAAAGGTGTAGTCATACTTTAGGGAGTTGTTAGGGACATCATTCTGAGCAACTTTCACTATGAAACCGATTTGATCAGAGCAAATTTAATTTTCACTTCTCTATACAAATCAGCTGACCGCCCGGACCAAAACAAAACGTATAGAGCAATGAAGAATAAAGTTGCTCTGTTCAAATCGGTTTCATAGTAAAAGTTGCTCAGAATGGTTTCCCTAGCAACCCTCTAAAATATGACTACACCCTTCTGTTACACCCTGTATTTGCCAGAGCTTGACTTGGTTGTATTGTATGTCAAGGTGTAAATTTTTAATGCAATTTTGTAAAACAATCTCTTGAGTTATTGTTTATTAATTGCGTTCCACTGCTGTTATAAATTACGTTGTTACGAGTTACGTTGAGTCAAGGGTAATTCGGATGGAGAAATCGGTTAAGCATGTTAATTTCAAAGAAAAATCCAAAGAAAAATCTGTCATTATCTAACTTATCGACAACCCTAACCCACATGAAACAAGCTAAGTCCAACCGGACATTCTCGTTGTCGCGATTTGATGACCCGAGAATTGCATAACCATACAGCGATATAACCACATTATTGATGATCAGTCATTTACATAATGACCACTTTTTATTTTGCTCAGCGTAGGTGCATAATTTTTAATACGAGGTTGCATGATCGTTGTCAACTTGTGTTTTCCTGAGGGCTGCTTTGATTACTGAGTTTACAATCTTTGTTGGATGCTCTTATTGATTTAATAGAGTATGATTGGAAACGGATATGTTTACTTAGCTGTTGAACCGATCGATCCAGTTTTTAGGAGTTGTTTTTTACTCATCTTCTGTACTAAATTAATAAGATGTGTAGTCACGGTTTGTTTTTAACTTTGTAATTGTTTTTTCATTGGTTTTATAGTTTGTATGTGTCGTCTCGAAGGAAAGTGAGGGACAGAACTAAATATATCAATAATGCAGAACTAAATATATAATATACCTTGGATATTCTTTTTCGGAGTTTTTTAACTCCGTCCTTGAAAGAAGCTCATTGGGTAGAAAATCAGCATTGACATCTATTTGATTATTTGGATCGGAGGTAAACAGGAGCCTGAGGTAAATGTATAGACTGATTGATGTCGACGATAATCAATAGGTTCAATTAGGTTGATAATAGTTGACAAGATTTTAGCACGACTTCTCAAAACATGAAGCACATCCAACCGCATTCGAAACCAGTTTTTGTGCCTATTATCGCACATCGCCTCATACATATGCAAGTATCGCCTAAGTAAGCATCATCGATTAGGAATAGTAATATGAATCACAAGCTCGCGCAGGTGGCAAAGCTTTTACTGGAAAGCTTTTTGCACAGATACAAGCCCGGAGGCAGCTGCCGCGAAAATTGCGAGCCCCTATACCGGGAGCTAGAGCTGGCATAATCTAGGAATTAATAGGCGATTGCTAATGACAACAACATGGAAATAGGTGCGTTTGGTCAAAAGCAATTACTTCCAAGACGTTAGGAAGAGAGCGTAAAATAAAAGGATACGGGCAGCCGCACGTGCCCGCCCTGATACTATTGATATTAGTTTTTTTTAATGTGACAGTTTATTTTCATAATATTTCATACGAATATATAGGTATATATATATATTCCATAGGGTGGCAGAGGCACAAATATGCCCACTTTTAGCCAGTTTGTCAATACTCCATTTGCGTGACAGGAGGGTCATCGACGCAGCCAAACTCAAACTCAAACTCAAAACGTTTATTGCGACATTGTGGTGGTATATGGAGGAGGGAGCAGGGAGCACTTATCCAGTGGAGAGCGCATAGATACATTTTCCTTTGAAACACAACTCACCAATTTACGGGGCAGCGGGGGACGAGGTAAGAGAGCTGTGATTGGTCAGCCGCTGCGAAACTGTCTGGCGGCCCGTCATCGTACCTAGGTTGCCTATGCGAACGTTTGTTGAATACAACAAACGTTTGGCGAGCCGCATTCCCCCAGGCGCAGTCAATTGTCTCTGGCCGCAGCTATGGGAACTGAAGATATGCTCACGATTTTTTCCTTGACCTAGAACGTCCAAAGAACCCCCGAACATGGTATGGTCAGGACCAGCTTTCAAACCTACATCTCCTGGCGTCAGAAGCGGGTCTGAAACCACTAGACCTCGGACCTCGTTTAGTGTAATTTTTAAAAGACAGCTTATTTGACTTTTTCAAATGCAATAAACACTTGTCTACTAGCTTTCAAAATAATGCAAGTCAAATCGCTAGTGGCATCGCAAATACTACAGAACATTGCGAATTCTTTTCATAAGGGGCACATGCGCATGCGCTCCTAATATTCACGGAGGAACAATATTGTATGGGATAAAACGCTTTTCATTTCGATTGAATCGTCCTCGAGTGTCCTATAATTGTGCGCAAATATATGAGTCACTGTGATGTGTCATAGACTAAATACATCGATGGATATGAAAGTAGATAAAATAAAAGACCAAATGAATAAAGAAAAGTAAAACCTTTTACTATTTGAAGTAAAATTACCATGATATGAACGTCAAAAATGTACATAATACTTTTCAATAATACTTTTCTTGGAAAGTATACCTATCCTATGGTACATAAGTACATAATACATACTTTAAATCCTTTTTGTTGTCCTTTTGCTAGGACCAACGGATTCTTTACTTAACTTTTTTAGATTAAAGCTGGCATTGTGTGTAAGTGTGTGTGGTATTGTTATAAAATAAGCTATAGCTTAGCTGACAATCTTCAATGAAATCTTACTGCACTTACTTCTGCTAAAAAAAACTTGGTGTTCCTCTGAGAGAATCCTCAAACGTAGGCACTCTTCCGACCAACCGACTGTAATTTCTGTATATCTGTGCCCATATTCATCAGCATTATTAGTCGGCGTTGTCTGCAAAGAATTCCTTTCAGTATCTCTACAAACGCAGGAGCAGGCGATGCGCGCGCATCCCTGCTATACCGATCAATGGGATATCGTGTGTCGGCCACCTGCGCGGAGATAATAGAGGGAAGAGTGCGCCGGCGCAGGCAGAAATGCAGTCTGCGTGCCGTATGCGCATTATCGTAGTGGTACGGTGATACTTACATACCTTTTACGGAGGTTTTATCAAAATAGGGTATTCCAAATTTCTGAAGACCATGACTTGGGTACCTATATATACATATCACGTGCTCAGGTAGGTGTTGAGATAAAGAGAGGCACCAGACCATTGCTTTCTTTAATACTAGATCTAGGTTCTAATTTCTATATCTAACAAGCAGCAGTTGTAACCATCTCGTTCGAGTGCTTATACGCAGGCGATGCAGGTCATGCAGAAAAGATTTTAGATGGCAGAAGAAGGTACCAACCATCCGACTTGCCCTGGATCTGCTGAACACAGAGGGCGAAGTCGTACGGGTGAGGATAGCAAACTAAACGAAGCTGCATCACTGGATGAAAGCCTCTACATGATATGAACGATAGATCTGTGATAGAGGCCATTGAGCTGCTTGCAGATAGTTAACAAAATAGAGGAAATAACCGGCCAAGTGCGAGTCGCACCCGCGCACGAAGGGTTCCGTACTATTATCTATAAAAAACCGCAAAAAAAAAAAAACAAGTTAGTTGTATGGGAGCCCCCCTTAATATTAAATTTCTTTAGTTTTTTAGTATTTGTTGACACCACGCCATAATATTCGGTTCCATCTAGATACATATTTGCAGCAGATTTCCGTCTATAACACAAAGTGTCCTAAAACAAAGTAATTAATAGGTCACGCTCACCCTCAAGAATCACCCTCCTCACAGAAAGAAAGCCGCATCAACAATCAGTCTCACAGATAAAGGCCAATAAACTGTGTGTTCAGATTACCTTAGTTCCATTAGGGAGCGTAATGAGAGCGGTCGTAAGTCCCAGCTTGGCGCCAAATCCACGCCGGACGGTAATGGCCGTCATTAGCGAAGGCCGAGGCGATATCTTATAATGAGAGGGAATGGCTGAAATCGATGTTACTACGAGTAGGTAAGTGGACCTCCTATGGGGATGTACTGTCAGCCAAAGTTACGCCCCAAGTCGCGTATAGATAATGAAATATAGTAGATTTTTTTAACATGGCAATAGCGGTCATTGCCCCTCGAGCGAAAATGTATGCGATTTTACATTTGCCGCCACTTCCGCCGCGGCGTCGGTGGCGGTAAACGTCAAATCGCATACATTTTCTAAACGGGTCAATGTCCTCTATTGCCATGTTAAAAAAATCTCACTATAGCAGTAGTATACTATTCAATTACTTCCAAGGACGCTAATATTGCCCTTTTTATCGACGGATTGTCAACGGTTTTCGGAGATGACTGCCAAATACGGCTTTTTACGTCATTGAGAGCAGCCGATATTGCTATTCAAACTCAAACAAATATTATGAGACTTTTTTTTTTATGGACCGTGTGGTTGTATTATCTTATATACTCAAGGTTTTCAGGGCTAAGCCAGTTTAACGTATCAGCATGTATCAGTGCGACAATTAGTCCCAAGAAGGACTCATCTAAACGGTGAAACCAATTTAGTGCAGCTTGGTTCCAAGAACTGCTTTCCCTTGAGTCGACTGACCCCGCCGAGTGAGACTTGAGATTTTTTTGTCTGCTTACAGAAGTAAATTAAGATTTGGTTCGAACAATATTCTGCCATGCTTTGCTGGATAAATATTCGAGATGTATGTTTTGTAATCGATGGATTAAGTTGCAAGTTGCAGAATTCACATCCGCAACAACAATTAATCCACAGTTTACCCAAGTTTCGACTCTCGCGCAGATCTCACACGCGATATCACCACCGTCACCCCCACCCCCTGCGGTTCCTGAGAACACCACTCATTACATTAACCAATTTTATACTCTTATACAATCGCAGTTTACGATACACCGCCACGTTATTGCTATCGGGTGAATTGGCCACAACTGCGGTAGTTGTGGGAAGCAGGAGTTCAGATCTGAAGATAAAGCTAGGTAATAATGGGTATGAGAGAGGTGCGGTTACTGTTTCTTATTTATACTATGGTTACTGTATTTATTTGTATGAAATCGGGACGATTGTTTGTGGGTTATTGTTTAGGAATAGTCTTTCGGTGGGAGAGCGGCACCTGAAGCCTGCAGACTGCAGATTGTCAAAACTATGAAAAAGTATTGTTAAACTTCATAATCATGACTATTATTATTAAGCATCCATCAATTAGATGAGTATAGTTGAGCTACTTTTAAAATATTTGCAGACTTCTGTCTGTGTATTGTTTTAATCGACTTCAAAATAGAAGGAGCTGTGTTCAATACTGTTGAATCCGTATTTGTGTTACCTCAAAACTGGTATCTATTCTTTATACAATGCTAAGGTGTAGATGGAAATAACGTCAATGCAATAAGTCATTCGTATATGAGCAGTGATGCCTGTGATGGAGTTTATAGGAATACACCTAAGAGAGACCGTTCCGGCAGTATTTATCCTAAGATCGGAAGAGAGCTCGACCTTCACCCATCTGTTACTGCGATGAAACTTCGTTTCCAGGATTTTGCTAGGCAACCCAGTCGCGGTGTATTTTCTAGCATACGAAATTTGATAAAAAACAAGTTTCATCGCAGTAACAGATGGGTGCTGAAGATCGAACTCTCTCGGCGGCACAGCAGTCGGCAGCGGCAGCCTTTTTAAAACGTAAAAAAAATGGGGTAAAAAGGGAAAATCGAGATTTCTATTCAGAATTTTTATCCAAACACGTTTTCCATCATGAAAACCCTAGATTATATAGTCAAATTACGTGTACCAGTTTATTACGATTTGCCGAGTATTCCCTGAAATACACATGAAAAAAGCACCCCTAATTCATTCATGAGGCGCCTATATGGAACGGAGTATACCTACGTTACAACTAAAAATACTGACTTTGACATTATGAACCCCAATCACCAGCCACACCCTATCATGGGAAAGAGCTTCAAAGACAATGCTGATGATATCACAGTTAATAGGCACTACCCCACGGAACTGATGGCATCAACCCTTAGGGTCAATTATCTTTAGGAGATGGACAGGAGTCACTTATCTATGCTTATCGTTGGGATTAGTTTACTGGGCCCGCCGTATCTTCAGATACTTAGTCAGAGCGGAAACGCAAAGAGATGACCGGAAAAGCAAAAGCTGGTATTAAATACAAAGCATGCAAGAATCGAGTACTTACCTATAATGGTACAATCGACTATTTTCTGCTTTAAGTAGTAAATGCCTGCGATTTGGGAGGCGACACAAACTATACTAACTAAACTAATTAAAATGGTGTGTTTGAAAATGGAATCTGTGGCCACCGCGCAACAGCTGCTGTCGGATTTGTAGGATGTCAGTTTAGTGCCTTTAGTTCCTCTAGTTTAGTGGTTTTGACACCTCCCAAATAGCCCCCAATGTCGGTAGTATTTTAACGAGTTGACGTCATCTTCTTTCGATCCTGGATGAACAGTTTATCGCCGGGTAATAAGTATCATCTTTCTTTATCATTTACCTAGCAACAACACGCCTAGTTTAGTTTACAAACAGTAACAATGATATGCCTTAACCATAAACACGTCAAACCAATTGACCTCAATACCAAAACTTAATTGATTTATAGAAACTTCGAAACCATCACTGCAGAGCTGACATTGAAATTCAATAGAAACTGAACAGCCCAAAGTATTTTGCTTCAAATGAAAGTATCAGTTAATTCGACTCCTTATTTCCAAGCTGCCAGGGTAAAATATCGAATACCAATTTCTTAGCGGGTCCTGTAACATCAATCTCATCAAGCGTTACCCTGCCAATGAATTCCGAATCATACCGGCCTGGAAACACGAAAGACTTCACCGAATCATCCAAACGTGCATGAAAGGGGGCACAGTGCATTGTGTTAATATCACAATATGCTGCTGTCAGTTAATTGGAATAGATTATGGGAATAAGTCTGTTTTGGAGTGGGTAGGTCCCCGGGGATGGGTCGTTCATTTAGCGGTTTTTTATCAAGTCATCGCGGTACAATGCCAAAGGATGGATTATCACAATATTTGGCACTGGTCGCGTGGCGGAACTGAAAGTTGACACCGGTTGTAGGTTACGAACAATGATTTACCGTATAAATAGGTTAGTGACACAGATTTCCAATGATAATGCCTACATTTGATCAGATAAGAAGAGACAACTCACGTTGATCTTGAAGTAGGCCTAATTGTCGAAGACTACATGTGTTAGCAGTCATCTAATTTGATTAGTGGCAATGAGGAGGCGTGACCCAGTCCGAGAGCCCGCATCATAATCTAAGTACACTTCTCAAATGAAGCATGACATTGACATTACTGTGGACATTACGAAGAACAGTCAGTGGACTTCCGACATTATGAATTCTATCTACATCATTCACTCGAACAAAGACTTAGCCATCACAAATACTTTAATTTTCAGTGCTAAAACATAGCAGCATACTCTGACGTTCAGTCAATGAAGCTTATCAATTTTGAAAGCATGTCAACATATTTGCTTCAAACCTTTGAGGGATAGGGTGGGCCAATGTTGTTTTATTAGAAATTACTTTTGAAGAAAATGTAGTTTTGATGCTATCAGATAGAGATCACTTTAATTCTTAAATTTGCTTAGACTATCTGATAGAGCTACCGGTCCGGTAACTTTTGGTTAAGTCCGCGTCAAAATATTTAGATCCCATCACCCTGCACGTTCTCCTGGGTACTGCTAAGACAAAAAAAAACTCTTAGCTTTAATTTCCACCTTGTTTGACACTGGCAAAATTATCCTCAAAAGAGGTCGCCACACGCCTCTTAAAAAGGAAGAAAAAGAAGAAAGCCAACGGTTCCACGGGTGCTGTTATTTTACTTTAAAAACTTTTTTTTTTAATCTTGCCAGAATTCAATTTCTACAAAATATCAATAACATTTACACACAGGCACAAACTTACATTGCTTCTGACCGCACACTAGGATACCTTTTGTCGTGGGAACCAGAAACAGCTATATAACAAACAAACATCCAAGACCTAGAGTTTCTTTATCTTCCTCCCCAGCCAGGATTCGAACCCAGGACCATCGACATTGTAACTATAGCTATAACTATAGCTTCAGTATGATCATCTTAGTCTACAGAGGCAGACGGCTCGGCGGCTGCGGGCGTCTGGTGCGACGGATGACGCGACTGAGATGATTCAGACAGCACTGACCACACTCAACTGAGATTAGGACATCCTTAACACGACTGACGACGAATATGTGAATGGTCTCCAAATCAAATCAAATCAAATATTTTATTTAACAAATTACAATTCTCATTATACATAGATGCTTGCAGACTCCACACTAGGTATAACCTGTCTCGTGGAGTCCTGACCAATTTTGAGTTAAAGATGTTTAGAATGACGCGCCGCACGATTCTTAAATTCCAATCATTGTTTTCGTAAAGTACTCCTTTATTTCCTAACCATTCATACAGAAATAGGTGTCAATTTTATATTAAGGTAAGATATGGAAAAGGACATTATACGTTTTGTATGTGAACAAAAGTACAATATAATACAAGTAGCGTAATATAAGAAACCATTATTAGCTACCAACCATTCTACCAAACCGATCCGTGCAATATATTAATAAAAGAATCAAAGTATCGGATTATAGCGTGAACGCATACATCTTTGTAGGGCAACATTTTTGTCAGATAAAAAAGCAAATAATAGCGGTAAAAAGCTTTGAAGATGAGTAATAAAAAGGCAATAAATGTGTTCTTGTGAAGCGGGTACAAGAGAGGCGTGACGTGGGTCACAATGGTGAATAGAATAGGTGACGCGTGCGCAATGCAACCGCACACCTTGCGTAGCAGGCTAACGTACGCGCTACGAATGTTTACGAGCTACGTAGTTGCGTAGTATAGACTTATGTGCAATGAAATACCTAACTTTACAATGATACATAGATTGAAGGAATACGTAGGCTAATTTACCACTACAATTTGTCTGACATACATTCCTATTTGCCTGTTTACCCCACTATATGGGCAAAACAGTGTAAATTAAGTTATATTGTAATGTCTATTAAGATATTTGGTTCTCTCTTCATACCTTTCTGTATGATTATATAAGAACACATAAACTGCCGTTTGACCTCAACGTGTATCGGATTTATCAAATACCACCAAACAATACCAAAAATACTTAGGCTCAACTCCCATTGTTGCGAGGTCCGAAAAAATAAGCTTAACCGCACAAAAAGGTCCCTACAAATTCAATACAAATCTTCAAACTTTCATTGTACATGATTTTTTCCATATTTGATTTGTAACTACAAATAACGGACATGAAAAGCGTTTGAGGTACTTAATGTCCAGTAATTGGCGATCAATGAGGATCAGTGGGCACATTGTGCTAAAGTATCGAATGGACGCATTGTAGGAAGTAAAATAATAAGTGAATGAAAAAAATAAGCTGCCGACAGACAAAAACCGCTAAGGGTCAACTCTCAATAGCTGTCGATAGCGGTCAGATTAAAAATTGCTAAAAAAATAGGATCCATATTTCTCGTTCAACCTTTGATTCCCTTCGCTAAAATATGAAAATTCATGGATTTGTTCCATATCTTTAGAAACCAATTTTAGGATTACTTTGGAATGTTCCCTATTAGGGAGGTTTTTGGAGGACTTGCCAGTAGAAAAAAATTGCATGCTAACAGAAAAACTATACACCTTTTACGGGTTTTTAGGGTTCCGATCCTTAAAAGTAAAAAAGGAACCCTTATAGGATCACTTTGTTGTCCGTCTGTCCGTCTGTCACGACCCATTTTCTCAGGAACGCGTAAAGGTATCATGTTGAAATTAATATCGATTACTCAAGTCTATAGTCCCTTGAAGCTGTGAAAAAATTAAACTTCTAAGTCCACGCAATTAAAAGATACCGCGATATTATGTCATAATTTTGCTGATTTTGCTGAATTTGTATGAACTCGCGTGGAACTCGCCAGGGAATCAAAACCTATAGGGTACTTCCGGTTGGCCTAGGGTCATGAGACTCATGAGGCCAGTGGAATGGAGGAAGAAAGGTCTTATAGCTTAAAGTTGTGAAAAAAATAATCTTATAGGTCAACGAAATCAAAAGATACCGCATATGTCTCAATTTTGCTGAAACTTATTCGCAGGGGAATCAAAACCTAGAGGGTACTTCCCGTTAACCTAGAATCATGAAATTTGTCACGAAGCAAGGTCTTATAGCACAAGTAAAGGGAAAAATCTGAAAACTGCAAATTTCTGTCTTTCTAAAAAATATTCAATTTGGTTACATGGATCACACTTTATAGTTTTTTATGTGGAAACCTAATTACACGTGTTACGCTCTCCAAGTGTGATCGAAACCCTTGGTGCGCGAGTCTTACTCGCACTTGGCTGGTTATTTCTTAGTGGTACCAAAACTCGGGACTCACGTATGACAAGCCCATCATACCCGCCGGGTCAAGCGACCGCATAATCCCACGCACCCTGAATAAGAAATATGAGCCGAACGGATACTGCTATTATCAAAACATTATTACAACACTCCAAACGCATCGCCCCATCAATGTAAAAATTAAACAACAATCGCTTTTAATACCGCCGGTGGTTGAGGGTCGATTTTGTAAAAAAAACTGTCAATCTGCCGTAGATCAATCATGCTTGTTGAATAGCTGCCAATGGAGGGGTGAGGATCCGCAATGCCGATGTTGATAAACCCCTGCATGTTTAAACGCATCATTTGACTTGTGTTCGATGTCCAATTGTCTGTTAGCATTGTCCGTTCTTAATTCAAGTGACTCCTTGGTAATACAGCTGAAAGTGACAGTGGACCATGACCATAAAAACACACCTTCTAACACTGAACACTGGTTCCTGAGCAGCAGAGACTATTTATCCAATTGACTGCGCCTGCGGGGGAATGCGGCTCGCCAAACGTTGTATTCAACAAACGTTCGCATACGCAAACTATGTACGATGACGGGCCGCCAGATAGTTTTGTAGCGGCTGACCAATCACAGCTTTCTTACCTCGTTCCCCGCCGCCCGTAAATTGGTGAGTTGTGTTTCAAAGGAAAATGAATCTATGCGCTCTCCACTGATAAGTGCTCCCTGCTGAGTAGTAACGAGGACGATACGAGACGATAGACGACCCTGCTGAGTGAGTAGTAGGGAGGGGTGACATTACAAGCTACGCAGTCGTTCTTTTAGGCGCCATAACCCTGGAAAGTTAAAACAGAGACATAACATGGACAATACATGAGACAAAGACATGGAACTGAACGAGAAAGCAACAAGACATGTATCACAGCATGCATGCATGCTTTTCATGACTCATGTGCCTTCTGTCGCTGTCTTTAGTATTGACTGTGACGTCGTGCATCTGCCTTGTCGGTCCAGTGTCTGTAGACAATGTTAAACGCTAAGGATAGCGAAACGAAATGATAACTTTTTATGTATCTATGCGATTTGACATTTGGCATCGCTAAGGTGACGTCACCTAGCGAATCAAAATGTAAAATCGCATAGATAAAAGTTATCTTTTCGTTTCGCTAGCGTTAGCGTTTAACTTTGTCTAGTTTGTCTAGGGGGGCAATAAAGTCGCACGTCATGACACAGTAAAACACCCGTCTCGGCCGTCTTGCTCCGCTCTACTGTCACAGGAACCTACTCAGATTTTGAATAGACTCGCCCATCCCTTGCTAGTTGACCACAGTCAACTAAGCCTTAAAACCTCAAAGGTCACAGTCACAGGTCGCGGCGTCTACAAGACATCGCACTCAGCTGGGCCACGCGCACCGCACGGGCGGAGATGCGCGTGGAGTCATCCACGTGCAATGCACGCTCGGACGCGCCCACGTGCCCGCGTGCCCGCGTGCCCAGGTAGCACGAGGTGGCATAGGTGACGCGTGCGGACGATAAGGTGCCGGGTGAGTTCCTGTTTGCGGAAAGTTGGGGCAGGACCGGTAGTGAAATACTTGTGTGAAATAAGTGGATTACTTGTGTTGTGTTAGGAAATTGTTGGGAAGTACGTTGCGTTTTATTGTACGCGCAATTCCTCCCCTTACCTATCATCTCCGTCTCCTACCCAACATGGTTTGCTGGAAGAAATCTCTTATTAGAGATAAGCTCGCCTTTGTACATATTTTTTTCAATGTTAACCTATTTTTACTGGCATGTGAGTACAATAAAGAAATTACGAAATTACGAAATACTCAATACACACAGGTTGTCGTTGCCAGATGCTGTGGTGGAGTTTTTAGAACGTCTGTCGTCAATAGTATCTTCAATACATGTACAGTCAGAATTCGAACGTCTGAGTGCTACTTGGTACTGATTTGATGTTTTTAGTATAGAGCTAGGTTAAATATTTGCGCAGACTCAAAGCATACAATCATTTCCACCCTTGACAGCTGCGCCAAAACAAATGACTGTCTGTGTCACGAGCGACTAAAAATTTTAAAAATAGAAGGTAATGAGCCTTCATAGGAGACTATTGGCACTGATAATCGTGACGTAATCCGTGTAGTTTATTGCCGAAGCTAATTCTACAATGATGACGTGTGGTCCTCCCCTCGTTGGTGTTTACGGGCCGCCATCTTCGAAGTGATGTTCATAACTCAAAATATTTAAGTAATTTAAAGTTAAATGTAGCGAGGAAAGGCGAAAACTGGCCGCTGCTGGCGACTCTACAGACAATAATGCACCAAATATTTAGTCTCTGCCTCCCCTTCTTGTGAAGGCTTACAATGAGCATACTTATATGTAATACAACCAAGTCATGGCAACATGAAAAATCGGTCAAAAAAATGTATTTCATTGGTTCATGATGAGCATGATAGGTCTTATGTGTACGACATTTTTTTTATTCCCATCAACTTCTAATCTCAAGTCAGCAGTTTTGTGCCATACCATAATAATCTAATTCATGCTATACTAAACACTAATCAAGCAACAAAGCTACTCGTTAAGTGCATTTAAATGACCCTCCAATTTGCAACAAGATACCAATACCAAACACGACAGAATCTCACAATGTATCAAAATATACAATAGTAGTGACACCACGCGTGTCCGGACACATCGGGCCACACCGGACTGTGTCATTGACCAGTGTTAACAATAAGTATAGTTTTCAAAGAGAGAGAATTAACAATGACTCTACAGGGTGTAACAGAAAGGTGTAGTCATATTAGGGGGTTGTCAGGGACATCATTCTGAGCAATTTTCACTATGAAACCGATTTGATCAGAACAACTTTAATTTTCACTTCTCTATACAAATCCGCTGACCGCTTGGACCAAAACATATGGAGCAATGAAAAATAAAGTTGCTCTGATCAAATCAGTTTCATAGTAATAGTTGCTCAGAATGGTCTCCCTAACAACCCCCTAAAATATGACTACACTCTTCTGTTACACCCTTCTGTTACACCCTGTATAAGGATCTTTATTACAATGATATTTACGTGGATCTGATCAGCTGACTCGAGGGGAGATATCAATCGGGGAACGGGATGAATTGGAAAAACGCGGAAATAAATATTTTACGTGCTACGGATTCTTGGTTATTCACCTTTAATTTCACTATGGTTCTACTATTTAGATATTTTGTCTCTTATCACTTCTGATGTGCGTTGTTATACCCTATCCAGTATAACAGGCATCTTGACATCTAATCTAAAACTTCATAAAATCCAAACAATAATATCTTTAAGTGCTGATAGCAGTGATGGCGATGACGACTCTTCTGTTAGTTCAACTGAGTACTTACATAAACAATTTCGATTTTTTCCGATTGTTTTGGTAACATCCCTAGTGTTTTAAAAATGGATTTTATGAAGTTTTAGGTTAGCTGTCAAGTTGTCTGTTATGTTGGATAGGGTATAGATGCTTTACATTTCAATTATAAGTACTTTATCTCCATATTAATTCAAACAATAGTACGATTTAGATTATTTTTTTCTTTGGCGTATTTGTAAAACCAATCCGCATTTATTTCAAGAGGATGTTCCCAAAACATGATACGTCAGTAATAACTATAACCGTACATCTTGACAGTACAAATATTGTGCTAATAACAATAAACATAAAGCATTCTCGACCACATCCACTCTGGCAACCCTTTAATCCTTTTCCCACCGGTCTAATTTTACTAATGCGTAGAACTAACAGTGGGGTCAAATAAGTACTTATTAGACTGAATAAATTGTTTTTGCATTTAATTCGGTTTAAGTGAAGGTTGTGGGTACAAATTTTTGTAATTGTATATGTTTGTTGTTTTAGATCACCCCTTTACCTTTTTGTTTGATTTAGTTTTACCCTCAAAGTAACTCCAGGAGACATATAATACGAAAGTGTGTGCAGTAAATTCAAAAGTAACTATTAAGTGCTATTTTTCTGAAAATACAAAAATCCCGGAGTTTTCATTTTAATTACACAGTTCTCACAGCTCCCAGTCACAACATCAACCAACAATGAAATCCGTTCGGAATCTGTCCGCTGTCACAATCGTAGCTAATTGCGCATAATGAGTCGCGCAACAAACGTACCAAATATGTTTTTTGACATTATTTATGATTCGCCAACGCGCCCCGCCAATGTGGCCACCCTCCGCCGCTTGAAATAAAATTTAATGGTCGGACGGGTCTTTTTAAGTCTGAGATTTTAATACGTTGATGTGAAATATCGGATTTCCGGGTATTGTGTAGAGGACAATTAGACGATCATTCGAGTTTTTGTTGAAAACACTGAACAGCATGGCATCATGCGTGAACCTACCTAAGTACTTATGATGCAAGGTCTATATACAGTTCATAGAATCCCTTGTTTTACGGCTTGTCAATAGCGACTGACCCGCCCGACGACCCAGTTTCTGTACAGCTGTAAAACACTCATTGTAAAGTTAGCGCTGGTAGTAGGTATTAATAAAAAAAATATCGAAACAAAATACTAAAATCAAATCAAACCGACCAAACGTTCCCACGACCCAACCCAACCAAATGAAGCTCCTATTAGTTCGTCAATTAATTAAATCCACCAATCAAGGTGCTTTCCCACGTTATGATATCTCCCAATCACGCAACATCTTTATTCCTTTCATTCGATTAAGCTGCCCCTTTCATTTTGTGTGAGTAACCTTTTGTTTTTGGGGTGAGCGTGAAATAGCGGCTGGCCAAACCGTAATTGTTCACACTATACAGCTACAATTCAGAGGTTAAAATTAATAATGGTCACCCTAGTTCGAAAAAAATCTATTTCATAGAGTATCACATGGTACTGTAGCGGTACAATATATGTAAAAATTCCGTCTGAATTGTAAGAAATACCTAAGGTTTTCTAACCCATTCAAATATTCAGTAATAAATACAGATTTAATGTTATCTATCACAGCACAATAGAAATTCAAGAGGCAATATTTATATTAACAAGAGCAATTTGTATAATATCGCTGTAAATCAATTGTCGCTGTAGAAACTTTAGCATTATGATGCAGAAAATTATGGCATAGCCCTTGTTTATGCAAAACACTTCGATTGTTGATATTCAAATTAATATTTTGGGCAAAGTTTCAAGGACTAAGGACGATACTGTTCTTGTCAATTGTCTAGACTAGAATAATCTAGTAGAGAATTCAATTTAGTATCATTGGTTTAGTACAACATAGCGACATGCATTTTCCCTTAGATGTTAGTCGAGCCACAGAGTGCGTTAACACAGTTATATTCAATGGTCATCTTAGTTTCAGCACACTTCAACGAACTGTATGTACTCACGGAATGGAATATCTATTGAATACCTGGCTGAAAGTGGGCACAATTCTGCCTTTGCTACCCGCTGTTGTGTTATGTACATGTTATTCTCCTACGCTTAGGTCAAGTTGTTTGTACGTTTTTTACATTAAATATGTTTCATATAGACATTGTTACTTGTACCTGAAGATAACCAAAACTCGGTGTTACACACACAATAGATAAAAAAGTCCTAAAAAAGCAACAGTTGTCCACGTCGCCAGTTGAATGTAAAGTCGTTCCAACAATCGGCGCGTGCGTCGCTATGGCACCAGAGCCACGCGCGCCCGCATCAGGAGGCTTAGGTGATAACGAACTCACATAAATTACATAGGAAAAACACACCTTTCACAATCCAACTTCACAAACCGACGTTGATGCTTTTCACCTTGTATCGATTGGTTCCAAGGTGTGGTGGAAAAGTACTGACATCCATCATGTGAAAGGTCGCATGGATTGAATATAGGAACTCACATCATATGCAAATGAAGGATTTAAAACGGATTATTCAATATTCAAATTGTGGCTGCGCAACTTCAGGGAATGTACGGGAGTGGCCAGCGTAGATGATGATGCGTTTGGCGAACAAAAGAGAAAAGTAAGGAGACTCACTGCCAAACTCCAACAGCAAAGAAGTTGAGAGCATTACACCTTGATTTCTATCAACTACGCTACTTGTAGCAGAAAACAACCATTGATCAGCAAACAGAAGAAATATAGAACTTTCTACTTGTATTCTTATTTCTTTTACTGAAAAGAAGAAAGAAGCTGTATGTGCCGACGCTTAAGCAGATTTCCACGATACAGGGTATCGTAATGTGAGACAGATAAGATGATCATGTTTCACTACGAGTACATGCACACGAGATGATGAAGCAGCTAGTAAAAATATATTGAAAATTATGTCGATGAAATGTTGCTGCACCCTTTCCTATAACACCTTTAGAACTAGCATTTAAACGAGTATTTTGAGATCAATCCGCTTCCAATCATACACAATAATTCTTATTCCTCACATTGCGTCACCTCACCAACAAAAGTAGCAATCAAGTTACCATCTGCTGGCGCCACCGTACCGTAGCCGATTATCGAATCGTGTAGCCGACTCATCCCGAATCGATTGCGCATTTCGCATTCAAAAGCGATTTTGGGAGTCGATCATAAACCCATTTGATGGGGAGACAGTTGCGCGGGGGCGTATTTGTATGGTGCGATTCTCGTAATGATAAAATTCTATCGATTGTAGAGTTCGTTCATGCTGTGTAGTAATAAAACCAAGTAAAAATAGAAAATAACGAGATAATTTACCGAATGAGGAAGATGTATAAGATATACCTATGATATTTTGAGAAAATGGTCATTACTCATTGAGAAACGACGAAAATTAAGAACTCTTTCAATTCATTATTATTATTTTCATAATTATTTGGCACACTGAATTTTCGTCTAAGGTGGCGCTCTTATAACATCAAATCTTTTTTTTATAATAACTCCAATAATAATATACAACATGTCAAGCAAAGAGTAACTTAGTATATGCCTATTAGTTATTCTGTGGTATTATGTCAAGTCGGAGCAGATGATTCTACAAACTCCTACATCACGCATTTTCCAATACACGATTTTCTACGGGAGCAACCAAGGAACAATTACATAATGGGAACTAACTGAGATTGACGCTGTTGAAAAATATCCAACATGTGAACAGAATCCCGATCCGTACACATTATTTGCCCAGTCCCAACTCCCGGGTTAAACGCGTATAGTTGTTTGATTAACTCTCTTTCATGTCTGTAGGAACGTGATTGTCGCTGTATTTGTTTAATTCGATCCTTTGTTTAGGGTCGCTTATGTGGAAACTCTTATGAGAGGGATAGAGGAGATTTCGTATCAGTTTTGGGGAAAGGGTTGCCGTTGTGTCAGTGACAGTGTGATATGAGTACCTGACCGAGCGATTGTGAGATAGACTGTATTGTGGCTTTGTTTGAATGGGGTGAAACAGGGCTAGGTACGAATAAATGCTTTTATCTACTCTCATGTCATAAAGTTCGAATTACAAACTTGAAATCGAATTCATAATGACGTACTATAAAAAAGCAATACAGTAATCAAATTAAAAAAATTAATAATAACACTACTTCTCGAACAAAACTAATATTATTATTAAACTTTTTTTCCATAACGATACAGTTCTACTTTTTTTGGGACAGGCAAGGGTCATGAAACCATACAGCCAAGGTGTTTGATAGTCTGTATCGTTGGAAAGTTTTTTTTTAGCTATAGTTAACAGCCAAACAGCCACTCAGTGTTTGATAAGTACTTGGAGGCAGGCAGGAAGATTTAAACAAAGAGGTTCATTGCTCTGAGGTTTGATAATGTGGCCCATGTTCCGCGCATGTGCTGTGATATGCTGGGTTTTGGCGGCAACAAAAAGTCAACGTGACGTGACAACGTTTTGTTGTGTCTAAGCACTGATTTATGTAAGTAAGTAAATAAGTAATCTTTATTCGTAGTAAAAATATACATAACAAGGAGATAGTTTTGTCGACTACTATCATAACTAGGCTCACGGGTAGCCTGTATTTATGAACTAGGCCCGCGCCTGTGTAGAAATTTTGCTGTGTTTAAACTTTGATTTTTGTAGGAGAGACAACTTAAGTATGAGAGTAGATAAAGTAGTGTATGAAACTGCACGTAACTAGGTATTAAAACTCTCGTGGGATACTATTAAAAACCTTGCCTACGGCTCGGTTTTTAATACCCCTCATTATGCAACAGTTTCATAAACTACTATTAGATTGCTGTGATTACTCTATTTATCGCTATCTCTTTTTGTTGACTGCCCAATCATGCAATCCCTAATTCTAAAAACACCGATTTCGCACTGTTCTGCCGCAGCTTCGGACTTAACCGCCATGTTGCAGTGTGAGCTGTTATTTATAAACTTTATTTTAACATGGTTGTGTCCAACCACCACAAATCGAGTTGCCAATTTTCGGCCCACCTAGCCTTGACGAAAGTCATCATATCTCAAAGTGCGCAAAGTCTTTAGGGCAAATAGTCCACTCAACTTAGAGTTGACTGGAAACCAACACTGTTAAAGTTAGCCAACACTGTTAGTAAGTAGTTTGAGTCAGAGTAAGCAGTGAACAACTCTGGTTACATGTTACATAACTAAGGGGTGATTTTTCTATTAGCAGATAAACAGACAAATAAGTTTATTGGTTAAATAGGGTCACCGGTTTCTGGAAGGAAAATTTGTTGTGATGTGACAACTTGTCGAATTCTTATCAAACTCATTTCAGCCGTGCCGCTATTTTGAACTAATCTTGGATTAATCGCCTGCCACATTCGACCACTCGGATCTAGGGAATAAAATTAATGACTAAGATGAAAATCTGCACCTCTGCCACCCCGAAACGGAAAAGGCGTCACCAGGCATACTTACAGTAGGACTGGAGATGGAGATGTCTGAACGAAATATAAATTACT
This sequence comes from Argyresthia albistria, assembly GCA_963457715.1. NCBI lineage: Eukaryota > Metazoa > Arthropoda > Insecta > Lepidoptera > Argyresthiidae > Argyresthia > Argyresthia albistria. The sequence continues at coordinate 10,076,806 of OY735255.1, forward strand.
AAATTGTATCCTTCACAAACCAATCCGCTTGTTTGTGCCAAGTGCAGTCATAAAGCGAAGTGTTGTCAATTTCGCGAATTGGAGACTTCCGTGACGCTGAGAAGGGTGATTCAATTTGTGCTAACGCTTCAATACTATTTGTTTCGACAACGGAAATCATTTGTATTGCTCGAAGTAAGTAATGTAGTTTGAACAAACAGCCTACTTCTTTGATTTAATAAATCTCTGTAATGATCTATCTATCTATCAATCTAGCCTCCAACACCCACTGTTGAGTAAAGGCCTCCTCATTATTACGCTATTTATTGCGGTCCCGGGCCTACCTGATCCTGAACCTTCAGTTTTCAACCGACTTCAAAAAAAGGAGGAGGTTCTCAATTCGACCCGTATGTTTTTTGGCTGATAGTCTGCCTCTTGGCCACCACTCTGTCACCGCTTCATCCATCTGCCGTTGTCCTTCCTAGCCAAGTGTCCCACCCATCTCCACTTTAACCTTGTGATCCACATACCCACATCTACGACTTTAGTACGTCGTTGTATCTCGACTCGTATGTGGTCGACAAGGGAGATTCCGAGCATAGCGCGCTCCATTGCTCTTTGTTGCTATTCGGATTTCATGCATGTATTCCTTTGTGAGCGACCATAGCTCGGATCCATAAGTGAGTATGGGCAGGACACATGGTTGAACACCTTGGTTTAGAGTTATAATTTAAATATACATTTGCATAGCGTCACGCCTTTTCTATACGGGGTGGCAGATGCACAATTACGCAGAAGTTTTCTCAGTTATTTGAATACTCTATTAAGACACGCATGATTCGCCAGCTATATGTATGTACTTATATCAATTTTTCCACACTAATATCATCATCATCATCATCATCATCCTCAGCCCACATCGACCCACTGCTGGGCATAGGCCTCTTCTATAGCGCCAATCTTCCCGGTCCTGTGCCAATCGCAACAATGCCAATGCACCCAGTGGGATCCCGACGATTTGACAATATCGTCGGACCATCGGGCTGGTGGTCTGCCCACTGGCCTTGTCGCTCCCCGTGGCCACCACTCCGTGACTGCTTTGGTCCACCGTCCGTCGTCCCGTCTAGCCAAGTGTCCCGCCCATCTCCACCTCAATCCCGTTATCTGTTTGCCTACATCTGTGACCTTTGTTTTCCGTCGAATTTCGACGTTTGGCACACGGTCAACGAGAGAGATACCTAACATGGAACGCTCTATCGAATTAATAAAAGTAGGTATCATTACCCAAAATTGCAAGTAGGATTTGCAAATGGTAAAGTATTCGTTTTACACTCGTTGCTGTATATTGACTTGTAACAAGATGGAAAATAACGGAGACAGAATCTTTAGCCGAAATCATAAAAATGCGGCACCCACCACACATAATCCGCAACCGCCAAGCTATAAAATCCAGTCCAATTTTCATCTCCGGCCGTCGTTTTATTGCGATAAGTCGCCAAAACAACAGTGCTATTACTAAATACAATTATGGGCTTAAAAATTGTGCTGAAATTCTGCGTAGCCACTTTTATTTACCGCGCTTTTAATCCGATGTTCGGTCGAAACAAAAGAAAGTGCCGATGTCTCTCCGGATCGTGAAACAAAAGAAGACCATCTTTTGTTTTGCTCGGGATCTTTTGAAAATGGAAGCATATGCTACTGTTAACAGCCGCGTTGCCTTTGAATATTAAATTACTCTATTTAGGACAAATGTTTTAGATTTAGATACAAGACTCAACTTTTAATCCGCTTAGTAAATCTTCTTTACTTTCGTCCTCGTTAAATATATAAGCTTGTTTCGTTATGATGTTACCTGTTTGTGAGTACCCCTTTGTGTGTTTATTTTAAGATTTATATTTAAAGTGAGAAGTTTTGTTTATAAATTGATTTCGATTAACGCATTAACTCTACTAATGCATGTAGGTATCGGCATCGTCCGGAAGGTAAATTGCTAAAGGGAAATTTCTGTTTCTAAAAATCTAGGTCATGGCATCCGGTAAACCCCGTTTAAAAACCCGTAAGGTATTTGACGCTGTAAAAACCAGGATTAATTTGCAATAAAATACCACAAATATGTCTGTTTAAAATTTAAATCTGTCCATCTTCAGCTTTTAAAAAGGAACTAAGTATAATATATCCTGTCCATCCTAGGTTTGCTGGAAGAGATCTCCTTAAAAAGAGCCTATTTACTAACTATAAATGCACTATACTTCTTTGTGTGGTTACTTCACACCTATTGGACATTGATAAGCATATCTCTCAATTACAGTAATCATGCCATTAATAACATGTTCTTTTCCAACAGTCTCACCAATCACCGAGGCCTTGTTGCATTCTGCGCGTGCGCAAGTAACGGGCGCGCCCGCATCTCACACCCTCGATCTTGCGCAACGGCCATGGGTAACTATAACTATAACTAAACTATAGTGTGGTGAGGATTAAATAGCTCTATGTGTATGTGTGTATGTGTGTTTGTATGTCATGCGTTTCCGGTGGGAAAATCGTCAGCCAATTGAGTGACAAAACATTCAATTGACTTTGAATTGAAACGGAAATGCGAGTGCGAAGTAGAGAGGATTAATATAAAATCTGTTTATCATATTACTTCTTTATTAAAATCGTATCTTTATTAAAATTATAGGTACTAGAATAGTTTAATTGTACGCGCAATTCTTCCCCTTACCTATCATCTCCGTCTCCTACCCAACATGGTTTGCTGGAAGAAATCTCTTATTAGAGATAAGCTCGCCTTTGTACATATTTTTCTATGTTAAGCTATTTTTACTGTCATGTGAGTACAATAAAGAAATTACGAAATTACGAAATCGTCGATCTGCTGTCTACAGTTGATACTCAATATTACTCAAGCTTATAATGATGTATGTTCTTTGCTATCCAAGTCCCAACTATGGCTGTTTTAACTAAACAACAAAACTATACTTTTTGTGTAGTGTTATTTAGGTATCCCAGACATTTGGAGCCGCAGTACTAACCTCCGATAGGAGATGAGATGGCACCCAAAGAAGAAGAAGAAGGCACATGACTCTGAAGTTCAGATTGTTTCATTCAGATTCTGAACGAAATAGTAACGACTAATACGAAATAATAACGACGCACATTGATTTTATTATTTTATTAATCAAATGCTTTGTAGGTAGGTGTGATCTTACGCGGGCAGGTGACAAAAGTGGTCATTTGATGATGTGGCGAACTATTTTATGAAATGCGGTGAACGATAAAATGGTCTAAAAGGGTTGAATTTCATGTAAACTGTCTTCGTAAAATAATCATATTCAGTACGTGGTGTTTTTGTGACAGTACATGCTTTACGTATTGTACATAAAAAAAACACTGTACTATCCGTCTAGCAATTTCCCAGAGTGCAAATTTTCCTCTACATATCACTCCACCCTCATTGGCTAACACAGGACATTGCACAGCAATATGATTGGTCAGTGGGCGGGCCTAAAATTAATCGACTCTTCTGATTGGCTGGAGCCACAATACGTATGTGTGGTGTGGTAGGGGTAAAGCAACCCTATGTTTATTTTTGATGCTGAACTTAGTGAGCTGCGAGCTTTTAAGCTGTATACAAGTGTCGAGTATTGACACACTGCAATACAAACGGAACACTTATAGACATCGAATTTGATACGGTTTTTAAATTGTCGAGTGTTTGTATCAATTGATGAGTGACTTTACAGACTGAGTGCTGAAATAGAGATTTAAGTGTGATGTTACAATACTACTGACTTTTTGGTGTTATTGAAGGAAGTCCTGGAAATATTTTTTACGGAAATGGTTATTCTGTGAGTATAATTTTGAATAAATTTATTCTTATATACACACGTATAACATTGTTATTATTTGTAAACATTTAGCCCTTATACTATTTGTGTTTTAATAAGTTGATTGTTAGAAAAAAACAAACGAATAAATATCAAAGTACCTATCTGCATAGTTGATCGGATTCTTCGAATAAAAATGATTTTCTGATAAGAAATTCACAACTTATTTTTTGAATGCATTGACATTTTATTTAATAGAGAGATCGATCCTTAGATAACTTTTTTGTAACGACTAAGCAATGGACAGGAAGCCTTTACTCAACAGTGGGTGCTGAAGACGGATATAGATAGGCAATGAGCGATTGTTACATTAAAAGTATATATAATTTGGATGAATAGATAACACTATGTCCGTCCGTCTTTGAAATGATATCTACTGAATCGAATAAATACGTGGTATGTATAATAAATTAATAACCTACTGAATCAAATAAGTAAAAAAATACATCAAGATATGTGATGTGGATAATATTACTTTTATGTAAATTAAGTTAAGATTACCTATTTCTTATGGTATCGCGAAAGGTAGGTATGTAGTAGGTACTTAAAGAAAGTTTATTTTTCCAAAGTTAGAGACGATATTGACTAATCAGTTTTTTTTTTTAAGTAGGTATACGTTTTGAACTAAAACCAATTAGTTTTCCGAACATTTTACTGAGTCATAAAAAATAAACTAACTTTATTTCTTGTCGACGACCTCTGTGGCGCAGCGGTTGCGCATCTGCCTACCATGCGAGAAATCCGGGTTCGAATCCCGGCTGGGGACAAAAAAACCCCAGGTCTGTGATGTTTACTTTTGTTTGTATGTGATATCGCTGTTTCTGATTCCCACATCACAAGTACCCTAGTGTGGGGCCAGAAGCAATGTATATGCCTGTATGTAAATGTTTATGTTTATTTTTATGTCGAATAAAAATCACTTGCTACTTAACTTTGTCGACACTTATACTTACCTTACATTTCAATTCATTTCAAACTAGAAATTACATACGTAAGGCTGTATTTAAAACACGATAAAAAATCTTATTTCTCTTCTTATTAAAAATAGGTCTATGGGATAAAGAGTGGAAGGAGACCGCTCAGGATCGAATGGAGTGGAAGAGGGGGAGAGAGGCCTTTGCCCAGCAGTGGGAAATTACAGGCTCATAATAATAATAATAATTAAAAATAGATTCTGGAAGAGTGATCAAATGTAACAGACTTTTATCGCATATACATTTGACCACCCTTTCAAAACTGGGGTCTAAATTGTCCAATATACGTACGTAATTTAAAGCCGTACCTCGCGTGCAGTCAAGCCACGTCACATTGGGGAAGGTGCATCGACGAGGGGGCACCAATTGCTTCTAATTGAGCCTCATTGAGCTGCCGACGCCAAGGCAAGGGTCCCCTCGTCTTGCGACAGTCATAGCTACAATGTCAGACCGATTTTACAGGCATCACATCTAAAACTATTCTAATACTAGTACTTATTTTTATTTATTTTCTATTTTATTTATTTTCTTTATTTGGGACATTAGTAAATGACATTAGGAAGTTTCAGACTCAAAACCTGAATTTTGCGTACCTGCACGAATGAAACCTATGGTAGTTTTTAGATAAATATAACGTCGTTTAAAATTGTAAATTATTTTTTTCGTATTTCATTGGGTCGTTAAAAAAAATTCGTTTATGTGATGAATTTCGAAAGCTAAACTAGTATACGTTTGTATGGAACGGTTAGGCCATTATATCTCGAGAAACCCATTACCCACAATAATGCGCTTTAGTCCATAATAAGTAGATGACTGTATAATAAGCCATCATTCATATCTGTACGCCGCCCCGTGGGTATTTTTTTCATACCTAAAGTTCTTCTGAGGCGAAATTCCGTCAAGATATTATTAAAACTTTACGCAATATCGAGGAAGAATAAGTGAAACACACACACTCACACACACACACACACCCTCACCCTCACACACACACACACACACCCTCGCACACACCCTCTCACATACACCCATTCAAACACACTCACACACTTCACACATGTTACACGATACATAATATTTAATTTGTTTGGCTATGTGCTGTTGATGTCCCAAATAAAATAAAATAAATAAAATGTTCTTTAGATTCACACACGAAGGGTCTTACCATCGCACAAGAAATCGTAAAAAACACGTCTCCTAAATTTATGTGAAAAATATAGGGAGACCTGTTATTTTTAAATTACCTATAGCTTTATTTTGCTTTATAATAATAATGACAGTGCATTATCGGACGCTCCGTTTTTTGGATGGCACGTTAAGCTGCAGGTCCCGGCTAGTGCGGCCACTATCACTACTTGGTAGTATGTAGTAGTCGTAAAATCCCTCCACCAAACCGCAATGAACCATCGTGGTGGAGTATGGCTCAATCTTTCTCGGATCCGGGTAAAGGCCTGTGCCCCTCGGTGGGGACATTAATGGGCTGTGAAAATTATCTACAACTAATTATCTACTGTTTATCATTCAACTGCAACTAATTAACTCCACCAACCCGCACTGAGCCAGCGTAGTGGAGTATGGCTCAATCAAACTCGTTCGGCTAAAGGCTTGTGCCCTTCAGTGGGGACATTAGTGGGCTACAATCATTTATTTTTTACTACCTGCAAAACGTCCGGAAGCTCATCTGCCAGCTCAATGTTTGACAATATCATATCTCTTACTTAAACTTACTTAAATTACCTAATGTCACTTTTAATGAATAGAATCTCATATGATTCTCATTTGATTCTAATGTCAAGGATTATGCTTAAACTACAACGTTTCGTGCAACTATTATCTCTTCTGTGACTCAGGGATAACCATTGAATTTCCTTTTACTCAATCAATGACCAGCAATTGAGCATTCGGTCTAAGATGCAATCTCTCCCTCAGACGCTATCAAGTATTTACCAACGATCCAGTCTGAGTATACACACTCGTTTATCCAATTAAGCAATCCTGCCCAGCCCCTTCAGACGATAGCGCAATTGGCTATAAAGGAGAGGGCAGGGGAGCTTTCTACAGTGCGCTTCGCATGAACTGTCACTTTTAATGAAGAGCTTTGAAAGAAATTACTCGTATTTTGTGCGACTTATAGTACAGAAGTATTCCTTGTAGGTATAGCAGGCAAACGGTCATGATAAAATAATGCTTTCACATTAGGTACTTATTTATTTATTAGTGGAAAGCATAATAACAGTTTATATACAATGCCAGATTATACTTACACCTATGTACCTAGCGTATATCATGTGTAAACAATGAAATATGTGTCTTACTTTTCTTAAAATATTCGTAGCTATAGTTGGCACTTACCAAAAGACATCAACGGGAGACACATGTCGCGGATTTTTATGAATAAATTCAAATCTTCTTTTTCTGTTTCCATAAAATTGACATAGTAGGTATAGACAGAACGCATTATATGCAGTTTTATTTTCATCGTAAACTTTACAAATACAACGAAAGTATAACATTCCTGTAATGTCCCCCTTAGTATGGTTCACCCTGAGTTTCTTTGGGTTTGAACGAGCTGTCACCACTTTCTCACTTAATCTATGCAATATAGAGGAGATCACAGCTTGCTGAGAGCCAAATAAACTTGGCGTGGCGAGTAAATAATTCATTAAACCATACGGAAAACTAAGACATACATTATAAGACCCGCTCGATGTAAGAATCGAACATAGCAATGAGGTGACTCTTTGGCGAATCCTACCTATCGAAGAGACCCTGTTGTAACCAAATCGTTAGAAGTATTTCAATATTAGATACTGCAATATTTGCCATTTGGTAACTCTGGTTAGAATTTCTTTATTGCCATGTTCTTATAGGACATTATGTAGGTAGGCTCAAATATTGTTTATGTTCGAACAAGAAATCTACAACTACCCCTTCCAATCTACAGCAGCAGCCGAGTGGAGATGTCAGATGGGCACACCCCCGAGTGGGACATCAATGATGCAGTGGTCCCGCGGGTGACGTCATTCGACTCTTTCAGCGAGTGGTGCGACGGCCACGTGAGACGGGTGTACCCTCCGTCGTGTGAGGAAGCGAAACGGCATGCCTCAGGTCAGTAGCAGTAGATTACAGATACTTGCGGCCCCTTACGCAGGTATGTAAGGGCCTAACATACTTACTCGAGCCATAATAAATGTCAGGTGGTGGTAGGTTAAACGTAGCTGTAGATAGCATAACGATAACATAACATATCGTTAGGCTTTTCCTCTGGGTTCACAGGTTAATATTAGATTTATTATCCTCGTTCTCATTCAGCTCGTTGTGACACTTTGCATGACCCGCGCATCTCTTACATGGAAACATGAAATTCAGAGGATCCATCTATCAATCGCTCTCTTGACATCCTGTAGCTTGTAGTCTTCAGGGTATAACTATCCTGCTTTTTGTGTATGTCTCAAATTAAATACATCGTTCGTCATCATCGTCATAGATTAGGTACCTTCTATCATGTGAAATGGAGTATTGGATAACTGGCTAAAAGTGGAATGAATGTGTTGTGCCTGTGCCACCCCGTTTGGAAAACGGCGTGACGCTATCATTGATTATTATTAAAATACCCCGTGCTCATCTCCCCTCCTGTCCACATCAAGCAGGCTGGGCCATGCGCAACACGAACAACCACAACGTGCACATCCTGAAGAAGAGTTGCCTGGGCGTCCTGGTCTGCTCGGTGCGGTGCCGCATGGCTGACGGGTCCAGGGTGCATCTGCGGCCCGCGATCTGTGACAAGGCCAGGAAGAAGCAGCAAGGTTTGTTGGCTTTTGTGATGGGGGGCTGGCTCATCGCCGCGGCTTTTGAGATTAATTGAACATCTATTCCAATATACCCAATACTATTTTAATTTATAATATTGGTTCAGTGAATAAAGAATTGTTTAGAAAGGGAAATTGGCAGTATTCCGAAGTCATACTTATTCAAGGCAGTTCATAAAGTAGGTAGGTATTATCTGTTTATAATCATTGGATTGACTATACCTATAACATAGTCCATCTACTGAAAATCTATGTTTCCGAATGATAAATCGCTTCATCTTACATGCTTTATTGATAGTAGGCTAAACGATTACAAAGACAATTAACTAAACGAATAACCCTCCACCCTCTAGGTAAACCCTGCCCCAACCGAATGTGCAACGGTGGCCGCCTCGAAGTGCAGCCCTGCCGTGGGCACTGCGGCTACCCAGTCACTCACTTCTGGCGACACACCGACCACGCCATCTTCTTCCAAGCCAAGGGCGCTCACGACCACCCTAGACCGGAAGCGAAGGGCGCGAGCGAAGTCCGCCGGTCCCTTGGAGCTGGCAGAAGAGTTAGAGGACTGGCTTTGCTATTAGCGAGGGAATCAGCACTGGCAGATAAACTGACGCAGTTGAAACCGGAGAAGCAAATGCAGAAGGGCACTGTCCCGCCGCCGCCGCCGCCGTTAATACCTGACGGGCAACGAGGTAATTGCAACTGTGTGAGATGTAATAATTTGTTAGAGGGCAGCCAGTCGTGTAATCGGTACTACTAGAATCCAGTGGCCTCTGCGATAAACTGAATCTTTCATGCTCAATGCGAAATCCGCCCTATTGTGTCTAACTAAACAAATAAACAAACTTAATCATTCCTCGTGTGAGAAACCAAACTATTATTGAAAAATAGGAGTTCAAATGGAACCTTCAATTTTCCCAGGTCTAACCTGCACGTGCGGTCCCTTCGAGTGCGGCTGCCGCTGGCGCGCCGAGCCTGCAGCGGAGCCCTACGCGCCCGCCTGGTCGCCTCCCGAGCCGCATCAGCCCTACGCCTACGCGCCGCCCGCCCCGCAGCCGTACGACCCCGCCCCGCTCCCCGCAGACGACATCTTCCATCCCGAAGAGATTTTCCAACTAGACCAGCCTATTCGGATGGAGTTCTCCCAAATAGAGCATACCCAACTTGAGTCGCCACCGACGTTTGCCGAGCTCAGCACTGATTCGAGGTCAGAAGACTCGTACTGGTTCGAATGGCAGGGAGCTACGGGCGGGTCGGAGTCCAGTGAAGCGCCTTCACCTGAGCTCTTTGGTAATGGTTACCATCAGGCAGAAGCGTATTGCGAACAGCAGCCCTACCCCACGCAAGCGTTCTATCCCGAAGAGGCTCAGTACTACGGCGTGGAGTGTCCACGTAGCTCACCGGCTCAGGAAACCGACCCGAGGTACTACCGGTGGAACGGACAAGATTGTGCCCAGAATATTGACCCCCAGGCGTGGAGCTTCAACGATTGTGCGTTTACGCCGCAGGGTCCTGATTGCAGAGAGTTTGTAGACATGCAACAGTCAGTGAACGCGTTCAGTGCGCTGTCATACAACTAATGTTGGATAGTCTTGTTACTGTAGTGTGTAAGGATGTCGTTTTGTAAATAAACTGCTGTACATAATGTGATAGTTATAATAAATGAGTTTTCCTATTCAGTGTGTTTTTTGGTTTAAATAAATAATAACACGCCATTTGTACAAAATCATCCATTTTGTATTGTATATAAAACTTTACACGTTAAAATTGTCAATTTTACAATTTTAGTCTTAGCTAACGATAAAATTGGTCACTACAAAATAGTCCAAAGCGGTCACTCAGTTATAATTATTATTATGCATTGCAGTCACAAGACCTGCGAAAACTGACGAAATTTTTTAACATCACAAAAATCCAATCTTAAACAATACTGCAATAAAACATGTAACACCAAATTATTATCGTAATATCAACAGAATTTAAACGAATAATGAAAACAATGTGTCCAGCACAACAATCCAATAAAACAGATGTGGTACAGTCGCGTCCTCGTCAAGTTACATCACTAGCACTTTGTACAGCTCGTATTATTTCGTGAGTCATAGAACCACGAGCGTGGTGTATCTTGACGTCGGCGACTGTACAACCTACAAAGAAAATATTAAACCGCGAATCGAAGTAATGCTATCGTTACGACTATTTCAAATTACCTCCAGTTCACGTCACCGTTTTTGACATCAGAGCCCGCGACAAACGATACCCGGCGGGCGGTGTATCGTCGACAAGCTATTATAACACTTACCACTCTTCGTAAAAAGAAACAGCGGGTTCCAAACAGTTTCCTCTAGAGACAAGCATGTGACTTAATTAGGTTTTAGCCGAGGGAGAAAACTTATATCGATCTTAAAAATATGCTCTAATTACAATGGATTAAGTCTAATATTTGAGAGTTTATACGACACTACAACCTTGAAGCACCTACCTATTCTATTCTTAACAGAAGCTGCAAGTTAAGATCTGATTTTATCTAAAATTTGTGTCGAAGTTCCGAAGTTAATAAACCGCCTTCTATTTTTCAGAGTCTATAGCTCGATTCGATAACTAACATTGACATAATATCCCGTTTACTTTCAAATTCAAACAACAATCGCTTTACAGCTGAATGTGGATTGTGATAGATATCAAATAAAGAATAGAGCAGGTTCAAGGTGGTAATGTTATTAACTCTTCGCTTAAATTAAACATTGCTTATGGAGGAAACTGTTTGTGCAATGACAACACACACTATCACAGCATCGTCGCACGCCTCCAACGCGAGACTGTTACAGATTTAACTCTGCCAAGAAATCGCTATTTTCAGATAAAGTGAATTTTAAATTAGTACAGAAAACTGGGGGATGGCATTTTGGACGAGATACACTATGTAATTTTAGATTACATGCCGGGGCCAAAGTCGCACATGAAATCGAATAGGAAAAGCAATAGGGAGGGCGCATAATGCCAGTTTTAATATGTCGACGGGGCGCCGACGAATTGCTATTGCTATTCGATTTTATACGCGAAATGGGCCCCGAATTCTTGAATCGAATTAAAAATGTAACATTAAATTACAACACGCATCGCCAGTGGCTTCACGTGGCTGTTAGAAGCTTCGCCCCAATAGCATACAATGTAGTTAGTTTGAGTCGTCAAACGAGCACTTATACCTGACGCTGACTGTAGGTACCAACTGCGAAAAACATAATGGTTTCGGTTGGCTGAGGGAAGTTTTTTTTTGTATTTTTTTTTCATCCAAAAAATTAGACACTTTTCTTCTTTATTCGATATGTGCACTTTATGAACCAAGGCTGCGACACACTGTAGGGAATCGTGAATCAAGTCTGCGTCGTCAGCACAGTCGTCACTATGAGGACGCGCCACAATATTTAAAATCTCGCGTTAAAGTCCGTCGACATTTGCGTGACACCCAGAGGGCGTCACTTACAATAAGGCCACAAACACAATACTGCGTACAGCTAACATCGCCAAAACATTTGAGCATTACACAGTGTGTACACAGTTTTAAACCGAAAGAAGAGTATACAACAACCATTGTTTGAAACTAGTAAGAACACTGTGTAAATGGGCCGTTAGAACAATCAACGCGATGTCAAATTATGTTCAATATTAATATGGTAAACAAACGAAAAGAAAATAAATGTATCGCCTGCTGTTTGAAGGAAATTCTTCATTTCATTCGGTCCGAGGTCTCAGTAATTGTAACGAAGCGTTAAAAAAATCATAGCTTCGAATAAAGCGAAAGTTTTGAACCAATCTTCTTGAAAGCCGGATTAAAACGGGCTGACGTAATTCCTCCTATCTACATAATGTCCTTTACGAAGAAAAGAACACAGCAATGCATTGTGTTTAGCATTTGTTGATTGCTATGTACTTTATAAAAGGGAGATGTAGGATGACAGCATAGAAATGTTAACAGGACGGTACAGAAGCGACAGTATCTTGCCGGCCGACTCTCTTGCCGGCCGACTCTCTTGCGGGCCGACTCTCTTGCCGGCCGACTCTCTTGCCGGCCGACTCTCTTGCCGGCCGACTCAAAATGTCTATTTCGAATACCGCTAAAACTTAACTAGGATGTCAATTGATTACATTATATTAATTAAACAGAGTTACATTTCAAGTGGAGATCGAGTGATTGAAGCGTCATTGTTTCGCAAAGCCTTTACTATGAAGATTTGAGAGAGACAGTCCAAGAATAGTTCACAAAACTCTCGCTAGGCGGCGAGTTAAGCATAACCCCGAGCTTTCTTTGACAACCCCGTATAAAGTATGGTTGTCAAAGTTAATTTAAGTTTAGTGTTATAACTCGCAGTCTAGCTATTCGACCTTAATTTCCGAAGGACGAAGTAAAAGCGATCTTAGATAATCCTTAAGAGTTATTAAGAGTACATCTAGTGGATATAAAATCGTGGATTATATGCGCAAGCGCTAGAATAAACAGTTCGGGTGACTACTGATTATCACATTTTGTGCTACAATATTATACCAATTATTATCATTATATATTATATCATTAGGGGTCTGCTTCTAGAAGGCTCAATAAGCCTTAACAGATAAATCATCTTTGAAAGTAAAATTACAGATCTATCTCGCTGGCATATCGATACTGCTTGAAACAGGCTGTAAGTCGATAAATAAGAGTTTCATATTATAAATAAAAATAAAACGCTGTCTCACTGAAATGTTTATGATTAGAGGAACTACATAAACACAATGGAAAAACTAACATAATAAATTAAAAGTAAAAAAACATTTTTAAACAAAGCTTTTATTTAATGCCCTAAAAAGAAGAAAATAAAATTTCAATTCAATCAAATGCGTCATTTTATTACATTACACAATTTATACGATATAAAAGCTTGTTGCGGGATTTATCTCCAAGTCTGTGCAAATAGGTGCCTAAGTCTACACAAGTAAATCTCGCAACAAGCTTTTATATCGTATAAATTGTGTAATGTAATAAAATGACGCATTTGATTGAATTGAAATTTTATTTTCTTCTTTTTAGGGCATTAAATAAAAGCTTTGTTTAAAAATGTTTTTTTACTTTTAATTTATTTTTAACTTTTTAGTCTTTATCATTACAGGACAAAACATCTAATCTAGAATTCGAGTGCTTGTCAAGACGAATCAAATGAGACCAAACACGATACAATTGCGTCGTTTGGTAACAGAGTTCCCATGGCCACCTTCCGGCTCCAGCATCAGATCAGCTCCATGTCATAAAAAATATTCTAGGACCAAAGTATTCGTCAAGACGAATCGAACGAGCCCAAATTCGACGGGCTTGCGATGTTTTATGACAGAGTTCCCATGGCCACCTTCCGGCTCCAGCATCAGATCAGCTCCATGTCATAAAAAATATTCTAGGACCAAAGTATTCGTCAAGACGAATCGAACGAGCCCAAATTCGACGGGCTTGCGATGTTTTATGACAGAGTTCCCATGGCCACCTTCCGTCTCCATCATCAGATCAGCTCCATGTCATAAAAAATATTCTAGGACCAAAGTATTCGTCAAGACGAATCGAACGAGCCCAAATTCGACGGGCTTGCGATGTTTTATGACAGAGTTCCCATGGCCACCTTCCGGCTCCAGCATCAGATCAGCTCCATGTCATAAAAAATATTCTAGGACCAAAGTATTCGTCAAGACGAATCGAACGAGCCCAAATTTGACGGGCTTGCGATGTTTTATGACAGAGTTCCCATGGCCACCTTCCGTCTCCATCATCAGATCAGCTCCATGTCATAAAAAATATTCTAGGACCAAAGTATTCGTCAAGACGAATCGAACGAGCCCAAATTCGACGGGCTTGCGATGTTTTATGACAGAGTTCCCATGGCCACCTTCCGGCTCCAGCATCAGATCAGCTCCATGTCATAAAAAATATTCTAGGACCAAAGTATTCGTCAAGACGAATCGAACGAGCCCAAATTCGACGGGCTTGCGATGTTTTATGACAGAGTTCCCATGGCCACCTTCCGTCTCCATCATCAGATCAGCTCCAAGTCAGAAATATATTGCATTGTCATCCGACTTATACACGTATGCGAAATTTCAGCTCAATCGGATAACGGGAAGTGGGTCAAATTCAAGCCGACATTTTTGACGCGAACCGTGATACCCACAAACAAACAAACAAACAAACATACATACAGTGCAAGTTTAATAAAAGCTTTTAAAAATATATTTCGATTGTACGAACAAAAATATGTTTGAAAATACCATGTAAAGCTTTCACGACTAAAAATAACTTTGTACTGCAAGAAATTGATAATTTCGTAAATAAAATATAATAGAGAATGTAGAGAAGAGACCCAAAAGACATTTGATCTGAGGTGGGCCTTCTTCTACAATGTATGGCTACTATCAGCAGTAAATACATACAAACATACTATGAAATAAAAAATACACACTTTTATCATACAATTTTGAATTTACGATCTGGGATTGGAGTCTCAGTTACTTACATTTTAACTAAGATGAACGCAGTTTTTATCAAAAATATCTTTACGCTTTATACAGTCTCCAAAATAAGAAGTTTTGCTTCTTGCATCAAAACCATCACGGAACAGCCCCTACTCGCTAACTCAAATCGACTAATACGAGTAAAATATCTTCCCATACCATGGATGAATTATACTAGAAGATTGACAACCTTCATACTTTCGAGCGTAAATTTTGTATTTCAAATTTTGCAGCTAGATGGAGCTCTACTAGTTCCAAACAAACAGTAGAATTAATCGGATTTTCTTTGTGTGTAGTATCACAAGTATAGGTAGTTTAATGACAATTAGCGCCATCTCTGATTTTTCGTGGATATTACTATGAATTGTGCTAGCCTGAAGCTAAAGCTCAGCTGACGAGAACAGTAGTGACATCTAGGAATAATACAGAATTTTGGCTTTCTAGCAGGGTACGCGTTTTTTGTTTGCGGTTGTCAGTCCTAGTGTAATTTGTCCATGCCCATACTTTTAACGCCAATTCTGTATAAACGGCGTCGGATTTGGTTTCTGGGTTTTAATTTAAGGCTTCAGAACACCACAGGTGGTTTAGGAGCGGAGCGGTTGTCAAATGAATGGTCAAATGGCCGCCAAGCTAGACACAACAGCGCGGGCGCACTTTGGAATCGCTGCCCGCTTGGTGTGACATGCTTCATAGTTCCTTGTACAGAGCCACCAACTTAGTGGTTCAGGTGGGAAAGATTGGTACTAAGGACTTGTCATCCGCCATCAAAGAGAATACATACTAAAGTCTTCACAAAATAAAAGGCCCCTTTTGACAGTTCATGCGCGTGAAGTTTTAACCCCTAACGCGTAGGTAATAGAAGCGGTTTTCCTAGGTGCAACTTGTAAGCTTTGCTTGTACGCAACAGTTGGCTTTTATTGCCTACGCATTAGGGGTTAAAACTTCATGGGCGTGAACTGTCAAAACGGGCCTTTTATTTTGTGAAGACTTTATACTGTCCGCTATTATGAAGACTACTATGACACTAGCGACCGCTATCAACTGAACAGCTAAGTTGGTGGCACTGTATTTGACACCCGCCGCGCTATACTCGTCCAATGATCTTTTGGCGTGTGAGTCACGTTTACAGGTCCTTCTACGCAACCTCGTGCAATAATCCTGTCAAAATTTGTCAGTTTCCTGTCGCCGCACGCCAATAGATCGCCGGACAGGTACGCACCAACCCGCCGGCGCCACTAACCTTCAAGTTAGCGAATTAGCAGAGACCATTTCAAAACTTTACTTCATTGCAACACACCTCGAATAATTTTGCCAATCATTCTGTCTTTGCAAAGTGGAAGACACCATACATTACAATTACACACCTGAAATTGCACGATGCTATAATAAATATAAGTTCGATGAATAGACGAGTAGATATAGAAATTCGCAACATACATCAACATAGCGAGCATGTATAATTGTATACCGCACTTATATGATATGATGCGAGGAAACATTACGATCCCCTGTTACGCAGAACGAACATACGGTACACCAACCGTACATGATGCGAAACACGCATTTTATAAATCATTGTAATATATGAGATAGGTACTTGTAAACCCAAACTGAATCTCCCTCCACAGAGATCCCATTTCACATACGAAATTCTATCTAACGTTTATCTTCAATCAATCAACTTCATTGGCTCTTCCGAAATACAAAGCCTACAAAGGCGTAACTTAGCCTAAAAGCAGAATAACAATGTAACAACGAAATTAAGCACGATTTCAGATTTTTTCTTTTGGATTTACTCCAATCCTAGGTCTCGATCTGCGTCTGTTATTGAAACACATGAAGACACATTTTACATTATTTAACTAACACGGTTAGGCGCAGATAGAGCCATAGAAAAGAGTATACATGTGCATAAACTGTACTGCTATCCTTGTCAATCTCCTGAGAGACAAGGACAACATTAGCAAACACGATCTCTGATAAATTCGAATGAACGATCACTAAATACGAAGGCGAGTCCAATGAATAACCAACAAACAATCCTTTTTGCTTCATTGAGCACTAGTGTCACCTAGTCAAGTACTACGTAGTGCGTAGATTGGCCGTGAGATGTCACTACAGTCGCATCTAGTTGCGTGCAGCCGCCGAAAGATGTCGCCACGATCGCGTCTAGTTGCGGGTGCACGCCAACAGATGCCGACACAGTCGCTTCCAGTTGCATGCGCCCGCCACTAGATGTCGCTGAGCGACTTGATGTGGCTCTGCCGTCAGGGCGTGGCCTCCTCGGCGAGCTCCGAGTCGGCGGGCAGCGCGGCGCCCCCTCGCGACTGCACGGAGACTGCGCTCACCGTCAGCTCGGTCGGCAGCTCCATTTCCGGGCCGTGCACGCGGCCGACGCTGCACTCCATGTCCGTCCTAGAAACGACACCCGTTCAATAACGTGACGATACATTTGACACATTTTGGACAAATCATAGCTGAAAACATCCAGGGCCTTACTACAAAAACATAAACTCCCGTTTAACACCTGTTAAAAAATCAAAAATGTATGGGATTTGACGTTTGTTTTGAGGTTAAACTACGTTTAATATTTTTTGTGGTAACAGGGCTAGAGTCCAGGAGCATGATTTTCGCGCATTCGATACATGATATCTACACCTATATCGAGTGATTTCGTATGGGAATCTGTCAATATTGGTCTCGATATCCGTATACCGAAGGCGCGAGAATCGACCCACAGACCCAGTCAGTGACAATGATGCGACGATGATATCAATTTCTACCATTAATCGCACTCCAAATGTCAGATAATGGATACCTAAAGTTGAGCGTTGTCGTCACGTCATTGTCACTGAGGGGCGATTGTCCTTTGTCAAATAATTTCTCCCCAAAATAAAATAATGAGAATCTTACATAACACTAGCAGTCAAGGCCTGCCGTCCCGCGTTCCAATCACTCGCTTCAATCGAGTCCGGTTGGTCGTCCGCCGCCGGCCCGTCCACTTCAGAGTAAGTTGGCGGCGGCGACTCCCGCGCCGACACAGGCGACTCGAGGTTGATGAGCGTCGCTGTGACGACCTCGCTGGCGAGTTTACTCGCCTCGTCTGTCGCTGAGCTAGTCGACTGGCTCGCGTCAACGGACTTTTGTTGTGAATCTGTTGTGGAGACAGGCGATTTTAGAGAGATGATAGATCAAAGTTACAAGTAATAGGGCGTTGTTTATAGATTCCTTGAACACTTAAGTGAAAATACGGAGATGCTAGGTTTTGTATGGAGTTTGTGGGACTGTCTTGGAGAGTTGAGACAGCTATACAAAATGGTGTAGTTGTTAGATGAGAGGACGATGATTTGCGAATGAAAAGTAATCAAAAATAATATTATGTACAGGGACAGAGACAGAAATAAACTAAATGAAAGTATAAAAAGCTGTGCAAGGCCGACGCGTGATAGCAAATTAAACAACGTTTTAGAAATTATTAAAATATTAATTTCAACTTCGTCTCTTGCCCTCAGTTAGGGCGCGGACATGCAATAGGAATGAATAAGTGAAGTGCTTTCACCAAAACAAGCACGAATTCTAAAATTACACGGCAAAAACTTTATTAAAATAGAGTCAGCGCGCCGGCCTCGCACGTCATAATGAGGACTAAAAGCAAGACCTGGTGCATGCATGTAGGTCAACCACTTCTTGACGGGCCGCTGGTCACAGAGAAGCGGGAGTGGCGTCGTCCCCGACATAGCATCTGCAACGCAACGAACGCCCCCTTCAGACGACACACTGGTTCACGGCACAGAAAGCTGCGGCTTGGTTCAAGTTGAAGTGATTCATACAGAGTTAGGTAGATGGCGTTAGTTGAGCACTTGTCTTAGTTTTTGATAAGCGTAGTCTGACGCAGAAAACGTGTCGCGTGAGGGAGTAAGCGAGGCAGCGGGCGTAGTTACCTAGCGAGTACACGAGACAGCGAGCGTATGTATCTACCGCTGTCACGCTCCCTCGCTTTGTAACTATGATCGGTATCTCGGTCACACACAGACACATTTACACAACCTAGATGCAAATGGAACCATAATCACGAAACACGCTCAGCTAAAGCTAAATTCGCCTGTAGAGATGGCCATTATGTTGGTAGGTATGATTTAGTTTTAAGTGGCACATTTTCACCATTATCACAGGTAGGTTTGAGAGAGCGAATTCTCATTCTGAATTTATGTTAAAAGCTTTCTTCGCGAGAACAGTGTGTTCGTTTGTAAGCTGTCTTCAGCAGTGAAGCTTTTCAAAGCTGCGTGGAAGTTATCACAAGGTAAGCGAGAGTTAAAAATGCTACACATACTTAATTGAAAGGAGAGAATGAAAGGGTACACAATCTATTGACAACTAACTTAACACTAATGCGGTGCTCATCTCGCTTGTCTGTCGGACGTTAAAGCCCACTTTCTTTTGTCTGTTATTTCATAGGCTTATTATTACCGTGTCATGGCTGAAAATCACGAGCAGTTATATTTTTGCCAGACGGTTGTTATCAACCTAATAATAAGTTGATAACCCTTTAACCGCCGCCGGGTCGAAAATCAAGGGCCCGCGATTATGCAGTATTGGGCGTATACCTTATGCAGGTATACGCCCAATCAACCATACCCAACGCAGAATGGGAATGCGCCCGACAGTTCCATACATTTGATGGATTTTGAGAAAACCACAGATACTATAATATTATACTAATACAGATAGACCACCTAGAACAAAATATGACACCGGCGAAACTGAGATGCTACGGAAGCTTCTTTATTCGAGGCCATTATCTCTTGGTGCAGCACCATCGAAAAATTGCAAATACCACGAGATGGCGCTAAGATATTATTATTTAGGATTTATTCTAAGATTAGTGCCACCTAGAAGTATGTTAACTGAAACCATGGCGTTTAGAGTACAAATCTTACTCCTCATGCCATCTCTTTTTTTACGAAGGGTTACTAATTCTAATTTGTATGGGATGAGCACCCTGTGATAAAACATAGCTCTTATTCCTATAGACATCATGGTCATGATGAGACTGTCAGATCTTCACGTTACGCGCACATTCTGTGAGGCTTATAAGAAAGATCAAAATCTATGAAAAAAACACAAAAGAAGTGCTTTGACGTCCGTCACTCTGGCACGCGAGGAGATGAGCGAGTGTACCTGTCGAGCGAGTATACCTTGCTTGTGCCGGTGCTCGCAGCACGGCGGCGCGGGCTGTGCCGAGTGCGCACGCGCCGGCCGCACGCGCACGCGGTAGAAGCGCGAGCCGCGCGGCATGTGGTAGCGGTTGCCGCTCTGAAAACGCAGGGGATACTGTCAGGAGGGGAAGATAAGAAGGGAGGCAAGCACGGTGGCTCGACTCTGTATCTTGACTTACAGATGCAAAAATATTTTGGCTGATGAGTGGCGTTTACAGGGGGCGCCAGCTCTACTCAACTTAATGCAACGAACCTGTCAAATCGTTGGGTTTATGCTGTAGAAGTGGCGCCCCCCTGTAAACGTCACTCACACCACAGAAGAGATAATAGTACTCTGTACAGAACGGCCACTCCCTTCCCCGCGCTGATTCAGATACCGCACCCCACCCCTGGCGTCAAGGGACTGGTTGAAAGTTCAATAGACGCGGCTGAACGCCTGACGAGTGACCGCGCGTATACGGTGAATAATAACCGGTAATATAATATGGTGAAGTTTTGTGCATTATTTGTGTGTCTGTCGTCAACTAGAAATAGCAAAGACAGGAGATTCTTTCGGTTTCCGTCCCGACTGATGAAAGAAGGTAAGCAACAGCAACTCTGTTGTTGTTCTTTTGAGAAATAAAAATTCTAATACCTTAACTCCCGGAATGTAACTTGGTCAGCGTTTGCTGTGTGTGTCTCGCTCTCTCACAAGGACAGACTTTGTGCGAGACAGAGACAGAGTTATATGTTTGTAGTACTTACTAGCTACTGACTACGATAATTGATAATAAATAAGTCAGTGTCGTAATATTTTATTTTTAACCGACTTCAAAAAAGGAGAGGTTCTCTAAAGGTTCTCTTTCATATTTTATTTTCTAAGATACCTAGTACTAAACCTTCCGTAATACATAATTATCAATTAAGTACATTTACTATATAGGTATTCATTTCGTGCTATTCGTTGTTGGTGCGATTCAACAACGCGAACGAAGCACTTCGAGTTGAAAAGTAGGTAGTAGGTGGGTCAATCAACTATTTTACCCACACTTTGCTGTCCCCGACCATTTATTATTAAAATACGCTAAATGGTTAAATTTACACATTTGACGAATATAACAATAGTATCTAAGCTAGCAGGCACTACGGGGAACTTGATTACGTTCTCGAAGATCTTCGTTTGTGTTTTTTTTTGCTTGCATGGCGCGGTATGGTGTCCTTTGATAGTGCCGTTGAGCTGCTAGTCCTCGAAGAACTTTCAGAGGGAGTGCGTGCGTTGACAGAAAAGTTGATTGACCCAAGTACGCACGCACTAACTTTGTCGCAGCGGCGGCGCGCCGCCATTAGCTGGGTCCACATACAGCGAGCTTCGGCCGGGTCTCGCTCGAACCCTGTCCTGTAGTGGTCTGGTTGTTTTGAATCTTTCAGAGACTAGGTACCTACTTAACATAAAATTCGAATATTGTACAATCCTAACGATGTTTTTACATAGGTAGGTACCTACCTACAGTTCACGCCAAGTGTCTCTTACCTACTTCAGAATAAACAATAGTAGGTAACAAAAACATAACATAGCTTCACGCCTTTTCCCATAAGACGGCACTGTGCCCACTTTTAGACAGTTATTCGATACCTACCTACTCCATTTTTGTAACTTAATGTATGAAGGATCAAAGTGAACATTAACATTTTTTAGGATTTCAATGAGAACCCGACTAGGTACCTGTTTAAACGGCAGCGCCCCTACAAAGTCACTTCATAATAATGCAAACGCTTGTGTTCGGGACAGTTCGGGTCGCGCCGTCGTCGTTCGGTTCGCCCGACGCAAATCGCTGCATTTGCCGCGCTACCAGCCCTAGCAATATTTACGCACACATTTGCACGTATACAAACATCATTTAGTCATGTAGTAGTAATAGGTGCTTATTTTACGAGCGTTCTATGGAGTGTCCGAGGTGTGCTCACACATCAAATGGCACTAGAGTGACCAATCTTTATGGTTTTATACAGTGGGAACCGAAAGTAAGATTTTAATGTGCTTAACTCATTATTACTGTGACTGTTATTTATTGACTGAATATTATTATTGTTTTTAATATTATTTTACAATGACTGCATTTTAGCAATTTTAATTTTAATGCAATTTTGTACCATTTTATGTACTATGTGGGTTGTTACCTAAAAATAAACGTTTATTATTATTATTCATTTTTATTTTTTATGTCACTCTTCTAGAGAGGTCTTTGGGCACGGGCTTACGCCAAGTGCATTACAGTTCATGGTATTTGCCCATAAACTTTCTCACAATTCTGCAAGTATTTAAAATAGTAGCTTTTTGAAGTAGTTAAAATGTGTGTCTGGGAATATCTAGTGTTTTTAAGCTGCTGTGAAGAGTATAATTATTATTATTATCAGTGATCGGATATTCGGATGCATATTTACCTAAAGTTCAGGTGTTGGCTAATATGGAATGCACTTTGCTATCGAAACAATTCTGATTTAAGTGATCAAATCATATTGATAGATAGTGATTAAAATGTTAGTTACTGATAATTAATACATATGGAAACATAATTTAACCCGTTGAGTGCCCTTGGACACTCGAGGGGTTATCAAAACATTTTTTTTTTCAGACCTTGTACCCTTACATACACACTACACATATTTGCATCAGGGATCAAATATTAACGCTAAATAAATATGCATCCGATAAGTTACACAATATCGGCATACCTTTTACCCGGGTTTTTTTTTAGATAAATTATTATTAGACACCCGAGAAGGGGAAGGCCCAGTAGGAGATGGAGGGACAACCTGGATAAGTTCCTGCCGGGGTGGATGGAAGAAACTGCAGCCAGAGATGTGTGGGCTCGAACCGGTGAAGCCTTTGCCCAGCTGTGGGACACCGCAATGGGCTAGATAAAAAAATAAATTTAGAAGCCGCTTTCATACTTTTACAGTTAAAAACTAACTTTAGGTAAATATGCATCCGAATATCCGATCTCTGATTATTATCATAGTCAATAGAAAATTGAGTTTGTATTTGTGACGTCTACCTTCTTCGCATAGCAGAACTCCTTGGACTCGACAGTCGCGACAGCGTACAACCGGCGCTCCGCCTCGCGCCGCACGCTGATGCTCAGGTCCAGCGCGGGCAGGCAGTCGCTGTGCACGAAGTACATTATCGACGCCTCCTGGCGGGGGAAAACATAAACATTTACATACAGAAAGAAATTGCAGTTGTTTGTTTTCAAAAGTCTTTATTAGCATATAAGTTTACAATTATCAGAACCCAGTGTACATCTTATTCCTAGGTCTAATAAATGATGGGGTTATATATTTTCAGGTACATAAGAATAACCTATTAAAACTATTGACATGAATATTATGTTTTGAGTTATACTGAGGGTTAGGTGGTTAATTATTACGTTCACCGCATTTAAACACGAAGCCGATGACGACAGCCAAAAGCAGGTAGGCCCCCAGAGGTCCTATTTTTCATTTGCTCGTGTGATATAATCGCTCGTATGCCTTGCGCAACGAGTGGCTCTGACCAATCGTTGCAGAGAGAATAGGCTTGTGGCCTGTCAAGTCAAAATAGATACTTTTTTGAACTGTCAAAACGGAACTTTTGTTCCTGAGTTCTATGAAATAGCAACAGAATGACGTCATGTAAAAGTGCCATCAAATGCTGTCTTTTTTGCACAAAATTGACTTTATAAAATATACCTGCTGGAAATATACAATACTGAGAATGTCAAGCCATTTTGTACATAATGCTTCAACTTAAGACTTGTTCCTAGATTTATTGGATTACCTTGGCCACAAGCCTATTGAATATAACGAAAATCGGTAGAAAAGAACGCTCGTTTGCAAAAGAGCGATTGAAAATAGGGCTCCAGATACAGCGACATTACAAACATGTAAACATCCAAGACCTGGGGAATCTTTGTTTTTTCCTATCCCCGGCCGGGGATCGAATAGGCAGAGCCCCAACCGCAACGCCACAGGGGTTGTCAAGCTGTCACGTCAGAGCACAATACCGGGTTATGGTCACGTGTTCTATATACAAAGAGTTATATCTTACAAGCTGTAGCTCCCAATTTGCCCCTTTGGGACATGATTTCGCCAAATCCCTTCTTAAAGCCGTAGGGTATTTGGGATTAAGTCAATGACAGAGCTATGTGCTCTGTTCCTCACCCTCCCGCGATAAAACCAGGGGGGGTTTAACTTCGCTGAGTAAGTATCAACAGCCGGCTATACGCGCTAGTCGGTCTTTGTGACATGGTTGTCGCTCGGCTCTCGGTGCGCGCGCTAGCCCCGTGAAACAATGACGCCGAAAACAACTGAGTGCGATTCGCAACCCTGCGTGATCGGCATCGTGTCAGTGGTATCTAATGGAATATGAACGCTCGTGACATACGATAAGTTTCAATTTCGCATGCGGGCATATGCAGTAGCATAAACAAATATTTGTTTGCCCCTAAACTTGACTTTTGTTCGGGAGTGAACCTTTTGTACGTTATTAGTTATTCTGTGCTTGTACCCAGCAGGGGGCAGAAAAAAGACGCCGATGATGATGTCACCTGCAGGACTGTATAGTTTCTGTGCGCGGGCTCCCACAGCACCAGCACCGTGTGTCCGGGCAGACAGACGGACAGGCTGAGCGAGCCGGCCGGCAGCCCCCACGGCGTGTGTCCGGCGCGACGCGCGCGGGCGCCGTCGCGGCGAGGCGAGCATGACCTGTGGCGTATAAAACTGTAGATGTATGCGGGCTAATGCTCTAAAGTAAGACCGTTATAACGAGATTAAGAATGTAAATAAG
This sequence comes from Argyresthia albistria, assembly GCA_963457715.1. Lineage (NCBI taxonomy): Eukaryota > Metazoa > Arthropoda > Insecta > Lepidoptera > Argyresthiidae > Argyresthia > Argyresthia albistria. Next base: position 10,102,003 of record OY735255.1, read on the forward strand.
CAAGTTGGCTTTGAAACATGTTTCTTCGAAGATATTTTGTACAAATATTTAAACTTTACGTTGGCTTACACTGTGTAGATATTTCTGGTTGTTTACGATGATTTGAGTAGCTTGCTTGCTCATGAATATCTGATGCTGTCTGTAGAAAGTAGTGTGTCAACACGAATTTGGGAGATCAAATGTGATGAAAAGTCTTTGTTGAAAATAACTGGAGAACCAAAACCTAAACGAGTCAAGTTAAAGTGATAGTCGATACCTAGATGTTTGAAAGCATCCATTACCTGCCGTCACTATCGTCTTCTCTGCTCTTATCTCCCTCTTCTGTTTTCTTCTCTAGCTCTTTCTTCAAATCCTGTATTTGTTGTTGTAGTAACGCTTTCTCGTTTTCTAGCGTCGCCAACTGGAAAACCGAAAATACTATGAGTATGATTTGCTAAGGATCGAATGACAGTATTATGAATGAATGAATGAATGAATGAATGAAATGTTTATTAAGATCGGTAAATATAATTATAGACACTGCTTCAATAACTGAGCGGTCTGCAAATCCCTAATTAATCGTTTCTTCAGGTAGTGCTTGTTCAAACTAAAATGCAGCGCCCTATCCACACGCATATTCCAAATGAAGGAGTGGGGCGCGTCATTTCAGTTTGCACAAGCTCTACCTTCATAAAGAGTCAGATTAGCCGCTACCGATACGTACGGGCAACTTTATTTGCCAATACTAGAAGTTGCCCGTACCGATCGAAGACTGAATGCCTCTGTATATAAGCACTTATTACCTGAGTCTTCAACAGGCTATCCACGTCATTAGTCTCCGGGTCGGTCAGCTGTTGTATCGTCTCCTTGTACTTCGTGCGTTCTCGCAAGAGATGCGATTCTCGCTCTCGCATCAGGTCTAACTGTCGGTCCTTTTCAGACAAGAGCCGGCGGGTCACCTCGTTTATTGTCACCTGAGGAATAAGCAGTTAAATATTTGGTTTTATCAAAATCCCCATAAAAGAAGCGGGAATGTGCACTACAGCAGCTTAATTTTAGCGATATATTTTAGCGATATATTTCGTCTGCCTTGCTATTGGTTTGCCATCTTTATCTCATTGGAGCTCTCCATCTCCAACGTCTCCAGAGCAGACTCCCCATAAACATTTAAAATTTCATGAAATGCGTCCTCTTCCAGTTTAATTCCATTATAAAAAGTTGCCTATATCCTTCTCTAAGGTCCAGTCAACCTAAATACCAAAATTCATCAAAAGCTATCCAGCGGTTTAGACATGAACACGTAACAAACAAACACACTTTTACAATAACTACTATGGAAGTAAGGATACCTGTTTCTCCATCTCATATTTGTCCATCCGCTTCTGCCATTCGGCCTCGCACGTCGCCAACGCCGTTTTCACCGCCTCCTCTCTTTCCATCTCTGCGTTCTCTTTCGTCTGCATAACTATGGCGTTGTGGCTCGCGATCTCGATGACGTCAGTCCGTTCTATCTTCTCCAGTGAAGACTCGGAGGGCGAGCGGTCCATGTTTGTTAGGGCGACAAGCCTGAACCTGGAATAGTAATATCACAACATAAAATTAAATTATTTATTCAATATCAGCCAGCAGAGCGTGGTGGACTATAGCTCCATCTTACTCGAATCCGGGTAAGGGCCTGTGCCCCTCGGTGAAGACATTATGGACTACATTTACGGTTACTTTATTTCAATATGTTTCACTAGAGAACCGATGTAATCATACTCAACACACTATGAAGCCAACTGAATTGTAGAGAAAAAGGTAAACGAATGTGTTTATAAACGGCAGGACGTATGCTATGACATTGTGAAGAGCTTACCGTGACCGTAAAGACTCAATCTCCGCCTTATAATCTTGGTGCATCTTTTCTTGTAAATCTTTTACCTCCTTCTGCTTTTGTACTTCCGCTTCTTCCAACCTTAACTCAAACTCCTTTATTTCTTCTCTCGTCTTCTCTAACAACTCTTTTGTACTGTCGTGCTCCTTGTCTAGCCTTTCTATTTCTTTTTGATGTTCTACTTTTAGGTCTTCCTTCGCTCTCTTTAAGCCTTCGATGACTTCATCTCTGCTGTTTAGGTCATTTTTCAAGTCAGCGAGTTCTAGTTCGTGATCGAAAGTTAGTCTTTGTGTTTGTTCTCGAAACCTAATTTCGTTGTCTTCGTTACTTTTCTCCCACGCCTGCAATATCTCAATGTATTTTCCGTTGATGAATTTCTTTTGATCGTCGATCTCACTTTTTAATTTGACGAGCTCTTCTCTTATTAGTAGAACGTTGACTTTGCATAACTCGAATATTTGTTGTAAAAAGTCTTTTAGTTTTGCTATGTTTATTTTGTGGGTATCCATATTGTCCTGAAATTGAATTTAGGGTCATATTTATTGACATTTTCAACGATTAGCTAGCAAGTGATGCAGCCAGCAACTAAATTGAGGATGTTATTTGAACTTCGATTAAATATAGCCTAGCAGATACATACTGTGCTAGATGAATATGTACTATCGTGAATCATTTCATCATTCGAAGGCTCAATGGCTGTGGTAATAAGCAATCAAACTAGAAGACCCTAAACTTGAATGGATGGGGCCGGTGTTACGAGCAACTAAATAACTAACTATAGTACTTATAACATGTCCATTTGTACTTATAACATGTCCATTTTTATAACTCGAAAACTTCTCATATTGATGATTTGATTAGATATTTTATGTCTAATCTCAACAAAAACCTTTTAACAAAATGGTGACTACAATGTTTCACATTTCGAGGACATGTTATACTAAGTGCCGATCTTTCAAACCTCAGACAACGTTTAATCTGAGAAATTTGACATTTCACAGGTACATCAAACATCAAATAAAGTTATCTGACTATTTATCTCGGTGTTGAAAGATCGCCCGTAAATCTGATCCAAGCGCTCTGCAACAAGCAACAGCTGTTAACCAGTTGACCTGAGCATCCCGGCCCCACTCCAAGCTCGAGGGGAGCGACTCCTCGATGTAAAACTGCGAGTCCACGAACTCCCCCCTTTTCGCTCCCTCGGGGGGGAGGTGCCCCCCCTGGGGTGAGAGGCGCCCCAGACCGGGGAGGGAGTCAGGCGGGGCGCGCACCTCGGTTACTGTGGAGACAGCGGCGGTGTCTGGAACGCAGTGAGTGGACATGTCCGCTTTCTGCTTGTCCGTTGTGCTCTGACGGCTTAGACGCTCGAAGTCGCCGGTTTCCGTCTCTGAGTCGAACACCCTGTAATAAAGGAGGTGTTATGTACCGCTTTTCTTCGGTCGAAAACTTAACAGTAAACTCGTATGTGTTGTATCTTTTTGAGTATAAGAATACTCTGTTACAAGAAGGTACGTAAATGTCTACATTATTACTTTACAAAATTAATTGAAGTAGAATGTTCAGACAATTTCATTTGAGTGAATGAACTTTGAGAGTGAAAAGAGTGAATGAAAACACTTACTTATCCAAATCCGCCTGAACATCAACATCCTTATCCAGACACTCTGACACGCCCAGCCTGAAATACAAAAGTTAGATTAATTTCCACATATTGGAGGATTATTTGAGCCCACTTCATCTTTATCCGACGTTTGACGATTAGCGTTGAAGTAACAGTGGGTCTGTACCACAAATAAAAAAAATCAACAAAATCAAACATATTGTCACGTCTATTGAAATGAAATGTTTATTTAGATACACAACCATCCGTCCAAAGTCCACGGCCCGCGATTTTGAACCTACCCATATAGAGATAAAGTTCAAATCCTATGAATAAACAGAACAATAGATCAGGGGCCGGATTATGCAAGCTAATCGCATGTCAATAGCTATAGCGAGAGCGCGAAATGCCCGGTTTGTTTGTGGCTGGCGCGGTACTTCTCGGCGCGGTCGACAAGACAAAGCCGGAATTTGGAGCCACTAAAACATACCACTCGCTTGCAGAATCACGGCCCTTTGTCTTTTGCGAACGTTGGACGAGCTAGTAGATAGGATCGTAAAAGAAACTATGGGCTATTCTTGAGGTGTCAAAACCACTAAACTAGAGGAATTAAAGGCACTAAGATGACAACCTTCAAATCCGACAGCCCTTGCGCCGTGGCCACAGATTCCACTTTCAAACACACCATTTTAATTAGTTTAGTTAGTATAATTCGTGTCGCCTTCGGAATCGCAGGCACTGTCTATTGCCGGCTATGTTTAACCAGTAATTTAATCTATCCGGAACAGAGGAAACCAACCCATCGCTGTGTAACTACAAACAAAACAAAAAAAACCTCACCTCTGCCTGAAAAACTTGACCGTCACCTCCATATCATACTTCGGCACGTTTCTCGCCAATTCACCAAACGCGTCCGCCACGTATTGCACGTCCTCATCGCTCAGCTTCGGCAGGCGGCCGTCGAACAGCGGCGGCGCCTGCGTCGCATACGACGGCGGCAGATCCGACATGCCCGGGAAGAGAGTTTTGAGGAAGTGCCCGTGGAATTGCGAGTTGAAGTCCTGTCGGCGATCGACCTCTTCTGTGTGGATTGTGGCGAGGTGGCTCGCGAGGTGCGACGCCCACTGTGGGGAAATAGATTATATTATGTAACATAAGGATAAACAAAGGCCACAGATGTAGGCAGACGGATAACGAGATTGAGGTGGAGATGGGCGGGACACTTGGCTAGACGGGATGACGGACGGTGGACCAAAGCAGTCACGGAGTGGTGGCCACGGGAAGCGACAAGGCCAGTGGGCAGACCACCGGCCCGATGGTCCGACGATATTGTCAAGTCGTCGGGATCCCACTGGGTGCGATGGCACAGGACCGGGAAGATTGGCGCTATAGAGAAGAGGCCTATGCCCAGCAGTGGGTCGATGGGGGCTGAGGATGATGATGATGAACATAAGGATACAGCAATGTCTCATGTCAAAGGCGAGTCTATGGGGTAGACCTGATTCGCCTGGCGGAAGACACAGAGGGGTATACAGATCTGTAAACCTCGAGCAGTGGAGAGGCACTGAAAGAAGAAAGAGGCGAACAAGGCTACCTTCTAATTAGCTAGAGTTGAAATGGGACAAAGTACTGTATTTTTATCCTTTTTCCGTTCAAGAGACCTGCAGCTACTAACAAGCTTCGTGCTAACCATAAGGATAAATATAATATGAATGCCATATACACTAGGAGGCCTTTGGATGGTACGTATCATACACACTATTAATCACTGGTTTAACAATAATATAATAATAAGTATGAAGTCTCATAAAGCAAGAGTGACTACGCACCGCAGGGTTCTCAACGATGGGTTCCCTGTCAGGCTGGTGATGATGATGAGGAGGACTACCTGCAGGAAGGCATCAGAGAAAGTCCGCCGGCGCGCCCTGTACCGACAGCCGATAATGAGAGGTATAGTAGGAACGCGGTAGCTTGGCAACAGAGAGCGTTAATCTTTACTATACCTGCAGAAAGGCGTCGGAGAAGGTCCGCCGGCGCGCCACCTCGTGCACGGCGCGCACGAACACGCCGGGCGCGCGGTGCAGCTGCTCCACGATGTCGAAGTAGCGAGCGAGCCGGTTAAAGCACTGGAAGCTTAGCATTTGATGCGCGTCCTGTACCGACATCGAGTTCTCGATCGTGAGCACCGCTCTGCGGACGAGGGTTGAAAGATCTAGTTAGTCGTAAGGTAAGTTTAGGTTAGATTAGGTTAGGTTAACTACAAGCTCATCCAACGTCTAAAAAAGTGGCCAAGTGCGAGTCGGACTCGCCCATGAAGGGTTCCGTGGTAGCAAGTAATTATATGACTGGATGTTTGTGTTGTAACTTTGTTTTTCATAGTGTTTGTATAAATGACAAAGTTATCTTTACAGTTTTTCATAAATGTTTTATATCTTAAAAACTGCTTTATATTTTGTTCAAACCAATTTTCATCGAAAGTTTATATTGAGATACACAGCATATATTTTTTATAGATTTATCACTCTCTTACTTTAAAAGTTAGAGGGGGGGGACACAATTTTTTCCTCTTTAGATGGGTCTGTCTCTTTAAAGATTCACTTTGAGGAAAAATGGTTTTAGAAACCTCCACTTCATTTTTGAAGACCTATCTATAGACACCCCACACATGTAGGTTTGATGAAAAAAAATATTTTTGGTTTCAGTGTCATGTATGGGGAGCCCCCCTTAAACTTTTATTTTTTTCAGTTTTTGTATAAAAATCGTAAAGCGGTTCATAGAATACATCTACGTACCAAGTTTCAACTGTGTAGTCCTAATAGTTTTGGAATAAAGTTGCTGTGACATACGGACGGACGGACGGACGGACAGACTTGACGAAACTATAAGGGTTCCTTGTTTCTCTACGGAACCCTAAAAACACTTTTTTTTTCGTAAATGAATTTATGCAAAATGAGAAACTACTATGTTAGTGACATCATTCTGACCAACTTTCATTATGAAACCGATTTGATCACAACAACTTTATTTTTCACTACTCCATACAAATCAGCTCCACTCAGGCCAAAATATACTGGGAAGTGAAAAATAAAGTTGCTCTGATCAAATCGGTCTTATAATAAAAGTTGTATAGCCACTGTCAAACGATTAGCTTTCAGTATACGGCCGGAACTCACTCGAGCCGCGCCTTCAGTATGTGCGACAGCTCGTCCTTGGACTTGGCAACGCGCCGCCGGATGTCGACCAGCAGCTGGTGGTTGCGCAGCAGCTTGTCCAGCTGGTAGCGGTGCGACTGCACCAGCGTCGGCAGCACCGAGGGGTCGCATGCCGTGCTCACGCGCTCGCGGTTCTAGAACACCCAATGAGAAGCAGTTAGAGCACGGAATAACAGTACTACGTACAGAAGGTTCACTCCCGAACAAACGTCAAGATTAGGTGCAAAAAATATTTGATGCTACTGCGTATGCTCGCATGCGAAATTGAAACTTATCGTATGACACGAGTTTTCATATTCCATTAGACACCGCTGACACGATGCCGATCACGCAGGGTTGCGAATCGCACTCAGTTGTTTTCGACGTCATTGTTTTCACGCGGCTAGCGCGCGCACCGAGACAACCATGTGACAAAGACCGACTGGTGCGTATAGCCAGCCGTAGATAAAACCTACTCAGCGAAGTGAAACCCCATAGGGTGCATGACAGGTGACACCAAGACGTCTGAAAATATTTATTTATTTTTTATTTATTTATTTTACATATCCACATGTACACTATCTTTACAGGCTTAACCTATAATATTTAATACTTATTTCATATTTTATAGTTTATTATAGCAAGTGCTACCCTTGTGAACTCATTCAGAGCGCAGGAGAACAGATCTATCTCGTCCGCTATTATGTTCAGAGCAGAGAGTGCGCGTGTGAGCGGCGCTTTGCCCAGCAAGTTAGTACGGGCGCGTGGCACAGCCAGCAATATTATGTTATGCTTTCAGCCATTAATAGTTATGCTTTCATCCCTTACAATATCCCTTATAAGGGATGAAAGCACAACTTCCCCTAATTTTAATGTCAAATATATATTTCTTTCGGCCAGGAAAAGGTTTAATGACAAGGCTGGAAGATCCCACCCACCTGTATAAGCGACGCGGCCTGGTCGTGTTGATCTTTCTCCAACTTCTTGACATCGCTCAGCAGTTGGTCGAGCCCGTACAGCCGGTCCTCTATACCGCGGATCTGCTTGAGGCCGTGGTTGTTCGCGTACTCCAGGATGTTGCACAGTTCCGCCTCTCGCTCTTTCAAGGGATCGTCGTCGATCTGTGTCAGAAATCACCCGAATATAAAATGACTAGCTTTAGCCCGCGTCTTTGTCCGCGTAGTAACACTTTTTGGTCACATTTGTACGATTGTGATTTCCGTTCATTGACTCAATATAAAATTCACATGCACAATTACAAACTTTGGAAGTCTTTTTGACGCTTTTAGGGCCCGCATTTAGTAAAACCGCATTTTAGTGGGTCCCGCCCTACATCATAAAAGCAAGCTACCCTCAAAATGTTTGCCTTCTAGCTTTAGCAGTTTGACCCCTGCGTTGATGACAGACAGTCAGTCAGGACTTGTGTGACGACCTCTGTGGCGGAGCGGTTGTGCATCTGCCTACCATGCGAGAGGTCCCGGGTTCGAATCCCGGCTGGGGACAAAAAATAAGACCCCAGGTCTTGGATGTTTACATGTTTGTGATGTCACTGTTTCTGGTTCCCACGACACAGGGTATCCTAGTGTGGGGCCAGAAGCAATGAATGTAAATGTAAATGTTGTACTTTTGTAACATCATGACGATGTTAGATGACAGTGACGTAATTTCGTAATTTCTTTATTGTACTCACATGACAGTAAAATATATTAACATAGAAAAAATATGTACAAAGGCGAGCTTATCGCTAATAAGAGATTTCTTCCAGCAAACCATGTTGGGTAGGAGACGGAGATGATAGGCAAGGGGAAGAATCGTTCTTTGACGTGATGTGACGTGACGTCGTTCTTTCTTTCCTTATTGTAGAAACACTCACACATAACTAAGACAGAAGTCTGGCGTGAGAGATGATCGGCCGATGCCGAATTGAGTTGGTTATGTATCCGGAAACATAAGACCAGTTACGTGTTACATTTATTGCGGTGGTTTGCCACGTTAGGTTAAGAAAGGTTCAGTAGAGGCACAGAAGAGATAATAGTACTCCGTACAGAACGGCCACTCCCTTCCCCGCGCTGATTCAGATACCGCACCCCACCCCTGGCGTCAAAGGATTGGTTAAAGGATCAATCGACTGGGCTGAACGCCTGACGAGTGACGACGCGTATACTTAATATCGCTGCCTTTGCCGCGCTACCAGCCCTAGCAATATTTACGCACACATTTGCACGTATACAAACATCATTTAGTCATGTAGTAGTAATAGGTGCTTATTTCACGAGCGTTCTATGGAGTGTCCGAGGTGTGGTAGAGGTAGAGTAGGTTCTGTAGTACATTTAACATTCTCTGTAGTACTATGCAGAGTACACAATCCAATGTAATAAAAACAAAACGGCTGAAATAAAATTACCGCCATAAAATCTTCACAACCGTAAAATGAAAACAAATTAAGAAATGTCGATAAGAAACTGTAGGCATAACATTTTTTACGGTTTCAATAAACATAACTGTGTTTCTATGCGGGTAACAGCACCAATCTTTCTAAGACGAAAATGTTTCACTGCTGTCTTTGGCAGTATACTTCACTTTCTTTACTTTATACTTTATTGCACAAAAACAGAATACAGACACTTAATAATGGAGAAAAACATGTACAAAGGCGAGCTTATAGTGTAGGTAGTATACCATTATTATGCCATTCGTAGAGTGTCAGAATTCGAAAGATTTTTTTTAAACACAGAAAATACTTCGCAGGGCTGAAGTATATGCGCGTATGCTAACGAGCAACAAATGAACAAAATAAAATAAAATAATCCACCTCCACCCAACCTCAATCCAACTTCATGTCCTGATGAGACAAACGCGCGGGAGCGAGCCAACGGGTTAGATTTATCCATCCCATAGCTATTTCTGTACATCCCACATATAGCTGCTCCGACCTTCTTTTTAACCGACTTCAAAAAAGGAGGGGGTTATCAACTTGTGTTTTTTTTTTATGTTTGTTACATCTTTATGAACCGATTTCAAAAATTCCTTCTTCGTTCGAAAGGGAAGCCCAATAGTTAGGTCCCATTTTTTGAAAATAGGGAATCGGTCCAGTAGTTAGGTTTCTGCATGAAAAAACAGTGAAGTTTAATTTGTTTTTTACCTGGATGACATTATACATCGTCTTTTTGGTGTTATAGTCATTGTCACGAGATAAAATCGGTCTGACAGGACCGTATATTCGTTTATATCATGTAATATGTATGGACTTCACTGTCCATTTTTTGTATATCGAGCAGGAAGGACTGAAGTGATATGATACTGAGTGGTTTTTTAACTTTGTAACTTGGTGAATCATAAGAATAACAAATCAACACTAAAATTTCCAATACAAAGAACGACTCACCAAAGCCAGTCCCTTCGTGCAATAAATGAGTATATCCTGCAGCGAAGCCTTGTTGCCCTGCGCTAGTATCCAATGCAGCAATGTAGGGTACTCCTTTGCCTCATACGACTGAGCCTTGAAGGTGACGCCTTCATCAGACTCTTCCAGAGCCTGTCCTTCTTTGGTGGACTGTGCTGGAGGCGCTTTTGTGTCTGATCCGTCTTTCCTGGCCTCGAATACTGGAAAAGAAATACGTTGCTGTTTTAAGTGTGGTCACGTCAATGGGGGCTATTTGGGAGGTGTCAAAAACTAGAGGAACTAAAGGCACTAAACTGACAACCTTCAAATCCGACAGCTCTTGCGCGGTGGCCACAGATTCCATTTTTCAAACACACTATTTTAATTAGTTTAGTTGGTATAGTTCGTGTCGCGTCCCAAATCGCAGGCAGTGTCACATCCTTAGTAATAAAAAGTTTTACTCCGAGAGTAAACTTAATCTGAGAGTAACTAAGGGACAAAGCTAGAGAGCTGTCTAGCTCTGTCTCGTAATTACTTCCGGATTAACTTTACTCCCAGACTGTGTACTACGAGTATTTAGAAAAATCTTTGGAGAAACGGGCATTAGTCTGTAGTGGGTTAACTGTAGTCCCGAAAGCCCAGAAAGGATTTCGTGAGTTACTCGAGAGACCTTGCACCCTGTTTAGTTTTAAAGTGAGTTAGTTTGTAATTAGTAGGTTAGTCAAGACGCAACTTACACTCACCATCCTCTTCGGACAGCTTGAACGCATCAACGCCGAAGTCCTGGTAGCCCTTATGCTCGGAACTACTGTGTAAGGGCGCGCTGATTCTGTCATAATTGCCTTCGAAGTCTGCCTTCTCGAAGACGTCAAACGCGGAGAATCGGTGGGCCTCAGCGTGTAATCGCAGGGCGGGGAGGATTGGGATCTTGCTTAGTGATTCTAGAACTTCGTTTAGTCTGAAACAATCAAATAAACATAGCGTCACGATTTATCCATCATCCTCAGCCCACGTCGACCCACTGCTGGGCATAGGCCTCAGCCCACGTCGACCCACTGCTGGGCATAGGCCTCAGCCCACGTCGACCCACTGCTGGGCATAGGCCTCAGCCCACGTCGACCCACTGCTGGGCATAGGCCTCAGCCCACGTCGACCCACTGCTGGGCATAGGCCTCTTCTCTATAGCGCCAATATTCCCGGTCCTGTGCCAATCGCCCCCAGTGGGACGATATTATTTTTCTATAAGTAGGAGGAGGAAATTGCACAGTATTATTTTATACTCCCTATCATGTGGTAGGGAGGTATTTTATAGCCGCAGGTACGGAGATAAGGAGAATGATTTAGCGTAAAAACTGTATTGAAAGATGCTATTTTGGGCTTTTAATAGCTTATAAATGACGTGGCAGTCCAAGTTACCAATCAGAGATTATATATCCAATTGACTGCGCCTGCGGGGGAATGCGGCTCGCCAAACGTTTGTTGTATTCAACAAACGTTCGCATACCCAACCTATGTACGATGACGGGCCGCCAGACAGTTTCGCAGCGGATGACCAATCACAGCTCTCTTACCTCGTCCCCCGCCGCCCGTAAATTGGTCAGTTGGCAAACCGCAAAAAAAAAAAAAATGTATGGGAGCCCCCCCTAAGTATTAATTTAATTTTAATTTAATTATTTATTTTTTAAGTAAATAATATACTCAATATATTGTGAACATTTTAAGCGTCTACCTGCTACCATTATCAATATCGAGCAAAAATGAGCAAAAAAATCACGTTTGTTGTATGGGAGTCCCCCTTAATATTAAATTTCTTTTGATTTTTAGTATTTGCTGTTATAACGGCAACAGAAATACATCATCTGTGAAAATTTCAACTGTCTAGCTACCACGGTTCATGAGATACAGCCTGGTGACGACAGATAGACGGACGGACGGACAGACAGCGAAGTCTCAGTAATATGGTCCCGTTTGGCACCCTTCGGGTACGGAACTCTAATAACGTAGAATGTAATGACCTTGGCAATAGAAGTTGGGGAAAAGCAGGGTCTTGTTGTTGCAATGTCTGTGTAATATGTGGGAAGTTGAATCCCATCCAAAATCAATATGTTAGATACTGCAATTATGGGTATTCTGTATGTGTGATATATCTTGCTTTTCAACGTTTTAGAACTAGCGAGACGGACAACATAAATTACAGTACGGGGCCATTGTTTTGGCACCCGACGTGCCCCGAGTATGACTTGGCGGGAGAGAGAGAGAGAGAGAAAGACAAGACCCGACGTGCCAAAAAAATGGCCCCGTACTGTACATAAGCAAGAGAGATAGATATAAAAAGTGTGTGAGAGAAAGATAGAGATGTGTGCACTAAACCAGTCACTCATTTCGCTATCGTTATAAATTTATAAATGCGTAATGTAAATCCATTGTAAATCACCTAATAACACATTTGTCTGGATATTTATCAAAAGTGAAATATGTATTCCATAGATAGATTCTGATAGTGAGTACAGGTTTGTAACTACAAAGGCTTTGCATTAAGAAAATTATCTTGATACGAGATATTTTATCAGAAAACGATAGGAAACAAACATACAAATAGCTAACAAACAACGTACAGTACTAGGCCATTGTTTTGGCACCTCGGGGCGGATCCGACGTGCCCCGAGTATGATACTCGACGTTTGACTTGACGGGAGAGAGGGAGAGAGAGGGAGAGAGAGAGAGCGAGACGAGACCCGAGACGTGCCAAAACAATGGCCTAGTACTGTACAAACATACAGCTAACCTTTGCGTTTATGACTTGATATATTCGCAATTCGATTTATTCGCAAACAAATATTCTTAAGTTTCGCGGTCGACTTGTGAATTTACACACGAAGGCCAACCAGTTGTGCAACCAGTTGTGCAATGCCGCATGTAAGGACAGCATTACACACTAGTTCCGCCAGGTATGGTCTGCAGTCGAGTGATCTACGCTTCCTTGTCCTAAAATGGAGGCTCCAATTGACTGGTACTTAAGTTATTCCATGTCGTGTTACGGCAAAGAATAACTAATAGTAGTAGTGGAACTACGATATCGAGTATTTAAAGCAAGTTATTAAAAATACCATTCTGGCTGCACTTAGATTAGCATGACATGCACCAGAGTTCAAGTTCAAAAAAAAATATTGACCATAAAATCATACAGAGCTTAGTCAACTAATCTTACGCACTGCCCAGACCTTTGATAGTCCCTAAATGCAGTTAGGCCATATAGTACAACACGACCAAGTCACGGCAAGCTTGCTTGCCTCCTGTCAGCCAGTTTCCCACCCACCCAACATGGCTGCGTTGTATTTATGCTGCGTACTCCACTGAGGTACTCCATTTAGCGGCTGTCATAACATAACTGCTGAAAGACGGCCAACCAATAGATAATATGCTATCCGTATTTTCTTCTTCAAGCCTCGTGTCATGACCTGACAGCCTAGTACTTCTCAACCATAAACAAACATAGCATTTTCCCTGAGCATTTTCCCATACGGGGTGGCTGAGGCAGTTGCACCATTGAGATAATGAGTTGCGCCCACGTTGAGCTTGTCGTTCAATACTCCATTTTGCTTGTCTATTCGGATTTCACCTAGCAACAAAACTACTTGCTCATTATGCAGCTACTCATTGTTAGGTGTTTCGTAACTGAATCACTGACAAACATTACCGTACCTACATGTAGTTTGCTCTTTCAGTTAAACCGAATTAAAAAGTTCTCGTAGCCATTTGTAAGGTTGAACATTGTGGGTTTTCCACCTGGGTCCTGGCAGAATTACCAGCGTTGCAGTTATCTGCAACACATGCTGAGCCAGGGCCTATTCACTGTGGAATATGCACATGTATAGTTTCTTTCTATATTTTTTTAAGTTTTGTAAGAATATTTATTGTATTTGTGCGTATTCTTACAGTGAAAAAATGGATTATCTATATCTATTTATCTATCTATCTACCTGTAAACTAAGGCTGTCTCTTTTCCATGCGATTTCGTATAGCTACATCTTCAAATAGCGTGATTTAAAACATGACACAATGTTTACTTTCTCACTCGTGTTGAAGCTACTGTGCTGTTGATTAAGCGTATTGACGCTTAAAAAAGTATATTATAAATTATAATATAATATAGAATATGTAGCACATTATTTTTCCCACCGAGTGGCACGGGCCTTTACCCGGATTCGCGTAAGACGCTTCCTTGTGCGATAATACATTCCTCACGCACTCGTTGGGTTCAATTTACTTATCTCTGCGACACTTTATTTATAGAAGCCGGTGCAGACACGTGGCTAACATCAACATAACCTTATTAGCCAAAAGCCAGACTATAATCTCATCGTACTCACGCATTCAACTGTTCGTGGTAGAGTTCCTTTTTCAGTCGGTGCTTCTTGAAGCATTCTTTGAAGTTCTTCGATCGCTCGCAGAACTCGTGGTAGATGTCCTCCAGATTCGCGACCACTGCCGACCAACCCTGGAACAAACAATTGTATCTTAGCGACAAGCTTTTGCCCATGGGAGGAGGCAGGCGGCACAGTTTACCCATGGGAGGAGGCAGGCGGCACTGTCGAGGAGTCTACGCTGACGTCACAGCAGCCGGCGCCGCCCCGCGCACCCCGCCCGCCCCAAGACGACTATGAAGGCGAGAGTGGATCGGCACGCGAGCCCGACCAACCAGTAGCGGACAGACTCTTGAGATAGACATACACTATATTTTTATACCTATCTAGTTCAAAATATACAATATTTGCAAGCAAAGTAATAAATTTATTCATTTCAAAGTAAAAACCCTGCAAGTAAGAAATTCAGTGGGGAATATCCTACAGGCACAGTTTACCCATGGGAGGAGGCAGGCGGCACAGTTTACCCATGGGAGGAGGCAGGCGGCACAGTTTAGCCAAGTTTAGCCAGGGACGCTGTTGTTATAGAGATAAGAAGGATTGTAACCTAGAACATAGCTACAAAGTAGACAATCGGTATTGGTGATATCAAATCAACGTTACGCATTTCCATTGGCGAGAAGATAACATTCATTACGAGACAAGACTTATCCTTAGGAGGACCATACCCATAATCATACAGTTTAATTTCAGAATTTCGCGGTTATCATGGAAAATGTTGACTGCCTATTTGTGCCATAATTGCCACAAATAAGAGCTCTTACACGCGAGCAAAAGACATGGAACAGAACGAGAAAGAAACAAAACATGTATGCTTTCTCCTTAGGCCGGCCACATACAATCGGAATTCCGTAACGGAATTACCCCGAACGCAGTAAATTCATACAAATCTCTGGATCTACCACATACATACGGAAGTTTTCCGTTCGGAATTTTCGCGGATTTGTATGGGATTGAATCCTGTTTCGGAATTCCGAATCGGAAGAATTCCGACTGTATGTGGCCGGCCTTATATTCTCTTCTGTGTCTATCTCGTGCCTTTTTCGTGTCGTGACTGTCCAGTGAAGATTGCGCCAAAAGGAAACACACAGCGTTTACACTACCTACTTATTTATTTATACAATGAGGTTGGCTTGTGCCAATCACCGAGACATGAGCTACCCTCATGACTAGACTGCGATTCAATAATTATATCATTTGTATGATTAATGACACCAATTTTGTTGTTGACGTGTTTGTCTGCATTATCTACAGAACGTGGCTCTAATAGTTGTTTTGTTCTTAGGATATAAATAGGTTAATAAGCAAATGGGTCACTAACAACAATTAAATTTATTATATTCTTATCATAATATGTATTTAAACTTAAACCAGGTGAGACTACCACCACATGACGACACTGCCATTATATCAAGAATTAAAATTTCCATCCTGCATTACATTTTATTCCATTTGGGTAAGCAGAGGCCAAGTCAGTAACTCAACACTTCCGGGTTCGATCCCCGGCTAGGGATGAAGAAAACAAACCTAATCCCCAGGTCTTAAATATTTATATGTGTGGAATGTCGCTGGTCCTGGTTCCCATGACACATGGTACCCTACAGTGGCAGTGGAGCCAAAATAGCCCATGGAATTGGTAGTTTTACCTAACATCAAATAATGTGGTTTTGATTTGTTTATGAGATGGTAGATGGTTGGTAGTGATGAAATGGGTTATGACAAAACAAACTTTTCCACCTCGAAAGCCCTCCGGATCGCAGTTTAAAACTAGAAAGTTCAGGACTTTTTTTCTGTTTTTCACTTTTTTAGGGTTCCGTACCCGAAGGGTGCCAAACGGGACCCTATTACTGAGACTTCGCTGTCCGTCTGTCCGTCCGTCCGTCCGTCTGTCACCAGGCTGTATCTCATGAACCGTGGTAGCTAGACAGTTGAAATTTTCACATATGATGTATTTCTGTTGCCGCTATAACAACAAATACTAAAAATCAAAAGAAATTTAATATTAAGGGGGGCTCCCATACAACAACAAACGTGATTTTTTTGCTCATTTTTGCTCGATATTGATAATGGTAGCAGGTAGACGCTTAAAATGTTCACAATATATTGAGTATATTATTTACTTAAAAAATAAATATTTAAATTAAAATTAAATTAATATTTAGGGGGGGCTCCCATACATTTTTTTTGCGGTTTTTTTATAGATAATGGCACGGAACCCTTCGTGCGCGAGTCCGACTCGCACTTGGCCGGTTATTTAGAATGGTGTCCCTAATAACCCTCTTTCGGCTTGTTCACCCTTTTCTGTTACACCCTGTGTGTCTTAAATGTCCGTCAAACACACCTGATGCTGCAAATGCTGATCATGCACCAACTGCTCGCAGCACCTGCTAAAATCGTGCGCAAGGTCGCTGAACTGCTGCGCGAGCGTCGCACACGTGACCACCGTCTGCACGGACGGCGGAAGTGAGCAGCACATCTCGACCGCTGACGTCAGTTCGGCAACGGACTTCACTTCGAGGCCGCTACGGGTGTCGCTGCGCCATTGCTCGATGCTGAGCTCGACTATTGGACTGAGACTGCAGACTGGAATGGGGGTTTATAGATATAATTTATGCCAGGCCCCTAATTCTTGCGAAATCGACATCATCTCCATAGTCGAGATATCATGTTGATACCGCATGTTCTCGTCGAAAGCGATTTCGATTCATATTCATTACGATCGAAAAGATCGAGATATATCGGATAAATTACAATGGCAGATCGTGATAATATCTTCTTTTGTTTTCGATGGAGATATTCGGTATCTCGAATCGATATTACGACTATGGAGATGGTCTCAAAAGCGCGAGTTTTCCCCCTGGATTTTCATGGGAAATTTGGCTTGTTAGGCTCCCGTCACGTAAAAAGACAATTTGGGAGGTGTCAAAACCACTAAACTAAAAGAACTAAAGGCTAACTGACCACCTCAAATCCTTCTCTTGCGCGGTGGCCACAGATTCCATTCTCAAACACACCATTTTAATTAGTTTGCTTAGTTCGTGTCGCCTCCCAAATCGCAGACCTCCCATGTCGCTCAGTGTCTTTTTACGTAACGACTGGGATACCTACTGACACAATCTACGATCGCCTGTTCTGTTAGCCTGTTACATTTGACCACTCTTTCAGAGACTGGGAGCTACCAAGTTTCAGAGACTCACACTAGGATCTTCACGCACATGACAAAAATATGGCCCAAATTACTAAAATAGTTAATATTAATGTGGGGTAATGATACAGCGTGTCCTGTTTCGAGTTCAATTCAATAAATAATTTACGATAATTGGCAGTTTAGTTTATGATTGGGCTCACCAGAAAACGTAAGGGGGCCAAGGACACTAGTCTGACTGACTGACTTATTCAGTGAGTTAATTAATAATACAATTCCAGATAGGCGCACTAAATTGAATTACAAATCAAGTAATTATCGCATTAGCCACTGAATTAAAGCAAATGATGACTGATAGAATCCGGTGTAATTTGACCCCTACTTGGGGTTCCTTCCTACCACGTCCCGGCCACGTCCCTACCACTGGCCCTGTGGCTACCTACACCATTCTACTGGAGGCTGCCTGCCGCAGCTAGCCAGCCTACTGCCTGACACTACAACTGGACTGCGTTTCACCGAATAGTTCCTCTGGATCAAGGCATTCTCGTACTTAACCTTTTGACAATAAAGACTTTGACAAAGGAACTATTTGATGAAACGAATTCTACCCTTGCCGAGGCCGCGGAAATTCGCCGGACCTGCGATGATTCGAGGGGAGTCGTAGTCCACTCGCACGAAGACGGTCTAATTGAGTTCAACACACAACCTTGTTCTAAATTCTAAATTCATCTACTTACAAATAAAAGTCTTGTAAATACTGTACAAGATCTATTTATCCTCTAACTCTCACTCTACCGTTTCAGAAGTATGCCTACTTTTAGCTACTGGCCAGTAGTTCAATACTCCATTCTGCGTGAGAGGGGGCTTGCCTATCACCTATGGAGTAATGAAGTTTTCCACACACTGCTTTCCATCACCGATTTATGATGTATGTCAGATGATACATACTTTATGATTAGCCTGAATTATCAGGCATATTGATTGATTTGATATTAAGACTGTTTTTAGAGAACTTTAATTCCACGCATTCGCGCGATGCGGTGGCGCGACAGAAAGTTTTGGGCTATTCGCGCGATGGTCGCATATCGCTTGCTCGCGCGATGATCGCGTGCTCGCGTTCTATTAGGACATCACCTTACATTTTTCGAATGTTAAATTCAAATAAGAGTTCACACTATTCTCTGAATTCTCTTTCTGTGTAGACCGACCTTCCAACTAGTGAAACTAACATTATAGATCACGCCTTTTCCCATACGGGGTGGCAGAGGCACAGAGGAACTAACATATTTCGTCATAACATTTCTGACTATAAGCACAGAAGAGATAATAGTACTACGTACAGAACGGCCACTCCATTCCCGCGCGGATTCAGATACCGCACCTCACCCCGGAGTCGGGGAGCCTCTTCGGGAGACACTTTGTATAGAAGCTGAACGCACACATTCACAAACGAACGAGTTTACGCACACATTAGCACGTGTACAAATGTCATTAGGCTATGTAGTAGTAATAGGTGATTATTTTACGAGCGTTCTATGGAGTGTCCGAGGTGTGCTATAAGCTAAGTTTACCTGAGTACTGTGTGGATTGTCTCATGCTCCCATCCTTCACAGAAGGCTTGCTGAACATATAAATAGGGTTGGTGTCGGTGCCAGCACTATACGAGGACACCATGTGGTCGGACTGTAGGACCTCACCTCCACTCACTAGGAGCACAAGGGAATTAGCCGGTATCTTGGTCTTCCTTTCAATAGCCATTTTGAGACTTGTTACACTGAAAAGTAAATTGAGTTTAGACATTTGCACATGGCAGCATCAAAGCAAGGAGTGCCAGAGCCAAGGCAATGGCTCGGAATGGTAAATATGATTTATTTATTTTTTTGTGATCTGAATAATACTTGTTTCAGAAAAAAACTTAAATCTCTCTTAGAGACAAGCTTGCCTTGTACAATTGTACATATATTCTCTGTATTTTTGTGTTTTGATCTGTTTTGTGCAATAAAATATAAATGAAATATTACTTAAGACCTTAGTTATTCTTTGCAAAATTAGTACAAATTCTAATTGATTTAAGATCTTTGAAATTAGATGGACTGATATTTAAGTGTATTACCTTTGCAGTGTCAAGCTCATATCGTAAGTGCTCATCACCCCGGCATCAACGTGAAACACATACAACATGGTGGCGGCTTGTGTATGTGCACAAAATCAGTCAAAAATTGCGCCCGCTACTGATGCCGCTTTCATTTGCAAATTTTGTTAAACTCTTATTGCGCTGCAATAAATATATTTTGGGGTTATAAATCTTGACATGGAGAATAACAGAGAGTTGTCACAATGGACAAAAATGTGACAAGTTAGAATGGATTATTTATCTTGTATTCAACATACTATCTATTTACAGTTTTAATTTCATTTTCTTCACAAAGACATACTTCAACAGACATCTTTTACTACAAAACTTGCCCCAAAAGGCCACAACCACTTTTTAAGGCCACCTTAGGGCACAGGCCTTTACCCCGATACAAGTAAGATTGAGCCATACTCCACCCAACTGGCTACTGGATTAAATAGTCAGCATTTTCATTAGATACCATCTTATCTTTTGATGACCTCCAATAGGTAAACAATTTGAAAATTATAAAACTGTGTATTTATGATAGGTACTTTTGATTGAGATAGAAAGCAGATCGAGATTATTAGTAAAGAGCACGAGTAATATAAATACCACGGCGAGGGCCAAATAATAACAACGTCACAGCCATATCAAATCTCTCACGAACCCAGGCACCTACTACACCAATTCCTTGCTATTCAACAGCCACACGTAAACAATTACACGAGAACTCAAAATACTACTCAAAACTAACTAACGTAACGCGCAAATACATCACGCTGAGACGCAGAGAATGAACATGTTATTTTTTTGCTATTGAACAACAAAGCAAGTGGCAAAAACACTCACACAAACATAAACTTGGCAGTCAAATAGTGTCCTCTAGCCATGTCTGGCTGGAATGCGTGCGGTTAAGAGAATGAACAAGACATTATTTTGCACAATAACTCGGTAAAATAGTAAGGGGGAAATCTAAGAAAACACTGATTAAAAATCGAAATTTTGTGAGGTCATAATAACACCACCATTGCTCGATATTATTTCACAGCAGCAGCTGACAGTCATAATGTTGCCAGAATAGAGTCCTCTAAATTCTACTACATACAGAAACTCACGTCATCTTCATCAATAATATAATTTTCAGCCCAAACCGAACCCATCGCTGGACACATGCCTCTTCTCTTTCCAATTTATTCATCATTCATTCCATGAGTGAAAAATTAAGTTGCTCTGATCAACTCGGTTTTATAGTGAAAGTTGCTTAGAATAACGCCCCTTAAAACTCCCTTTCGGCTTGTAACCCCTTTTATGTTACACCCTGTATTTAGAAAAAATATTTCATGTCATTAAAAAAATCCTCATAACAGGATGACATTAAATATATCGTTACAAATGAAAATGTTTAGTACCCCTGCAATCACCTTGGAGTGAACTTAACTTGTATCCGATGCTCTAGAGATGGAGATAATAATGTTGCATACGTTTAGTAAGAATAACCGGCCAAGTGCGAGTCGGACTCGCGCACGAAGGGTTCCGTACCATTATCTATAAAAAACCGCAAAAAAGAAATTTTGTATGGGAATCCCCCTAAATATTAATTTGATTTTAATTTAATTATTTATTTTTTAAGTAAATAATATACTCAATATATTGTGAACATTTTAAGCGTCTACCTGCTACCATTATCAATATCAAGCAAAAATGAGCAAAAAAAAATCACGTTTGTTGTATGGGAGCCCCCCTTAATATTCAATTTCTTTTGTTTTTTAATATTTTTTGTTATAGCGGCAACAGAAATACATCATTTGTGAAAATTTCAACTGTCTAGCCACCACGGTTCATGAGATACAGCCTGGTGACAGACAGACGGACGGACGGACGGACAGACAGCGAAGTCTCGGTAATAGGGTCCCGTTTGGCACCCTTCGGGTACGGAACCCTATAAACGATACATCGCTTCGCTACCCAAAATATGAGTTGAGTACAGTGGTGGTCAACGCTCGCTATTGCCTAGTAAAAAATATCTAACTACCCATAAATAGACTTTTTTTGTCGATTCAATTGACAACCTTTCATTTTGATAAGGTACTAAAATTAGAAAACCATTTCGAGATTTAAGTGTTCTGAGCTCTTAGATATTTTTTTCAGAATTTTTAGATCAGTTATTTAAGAGTTAAATAATAAAAACTGAAATGATGTCCAAATTATCAATGTCAGGATTTATGGCATGTGTTCCACAGGCTAGATATAAATAAAAAAGCAACTGTCAGTCATCATCTGTCATCTAAATGTTGTCACTGCTGGTTGTCAACTTGTCACGGAGTTGCACAACAACAAAAGAGTATTTACACATATTTACAGTGCGTTCCGCGACATCGCCGTCAGCGCCATAATCGAATACAGCATCTAAGATGCCATTGTTTTGTATCGCCAAAAGCCCAAAACTGACTCGGACTGTAATCAATTTTGGCGTGACTCGGAACAGGGGGTGATATTATGACAGAATAATGACATTTTAATTTTTTATTGATGCAATGACGGGCAAAAGTTCAACGTTTTATAATCCTGACATTGTACTTACGCCCTTTTAGAATGAGTAACTCTAAAAGTCTTGAATTATAACCAGAGATCGGATATTCGGATGCATATTTACCTAAAGTTTGTTTTTAACTGTAAAAGTATCAAAGCGGCTTCTAAATTTATTTTTTTATCTAGCCCATTGCGGTGTCCCACAGCTGGGCAAAGGCTTCACCGGTTCGAGCCCACACATCTCTGGCGCAGTTTGTTCCATCCACCCCGGCAGGAACTTATCCAGGTTGTCCCTCCATCTCCTACTGGGCCTTCCCCTTCTCGGGTGTATAATAAACTTTAAACTTTATTGCACAAAAACAGAATACAGACACTTAATAATGAAAAAAACATGTACAAAAGCGAGCTTATCTCTAATAAGAGATCTCTTCCAGCAAACCTAGGATGGACAGGATTAATTAACAAAATAATAATAATTTATCTCAAAAAAAAAACCGGGTAAAAGGTATCTCGATATTGTGTAACTTATCGGATGCATATTTATTTAGCGTTAATATTTGATCCCTGATGCAAATATGTGTATTGTGTATGTAAGGGTACAAGAAGGTCTGAAAAAAAATAAAAACAAAATATATGTTTTGATAACCCCTCGAGTGTCCAAGGGCACTCAACGGGTTAAATTATGTTTCCATATGTATTAATTATCAGTAACTAGCATTTTAATCACTATCTATCACTATGATTTGATCACTTAAATCAGAATTGTTTCGATAGCAAAGCGCATTCCATATTAGCCAACACCTGAACTTTAGGTAAATATGCATCCGAATATCCGATCACTGATTATAACTTAAAAATAAGAATAAACACTAAAATAAAAAATACGGGTCCCATCGTTTCCCATCTATTTTCGTATGAGATAATAAAACCATCTACTATTTTTTTTGAAATATTGTCAATTGAGATTTTTATAAAATGGCGGTGTTGTGAGGTTATAATACAAAGTCGCGTACCGATCTGTTACATAATATAAAATCTTACTATTGTTCTACTACTTCATATTTTATAATGTGTTTTATTCTAAAAGCTTGCTGGCAAATTGTAGCGTTCACACACAATTACTTTCTACTACTTTCGGTTACTAAATAATAGCGGCAGCACTGATTACTTTTTCTTCAGGGCGTTTTGTTATTGCTTATTGCATTATGATTATGAATTAATAATGACTATCGTTGCCTTGCCTCACCCAGCCATCCACCCGCCAGATGTGCCTGCCAGGCATGCCCGGCGGGCACATCTACTCATGTATGGGACGAAAAGACACAGATATGCCTAACAGGCATTATTTGAACTGCGACCCTTATTGGCACCTTACAATAAAACCACGGAATAAACCTTTGGTAGTCTATTTATTGTCGGACCAGGGAAAACAATACAATAATGAACTTATAACCTATTAGCAAAACACCTCACCACCGCGAGTCACAAGACTGGCAGAGCCATCTAGTGGGATTCCTAACAGGCATGCCCGTCCGTGCCCTACCATACATGTGCAGATGTGCCCACCGGGCATGCCTGGCAGGCATATCTGGCGGGAGGATCCGAGCGTGAGTGCTTAGCTATTTTGTAGTGTTACACTACAGTAGAGGACTTGTGGACAGTATCTTTAGGTACCTAGGTACCTACCTACTTTCGTTCTTATTCCAGAAGCTCAGAAGGAAGTAGGTAAGACTTAACAATAAATAAGCCAGCCTCTGAACGCCTGCCAAATGATGTCTAGCAAATTCTTGTATCCACATTTTTTGTTTGACCACTCACTGGCCTCACCCCGAGGCAGGAATTGGATGGGTGACGACTGACGACCCTGACTGACCCGTTTCAATGTGGCATTTGTTTCAGGCGCTCCCTTGTTTCGGAGGCTATACTACTATCGCTACTCGGTGGTAGTAGTCGTAAAGCTATGTCAGAGGCCCTATAGGGCATAGATAGAGTAGGTAAATTATATCTATACTATAGGCACAGAAGAGATAATAGTACTCCGTATGCTATAGGGCAGCTTGATAACTTTTAAAAGTCGGGTTACCCACAAGCCCGACATCCCTCTGACAACCAGCACTGAGCCCACGTGGTGGAATATGGCTCAATCTTATCGTATCCGGGGAAAGGCCTGTGGCACTCGGTAAGGACATTAGTATAATAGAATAGAATACCTAGTTCTTTATTTGTAAAAGCGCAATCCAGTGATAACTTGTTTCGCGCAATCCAGGTCCAGGCCCAGATAAACTGTTATCATATCAATGATATATCGACATTTTCAAGCACTAACTTGTTTAACCTCGACACGTAGTACTATTATCTCTTCTGTGCCTCGACAGAGAGCTACCAAAAATATTTTGACCTTTAGATGACACTACAAAGACTTACGCTCATTAACACAAGGTTCATTTTCTATTGCATCAGGTCGGCCCTGCGTGTATGCATGCGTGCAGGGGCGGGCGGTAGTGTCTGCATAGCGACGTACCTACCTACGCAATCCAAACATGCATATAGTAAACATAGATTAGAATGTATAGGTATGTCACCGTAAAAATGTGAAACCCGCGAGAATACAATCTAACGGTTTTAAATCCGTTAGATTAATTTCATTTATACTTTATTGCACAGAATATAAAAGACACGTAACATTTACAAAAAGGTATGTACAAAGGCGAGCTTATCTCTAAAAAGAGATTTCTTCCAGCAAACCTAGATTGTACATAATCTGTCGATAAAAATTGAGAACTGTCCCGAACTTCATACAATCGCGTTAATTACTAGATAAACTAATAGGTATGACGAATCACTGGGAAAAGAGAAATTGAGAGAGCGAAGAGAATCCCCGTTTATCCTTCGTGTTAGGTTGACTTGTAAGTACCAAAAAAAGCATACTTCATTGCTAAAACTTTGTCGATCTTGTTTACAATTTATCGACAGATTACAATCTAAAGGTGAGATGTAGCGCGGGAGTCCCGGCGGGACTGACAGGAACATACATATCGGTGCATGTGTCAGGCAGGATCGCATTCTCTCAGCGGCCAGAATATAGATGAAAGATCGCAGTACCACACGAAGACAAAAAAAAACTAACAGTTCTTTTCCCGTTAGATTGTATTCTCGCGGTTTTAACATTATTACGGTGACAAATGACAATCATTATACGGAAAATACTGAATTGTGTATGTGTGCGCTAGCTAACTCGTCCGCTCGTGCCCCGCCGAAAATGACAAACTTTGTTGTTCCGAGACTTCCGAGTTTTATAGCGATTATCCCTCCATTCAATCCTCCGAGAGATAATCATTCGATCGAAGTTCATCAGTGAAACCGGTGGAAACCGGCGAACAAAATAAGCTTGAAGTTCAATACACACGTATTTGAAAGTTTAAATAATGTCTCATTTCAAACATGTGCTTTCGACGAAGGCGTCCGACCAAATACCGGTGAACAAATACGTCTCTGAAAAGACTGGACTCACTGTAATCATTGGCAATGTTGAGGGTCCCCTTGTCAACGGATTCTTCTGCCTTGGTGAGTATCATTTTGATGGTTTCAAGAGATTGTGTGAGTGAGAGTAGTGAGACACCTGCGATTCCGAAGGCGACACGAACTATAGGTACTAACTAAACTAATTAAAATGGTGTGTTTGAAAATGGAATCTGTGGCCACCGCGCAAGAGCTGTCGGATTTGAAGGTTTATTTAGTTCCTCTAGTTGACCGAGCGAGCGAAGCGAGCGAAGCGTCTCCGTTTCAGGTTTGGGCAAAAATGCTTTCGTATGTCCGGTTGTTCTCCTCTACAGGTCGCATTTATGAACCGATTCTCGTGAAATTTTGTGAGCAGGTTGGAAAAATAAATAGAATTTTTTACTCGAGCCAGATTTTTGATTTTTTTCAAAATGGCGGAAATATGGGGTTAATGTAAAAAAATCGCTACAACCCAAACGGCTCGATGGATATTAACAAATGAGGTGTCGTTGGATTCGTAAAGACCATGAGAGTGAAACAGATTATATAATTTTAGTAAAAAGTCAATATGGTTGTATTAAAGATCGCGAAATGTAGTTTACAAAGTTTTTGGTGCGGCTACTTTCATACTGCATGTACGTAACCAGGTACATTCATAAGTTTGTATGTGTTATTGAAAGAAAATTATTTGGGTTATTTTTTTATGTGTGTTAGCAGTTCAGCTTTCCCACCGACATACTCGCGAGGTCTACAGCTCACAGAGCCACTAGTTTAGTGGTTTAGACACCACCACCTAGGTTTGGTGGCTGGTATGGTATTGAATTTCAGTCGAAGTGGTCTCTAAAAATACACCTAGTAATTAGTAATCGTGAATTATTTTTACAGTTTGCTTCATCCCGGGCGGGGCGTGAATAGCCAGCTGAGATAGCCAGATTACAACTTTTTTTTAGGCAGGAGAGGACTTTGCGCGTCCACTGCGTCGGAATCGGAGCGTACGGAACGGACGGATTTGTTGCTTTGTATTGATTTCTATGGGCGCAGAAATGGTGATCCAGTGCTCGGACTACCATACAAAGCAACAAATCCTTCCGCACCGTACGCTCCGATTCCGACGCAGTGCACGATTGTGATTATATTAAAAAAGTGGCCAAGTGCGAGTCGGACACGCCCATGAAGGGTTCCGTAGTTGCAAGTAATTATAAGACTGGATGTTTGTGTTGTAACATTGTTTTTCATAGTGTTTGTATGAATGACAAAGTTATCTTTGCGGTTTTTAGATAAATGTTTTATATCTTAGAAACTGATTATTGACCGAGCGAGCGAAGCGAGCGAAGCGTCTCCGTTTCAGGTTTTGGGCAAAAATGCTTTCGTATGTCCGGTTGTTCTCCTCTACAGATCGCATTTATGAACCGATTCTCGTGAAATTTTGTGAGCAGGTTGGAAAAATAAATAGAATTTTTTACTCGAGCCAGTTTTTTGATTTTTTTCAAAATGGCGGAGATAAAATCGCTACAACCCAAACGGCTCGATGGATATTAACAAATGAGGTGTCGTTGGATTCGTAAAGACCATGAGAGTGAAACAGATGAGCGAGCGAAGCGAGCGAAGCGTCTCCGTTTCAAGTTTGGGCAAAAATGCTTTTGTATGTCCGGTTGTTCTCCTCTACAGGTCGCATTTATGAACCGATTCTCGTGAAATTTTGTGAGCAGGTTGAAAAAATAAATAGAATTTTTTACTCGAGCCAGTTTTTTGATTTTTTTCAAAATGGCGGAGATATGGGGTTTTAAAATGTAAAAAAATCGCTACAACCCAAACGGCTCGATGGATATTAACAAATGAGGTGTCGTTGGATTTGTAAAGACTATGAGAGTGAAACAAATTATATAATTTTAGTAAAAAGTCAATAGGTTGTATAAAAGATCGCGAAATGTAGTTTACAAAGTTATTGGTGCGGCTACTTTCATACTGCATGTACGTAACCAGGTACATTCATAAGTTTGTATGTGTTATTGAAAGAAAATTATTTGGGTTATTTTTTTATGTGTTTTAGCAGTTCAGCTTTCCCACCGACATACTCGCGAGGTCTACAGCTCACAGAGCCACTAGTTATATTTTTTTCAAACCTATTTTCGTTGAAAGTTTGTATTGAGATACACAACATATAATATTTGTTAGATTATCACTCTCTTTCTTCAATTTTTTTCACTTTGGAAGGGTCTGTCTCTTTAACAATTGACTTTGGGGAAAAATTATTTTAGGAATCTAATCGTAATTTTCAAAGACCTATCTATAGACACCCCACACATATAGGTTTGATGAATATTTTTTTTGGCGTCAGTTCCACATATGGGGAGCCCCCCCTTAATATTTTATTTTTTAAATTTTTGCATAAAAATCGTAAAGCGGTTTACAGAATACATCTACATACCAAGTTTCAGCTGTGTAGTCCTAATAGTTTTGGATTAAAGTTGCTGTGACATACGGACGGACAGACAGACAGACTTGACGAAACTCTAACGGAACCCTAAAAATATGTTTCTTTTTTATAGCAACGGAAGCACATGATGATGACGGTATTCCCCACACATTGGAGCATCTCATATTCTTGGGCTCTAAGCGTTATCCTTACAAGGGACTCCTGGGTTTGCTGGCAAATCGCTGCTTTTCCGACGGTACCAATGCTTGGACAGCTACGGACCACACTTGCTATACAATCAACACGGCCGGTGATGCTGGCATGCTGACACTGTTGCCGATATACCTTGATCATATCCTGCATCCAACACTTACTGATGAGGGGTTCACAACAGAAGTGCACCACATTGACGGTGACGGAGATGATGGTGGTGCGGTGTACTGTGAAATGCAGGGAGGGGAGAATACAGCTGACAGCAGGTACATTCACATGCTGTCAAATTAATTCTGTAGTTTTGCCATTAATCATATAAGTATTCAGGATTGACCGCTAAGTTTTTTTTTTTTACATTGCTGAATATAAGAACTACATAAATGAAAAATTTCGCCCAGATCGCTGCCGAGCGGGAGGGTGCCCAAAACGCTCGCTGGCACATACCTCGCTGCATCGCTGCTATGCGTTGAGCGAGGTAGGTGCCCTCTTGTTCCCTGACTACTGCCGAGGCTAAGAAGGCAGGGAGGGCCACATCTGAGATTTTGCGGATCCCCAGACCACCGTGTCTGATAGGGTGGCTTGGGTCCAGCTTCGATCGCCAAAATTCTGACCTGCAGCATGTGATTGATTATACTCTTCCACATACAAGAACAAGATGATTGGTAATATTTTATTATTCTTTTGGAGGTGTGATTTGAAACTGTTAAGGGCAATGTACCCTAATAACGGATACTCGGCCGAGTTTGGTGGCATCATGGAGAACCTGAGAATCTCTACTGACAATGTCAAGGTAGTTACCTATAATCTGAATTTCACTAAAATCTTGATGTGAGCAACATAATTGTTCACTCCTCTGTCCGTCCATGTCAGCTTACTGCCTAGCCCAAAAACTATGTAAATGTCATATGTAAATTTGCTCAGATCAAATCGGTTTCATAGTGAAAGCAATCCAGAATTATGCCGCCTATCATAGTAGATTGTTACACAAGGGACGTAAGAGAGCTATTTCGGACGAAGATCCAATTTGGCGCCCGTGCGAGCGCAGCTATAGTTCGCCCGAGATAGTTCGAGGGTGAAATAGCTACTTACGACTAGTGCCTGGTGCCTGTAGACAATGTTAAACGCTAAGGATAGCGAAACGAAACGATAACTTTTTATGTATGCGATTTCACATTTGGAATCGCTACGTGACGTCACCTTAGCGAAGCCAAATGTCAAATCGCATACATAAAAAGTTATCGTTTCGTTTCGCAATGATTAGCGTTTCACTTTGTCTAGGGGGGCAGAGGTAAGCATTCTACTTTACATCATTCAAGCGAGGTAAATAAAACATTATACAGATTGTAACTGAAAGGTGCAGTCATATAAAAACTTTAACAGTTTTATTTTCATTTTCTCCAAGGTTATAACGATATACGACCTCGGGTTGTAAGTAGCTATTTCACCAACGAATTATATTCGCCCTCGCTCGCTTCGCTCGCACGGGCGCCAAATTAGATCTTTGTCCGAAATAGCTCTCTTACGTCTCTTATGTAACAATCTACTATTTCCATAGTTGGACCCCCTGTACATTTTATTTAGGTAAGTAAGTATTTGTATAAGTTCATAACAAACTGCATAATTTCAGGTCCGAGCTTACCACAAGGAGTTTTACCGCCCTGAGAATCTGACGGTGATCCTCACTGGTCAGATTGATGCACAAGATGTATTCAAGGCATTAGAGACAGTTGAGAATGACATTGTTGAAAATGTAAGTGAATCAAAAATATTTAACTCCTATGTCTGAAATTGGAGCTTTTCGTGCACTATTTTGTGCTTCTGTGAGCAGGCAATCATAAGTAATTGAGACTTACTAAATACCTACAATACAGGATCCGCCTGGTGTGGGGCCACAGTTAGTTAGTTATTTTTTTAATGTTTTTAGTTTGAAAATCTGACATTAAGTATACAATAAAGTTATAAACAATACACAGTTAACTGTTTCATTAAACATTTCTTATTTCATGTTACAGAGAAAGACTGACCCCCCAAAAGACTGGGTAAAGCCATGGCAGACAATGCCCCCGCGGCCAAACTATGGAGAATTCACCGAGAATTGGCCCAGTGACATTGAAGATTGCGGACAGGTGAACTATTTTGTGTTTAAAATCTTTGAAATCCTCACATCCTCATGTTCGTTATATTTGCAGACATTGAGCGTGATGGACGATGTCGGCACGCAAATCACGATATTGAAGTAGGGGCAGACCTCAGGGTAGACACTTGACAAGGAGAGATGACGGAAGGTGGACCAAAGCGGTAACCAAATGATTATCTAGAACCGCAATACATCCAGTGGGCGGACTACCAGCCAATGGTTTGAATGACAGGACGTCCTTTGGACTTTCTGACTCTTAAAGGACTTATCTCCAACACGTAACCGTCAACTGAATGTGGGCTGATTGATGATGATGATGGCTTATGTCAACGTGTAATCTTCGCAGGTGTACTTTGGCTGGCGCGGTCCTTTACTCACCGAGCCGGATGGCATCCGCTCGCTGACCGCGTGCGCGCTGCTGCTGCGCTACCTGTGCGACACGGCCGCCGCGCCGCTGCAGCGCCGCCTGGTGGAGTCCGAGGACGCGCTGGCGGGAGACGTGAGTGTGATACCGCTAGGGTAGCAGTCGTGTTGCAACAGTACTGTGCGACACGGCCGCCGCGCCGCTGCAGCGCCGCCTGGTGGAGTCCGAGGACGCGCTGGCGGGAGACGTGAGTGTGATACCGCTAGGGTAGCGGTCGTGTTGCAACAGTACCGGCTGTGTATTGAATGATTCACTAGGTGACTGATTCTGGAATAAGCATTCGAGTGTCCGGTACTCCAGACATACCAGTAATATCCTATAATACCTTCGAACTTCTAATCATCCGCGTCATCTATCCGCCATTTCATTGTCGCGGTACATTCACAATACCACATAGTGAAAAAGATTATTTATTTGTAAATTGTTTTGTGTTATGTTCTTCCAGGTTTTATTCTATTTTGTATTTCTTTTTATTATGTGTCTGTGTGTGTACCTTTTCAGTGAATAAATGAATTTATCTATCTATCTATCATTTACAATCTGAACCCGAGCATGAGCAATAAGAAACACACTATTCCCCATCCCCAGGTGACCTACAATCTAACCGAATACCTGGCGACAATGATCAAGATCGAGATCAACAGTGTGCCCATAAAGAAGCTAGAAGCGGCCAGGGACGAGGCGAGGAGATGTCTCAAGACCGTCTGCTCCGGGGAAGAGCCGATAGACATGCACCGGATGAAGATACTCCTGAGGAAGCAGCTAAGGGAGAGCCTGGCTAGCTTAGAGTCAGATCCGCATTATTCCATCGCGTGCAGAGCGATCGGGGATCTACTGTACTCGCAGAATGAAAAGGATGTGAGTATTGTAACTTTTTCTACTTGAATTTTCGGGCCCGCATTATTTTATCGCGTGCTGGGTCGGGAGTCACGTACAGAATTGGTCGCCATTGGTATGGCGAGGGCGCAAAATGCTGGTTTGGCTTGTCGACAGGTATCTTGCGCCGTCATATCATCGCCATACGATGCGAGTCTTTAGGCGACTTGCGGCCTAGAGGGATCCGGGATGTAGGTACTGGACAAGAATTGTAACTTTAGCATTAAAAAACTCTGCATAAAACCAGTCTTCCAGTTTCATCACCAGGTCTCATCATCAGGTGAATTAGAAGGTGTCATCAGAACGAGTCTAATTATTGCCACTCCATATAGGACAAGGTGATGTATAAACTATACTTTCCGTGCAAGACCGCAATAATAGACAAATCTTTCTTCTCCCTAACAAGAGGTCTCTTCCAGTTCATCTCGCGCATGAACCCGCAAGAGGACCTGCACATACTTCTGGAGAAGGACCAGGCGTTCTGGCTGTCTGTTCTGCAGAAGTACTTCACTGATGAGGTGGTGGTCGTCGTGGGAGCGCCCAGTGTACAGATGCAGGACTCGTTAGTATACTTACAGTTTAACGCAAAAAAAGCTAATTTATCATATTTTGGTCTTCCATCGTTTCTCAACTTTGTGCTCGTCCAGAGACCCAGAGTGAGAACTAAAGTGCTGCCGCGGCGGCCTTTGTGGTACAAAAGTGTGTATATTTCAGAATGGCGGCGGAGGAAAAGAAGAGGATAGAACTTCAAAGAGAGACGCTTGGAGCTGAGGGATTGGCGCAGAAGGTTAAAGAACTGGAGAGCGCTATGGAGTTCAATGAGGTAGGTATCTCTCTACATAACTCTTGCGGTATACTATTCTAAAGAAATAAATCTATCAGTCAGTTCATACGAACTTAAAACCCAGATTAATGCTGTGGTTTTGCCTCATTAGCTATTTACGGCCTTTTGCAATAACCTATCTATCCTCAATCTGCAGACAGATAAAGTCAAATTTGACATAAGTTCCATAACGCAACTGTAAACCTTACTATAGTAATGTGAAAACTATGGATAGATAGATTATTGCAAATGGACGTTAGAAGTTTCCTCTGTTACACCTACTTTATTTATCTAATCTAATCAAATCAAATAAGTTTATTTGCATGATTTTTGGTAACAATATTGGATCTAACTCTACCATATGTCTATTTTCATACCAAAGTGTCTATTTTTAAACACAATTTTAATTAGTTTGGCTAGTTTAGTTAGTGTCGCGACCCAAATCGCAGGCACAATTGTTACTAGTCACGATAGAATGGACGCAAGCGGCGGTTTCATACGTTCGATATTCCACGCCCGCCGCCGCCGCCGCGCAAGCCCTCACAGTGGACGAGGCCTAACAGTTGATTCCACGTCCCCCCCTTCCCCCAGCGGCCGCCGCCCCCTGGAACCCTCGCAGCCGTCCCCGTCCCCGGCTGCGACAAGCTGCGCTGCCACCGCATCACTGTCTACAGCAGCGACGCCGCCTCGCCGCCCGGCTTCGACCTGAAGGAGGTGCCGCTCTATACGCGGGCGCACTCGCTGGCTACTAACTTCGTTTATGTAAGTAATAAACGAATTCTTATCTTATCTTATCTTCTTATCTATCCCCATCCCACAGCCCTACAACTTTGCAACCATTTCCCACAGATCCACCTAATCTTCGACACATCAGACATCGACGAGTCAGCGCGCAAGTGGCTCCCCCTCCACCTCAACGGTCTGGCCGAGTGCGCCATCCGTCAAGGAGACAAGCTGGTGCCGCATGAGGAAGTCATCTCAGCGGTGGAACAGCTGACGGTGATGTTCAGTAATCAGATGGGGTTCGTTGCCGGCGGGAAATACGGAGTGGGGAGCTTCGGCCAGTTTGTTAACGTGGAGACTAGGGTGAGTTGTATTACTAGATTCAATGAAGAAACTTATATAACATAATTGAAACAAAAAGTAAACTTTAGAAAAGACCGACTTCCACAAAGCCTATTTGATTAGATTCAGTTTAATACAAACTGTGACTCCTTATCCCTCCCATCCCCCCTTGGGGAATTAATTTTGTCAAATCCCATCTCAGTGCTACCCCACGCTACTAAGGAACCTCTGTACAAAGTTTCATGGCTCTAGGTCCACCGGTTTAGGCTATGCGTCGCCTGCCCGTCAGCCACGCATTGTATTTGTACCTAGTATTGAGCAGTTTGACCTTCCTCCTGACGCAGCCAACTGGCTTAGTTCATTAAATATTCCCTTGTAGCCTATTCACTCGAGCCATACGATTAAATAAATTATGCTGCCTAGGGTAAACCAAAAACAGCCACATCGTAAACATGTAAACATGCAAGACCTCTGGATTTTGAGGTAAGTATATTAATGTTGTGTAGCTATCCACGTGATATCTATGAGACATCTGACCCGTGGGTGCGAGCCGTGCACGAGATGGCGATGTTCCTATTCTTCTAATCTCCACGACCTAGCCTACTGTGAGGTCAGAATCAATTTACAGCTTTCCAATGATATTTTGGCGCGCTGTGACATCTGCTGCGTAGAAGTGGAGCAACCCTGTAAACTTCACTCATCAGCCAATAGATCGTTGGATGACATCTTATGTAGGGTATTCTAATGACATCCACGTGATATCCCAGTGCGAGCCGTGTGACTACGAGCAGGTGGTGACCCTGCTGCACGGCGTGCTGCGCCGCGCGGAGATCACGAGGGAGCGGCTGTTGGTGTTCGCGCAGAGACTCATCAACGACGTCGCTAATGTGAGCACACCATGATCATATCCCTTATGAATAAGGCACGCCCACCCCGTCCCTCAGTCCCCGGCGACCCCGCTGTTCCTAGCGCCGGCAGCGGCATAGGTGCCGGCGGGCAGGGGTGCTAACAATCCCCGGCAGAGATCGCTAATGGACGCGAGTTGCATATGACCGGTTTGAATGCTATACATGAGGAGGCCTATACTTAACAGCCTGTGACACTGAAGTCAACGCGTACAATGTAATATAGGATACCCAGGCCTGGCTAGCTGGATTAATAAGTCCCCTGAATATTCAGTGACGTCACAGCCCGTTTTCCCAGGCCCGCCGGCACGGGAACACGATGGTGTACGCGACGCTCCGCGACGCCCTCTATCGAAAGAACAGCAACCGCCACTATAGCTCCGTGCTGCGGCAACACGCGTTCCTGAAGCAACTCAGCGAGACTTTGAACAAGGGAGGGGCGGAGGCTGACGCGATGGTAGAGGAAGCCAGGTAACCTGAGCTGTGGTTCCTCTTTCTCTCCTAGAGTGTGTGCAATAAAGACATTATAAATTATGAGCATTTACATTTTTTTCGGTAATCGGTCCAGTAGTTAGGTTCCTACATGAAAAAACTCTGAACTTTAATATTTTAGGTTAAGGTTTAGGTTAAATGACTGTTATGATGATGAGGAGGGTTGATGGTATATGATGAGTGTGACATGGTTGAAATGAAAGGCGAGTTGCTTTGGCAAGAGTTGCGTACACACTGATTTAATTTGTCTTTGCTTTGCGGGGCGGCGCGCGGGCAGCGCGCGTGTAAACTGATATTAAAGCACAGCTACGGTATATATGCTACATACCTCCCCTTCTAAAAGAAGCTAGGGGGTGAAAAAATAATAATGAACCTAAATACAATGATGTTAACTTACAAACATGTAAAAAGTAATGCTAACATTTGTAAAAAAACATAGAAACTTACATAAAATAGTAATAGCGTGGATAAACGATCAGTCAGTGTAAAATTTATGAATACAAGTAAAAAATATAGTGAAACAATAGCAAAATAGTACTTTAGATATTAAGTCAAACACACACTCATTGTTCATTATTGATACCGCGCACGACACGCACTTCTTCGAAGTCACCACTTGAGATGTCGAAGGCGGGCGGGCGGCGGCGTGTCGGTTTGGGTGTTTGATATGGGATGTTTATAAGATCTGCGAGTACCAGGCGGGTTCTTGTTCGATCCCATGGTCTCATTACTTGACGGTGTCGTATGTTGAATGATGTATGGTTTTAGGCGGTAGGTACAGCGAAACGTTTGTTCTCTACTTATCGATTTGAATGATGTAATGCTTCAGTGTTCTTTCTAGTACTTGGTATGATCCGTTGTATGGTGGTACCAAGGACTTTTTGCATTCATTGTGTTTGAAAACGTGTGTGGGATCTTTCAGATCCTGATGTATGATTTTTTTTCTCTTTTCTTGTCTTCTTGTATTGTTTGTCGGCATGGGTGCCATGGAAGTAGATTGCCGGAAGCTCTTTTTCGTATGTGCTGTAATTTTCAACCGACTTCAAAAAAAGGAGGAGGTTCTCAATTCGACCCGTATGTTTTTTTTTTTTTTTTTTTTTTTTTTTTTTTTTTTTTTTTTTTTTTTTTTTTTTTTTTTTTTTTTTTTTTTCTATGTTTGTTACCCGATTGCTCCGCCAATTATGAACCGATTTGAACAAATCTTTTTTCGGCGTATAGGTAATACCTCAAGGGTGGTCCCATTGACACCAGGTCAGGATCTGATGATGGGATCCTGGAGAAATCGAGAGAACTCTTCAAATATTATAGGCACACCTATAGTGATTTTTGTGTTTTTCATAATAACTCGTGCAAATGCACATAGCATAATATTGTGATGCGAAACTGCTGATGAAGACCACATATGGCCACCAGATCTGCTCAATACTAGGTACAAATACAATGCGTGGCTGACGGGCAGGCAACGCATAGCCTAAACCGGTGGACCTAGAGCCATGAAACTTTATACAGGGGTCCCTTAGTCGCGTGGGGTAGCACTGATATAGCATTTGACAAAATTAATTCCCCAAGGGAGGGGGGGATAAGGGGTTACAGTTAGTATTAAACTCAATCTAATCAAATAGGGTTTGTGGAAGTCGGTTTTTTCTAAAGTTTACTTTTTGTTTCAATTATTATGTTGCGTTTCGTTTTGCTTGAAGGAACAGGTTCGGCACGCTGATTTCTTCTATTCTTGAGAATACATCAGCGACTGAATTGTTTTGTCCTTTGATGCGTTGATTGAGTACTACGCGAAGATGATGCGGATGCGTCGGTGATTAATGTAAAGATGATGACGCATCGGGGTGTGTCAATAGAACGGCGTTTTTGATGCTTGCTTTGCATTTCTTGAACGCTACACATGCAGCTGTAGTCCATTCCATTGCACGGTGTTTGCTTGTGGAAAGTCGGTAATGCATTTGACTTTCCCGATGCTCGGTCGCATACCATGTTGGTTTAAGTGATAACCGTTGAATTGCATTTCATTGATTGTGATTTGCCGAACTTGCACTTGTCGACGTTGATTGCGATGTGAGCCCGTAGTTGCATGGGCGTGTTAAAATTGCTTGTAAGTGTTGTTCCTCGTTGTTCGAGATTGAATGATGATGCGATATCGTACCTCCGTTGTATGGGCGCGTTGCTTTGAGCCGTGTATGTAGCTCGACGATAAGTTGCTGTGCGAATTTGAAGTCGGCTCCGAGGATGCACCGTTGTACACTTGCTAGTACAGATCTCTATTTGATCACTCGGCGAAGGCCATAAGTATGTTCGTCGATTGCAGTGTATGTCGACGAGTATGTAGTAGATGTGCGAATTTGCAGTTGGCTCCGAGTATGGACCGCTGTACACTTGCTAGTACAGATCTCCATTTGAACACTCGGCATAAGCCTTTTGCATTTGTATTTGTATTTGAATTTGTATTTTGTTTTCTCACCGTAGCGATTGTTTGTTTTTAAAGATCTTTATTTACTTGAGACATAAAATGATACAACCCAGTGTAGATTTAATCCTAGGTTATAGCTAGTTCATAAGTATTAACAGATGTTTAGCAGGCTAGAATAACCTCTTAAAACTTATATCATAAGTGTAATCAAGACATAATTGTATTGTAAAAGAATTAGGAGAGTATAACAGAGTTATTTTGCAAACTTCGTTGTAGCTTGCAATCTTTGCAATCGGTAGTAAAATATTACTTACCGTAGCGATTGGTGTGCCGTTTGCAGTGTGAAGTTTGGTGTTACTGGCACGTATAGTTGCAATCTTGTTGCATGCGAGGACCATATGTTTGCACCAGAGTCATCATGAAAGGGTTGCTGGGTCTTCCAGTCTGCTAAGAAGATATTGTTGCGGTTGCGGCGTATGCTGCGCCTCGGCTGCCCCAATTGATGTGTCGGCGGCCGGTGCCTCCTGTTCTTCGGGATTCATGTTGAAATGCACTAAACTTGTCACAAAAGTTCACTAAACTTTGCTTTGTTTCACGTCCGGTTCACCAGTTTAGGTTAAGGTTTAGGTTAAATGACTGTTATGATGATGAGGAGGGTTGATGGTATATGATGAGTGTGACATGGTTGAAATGAAAGGCGAGTTGCTTTGGCAAGAGTTGCGTACACACTGATTTAATTTGTCTTTGCGGGGCGGCGCGCGGGCAGCGCGCGTGTAAACTGATATTAAAGCACAGCTACGGTATATATGCTACAATATGTTTACCTGGATGGCATTATACATCAAGCCTTTTTGTGACTTTTCGGTGTTTATAGTCATTGTCACGAGATGCATCCTGGCTGTTAGGATCGTATATTCGTTTATATTATGTAATATGTATGGACTTCACTATCAGGAGACAGATTTTTTAGGCTCGTTTTCGGGTTTATAGACGACATTTGTATACCAAGCGGGGAGGACTAAGTAATAGGTCATGCAGTCGGTTTTTTAAACTTTTTAACATGGTGAATTATAAATTATCGTCTCTCGTTATTGCGCGGTAACTTCAAAGCAACTGCGTTGCTTCTCGCAGGTCCACCTTCAAGAGTATATTCGAGAACGCGTGGCTGCACATCGCGACTGACTTCGACAGATACAAGATCTCCACTCTCCCGTGGAAGGCGTTCGCGCGGGAGAACGAGATCACGCCATTACCGTGAGTTTTACTACAGTCTATTTCAGCTTAGAAGCCGTCCATAACAATAGCGAACAATAGAAGTGCGAGGAGGAGGAGACGTCATTTAAATATAATACGGTCAAGTCAAACACGGTAATGATATTTCCTGTCAGCCAGGTTCCATTCAACATGGCCACGTGTAAGTATTTAACTCCATTCAGCGGCTGTTAGAAGTCTAGGCCAGTTGCACAAACATTTATTGCGTTTTTCGTTATCTTTTCCCAGTCCGAAGCTATACTGGGACGCGGAGCTGATGACGGGCAGCGCGCCTCTCTCGCACAGCGGGTTCGTGGTGGGCTGCGGCGGCGTGGAGTCCAGCTTCCTGCTGCAGTACAGCCCCGGCCCGCTCGGCTACAGCGTCGAGGAGCTGGCGCCGCTCAGTCTGGCGCTGAACTACTTCACGCAACTAGAGGTTGACCACACAGTGATACTTTATAGGTTTACGTACACGAAGGGTGCCGAACGGTTCGTTATGTTCATTATTTTATTCAAAAGCCCGTGGCCGAGCTGTCTTGAAACACCAGCACAGATCGTGCGGGTAGCAACATTTGGCGGGTACTGGATGGGTGCCCGATACTTCGTCTTTGTCGCATCAAACGCCTCCCCTAGTCAGTCATTACGGTGTGGTGTCGGGATAGCATTTTCAGGTCAGGCGTACATAAAGGCATGGCAATAGCAAGGGCGCAAAATGGCGATTTAATTGTTGCGCGGCGCGTTTCGGCGCCGACGACAAGTCAAAACCGGCTCTATGCGCCCTTGCTATGCGATTCCTGTACGCGACTCCTAGCCACCAATTCTACAAACGGATGGCATCCCAGTTGCTTAGCGAAGGCGCAGAAACCAGTTTTGGGCTTGGCGACCACGACGCCACGCCGAAATTGGGGGCGGTCTAGTCGGTATTGTGCTGAAGTCTTTTGGAACTAGTTTTTTTACAACATGCGTCCAACATCAAAACAATAGTAGTAGTAGGTAATAGGAGAGAATCATAGAAGAACTTGCAAAGTTTCTTTCTTAAATCATTTAAATCCATTTACAACCATATTGTTATATCTGTAATATGGACTTTAGTCCTTCAGGTCTGCAATAATTTGATATTCCCCAGGGTCCGATGTGGCGCCTGATCCGCGGCGCAGGCCTGTCCTACAGCCACGGTGTGCGAGCAGTCCCGCACGAGAGCAAGCTCGCCTTCTGGCTCTACCGCGCCACTAACGCGCCCGCCGCCTATGCCAAGGCCAAGTCCATCATGGTATGTCACTTACTTATCTTTGTATGACGTTTAAATCTGGGTTGATAAAATCCAAAACTCTTTAGCAGTCTATTGAAAATAGGGTTGATGAAAAAGTAAACTTTACTCAATGTATAGCGGTCTCAATCATGGTTTTGTAATGATAAGGGATGTACGTAAAGATCAAACAACGAGAGCGTGTTTCTTAGTTTTCTCCGGCGAACTTGAATCTCTTACTTCGCTCAGGCTTTATGGTTAATTTTACTTCTGATCTTAGGGGAATAGATCCGATGCCCCTGACTATCACTTAATTGTGCTGTGCTTTTGTGTCTTGGTCATATTAAATCCTAAGCTTAAAAGGGCTGAAATGTGTAGGCAAATAGTGCAATACGGCAGACGCATTATCTACACTCAATAAATATAAAACATAATGCTACACAACCCGCTACAGGAGGAATACCTCGCCGACGGCAAATTTGACTCAGACCTGTTCGCCTCGGCGCGCAGCACCACCATCTTCGAGGCGGTGGAGCACGAGACGTGTCCCGCGGACATGGTGGCGCAGTCACTGTTCAACTACCTGCGGCGGAGCACTCCGGCGCACAACAGGTGACTGTCACTACCTCAGAGCGCCATCTTCGAGGCGGTGGAGCACGAGAAGTGTCCCGCGGACATGGTGGCGCAGTCGCTGTTCAACTACCTGCGGCGGAGCACTCCGGCGCACAACAGGTGACTGTCACTACCTCAGAGCGCCATCTTTGAGGCGGTGGCGCACGAGAAGTGTCCCGCGGACGTGGTGGCGCAGTCGCTGTTCAACTACCTGCGGCGGAGCACTCCGGCGCACAACAGGTGACTGTCACTACCTCAGAGCGCCATCTTCGAGGCGGTGGGGCACGAGAAGTGTCCCGCGGACGTGGTGGCGCAGTCGCTGCTCAACTACCTGCGGCGGAGCACTCCGGCGCACAACAGGTGACTGTGACTACCTCAGAGCGCCATCTTCGAGGCGGTGGGGCACGAGAAGTGTCCCGCGGACGTGGTGGCGCAGTCGCTGTTCAACTACCTGCGGCGGAGCACTCCGGCGCACAACAGGTGACTGTGACTACCTCAGAGCGCCATCTTCGAGGCGGTGGGGCACGATAAGTGTCCCGCGGACGTGGTAGCGCAGTCGCTGTTCAACTACCTGCGGTGGAGCACTCCGGCGCACAACAGGTGACTGACTACCTCAGAGTGCCATCTTTGAGGCGGTGGAGCAGGAGAGGTGTCCCGCGGACGTGGTGATAACCTTTAAACCTTGAGACCTTGTAACAAGACCCTCGTATCTCGCAGCTCGCTCGTGCAGGCGCTCGCGGTGACGAGCCCGGCGGCGGCGGCGGCGGCGGCGCGGCGCTGGCTGCCGGCGCTGTTCGACCCGGCGCATGCGCAGCTGGCCGTCGTCTGCCACCCCACCAAGGTCAACGAGATGAAGGAGGCCTTCCACAAGTGAGTTGTTTCAGGCAGGATATATTATTTGCACAGGCAATGATTACAGAATCTACTTTTCGATCTGTGTGATCTTACCCTTTCATTATCAGTTTCGTAACAATTTAACAGTTTCGTTACAATCTTAGTGTAATAAATATTTCTTAACGGTACATCTTACTACGTTTCACCCATCTATTGTTCTACGGAAACAATTATCGGACAACCCCTGGTTTCATTTCAATGGCAAATTTCTGCCGATCACGTGTCGCTATCAGCGAGGCGCTATTTTGAATTATTCATCGATTAATTAATCGTAACCTTGTGAAGGGGTGGTCGAGATCACATCTATTATATTCGTATAAACTGTGTATAAAATAAGATAAAATAGAAAGACCTATTTTGTTTGTTTTCAGGATGAACGTGAAACTAGATGCATTTGAATCTATCGAGGCGACCCACTATAACCGATAAGTAAAAACATAAAAACTGATGTCATTCATACCTCAATTAAATACCCTCTTGTATGTAGGTACGTAATTTAAAATTCGTATTTACCAATCTTGACAAGGATCGTAGATCGTAAAAGTAAAAAAATATTATTCTAATGATATCTAAAGCTTATTTAATGCCATAAAAAGAAAATAAAATTATATTCAAGCAAATGCTTCATTTTATGACATCACACCATTTATAAGATATAAAAGCTTGTTGCGGGATTTATCTACAAGTTTGTGCAAATAGGTGCCTACCTACCTAACGCAACAAGCTTTTTATCGTATAAATTGTGTAATGTAATAAAATGACGCATTTGATTGAATTGAAATTTTATTTTCTTCTTTTTAGGGCATTAGAAGCTTTATTTAGAAATGTTTTTTTACTTTTCATTTATTGACTATGTCATGTAAGTACAATGAAATCCTGAGATGGTTTACGTTAACAAAATAAATATTAAGTATATACAAAATTATGTACCATTTATTCCAGTGTAAATATTAAAAAAATACAAGTTGTCCAACAAAATTATTGTGTACTGTTATAATATAATCAAATTCACCATTATTTATAAGAACCTATAACATAAAGTAGCATTTAAAAACATGTCATATAATATCAATTAATATCAAATGTCCCTAAAACAAGAATTTAATGCTTAATCTAGGAGGAATAAAATAATCAATTAATCATAGAGTAAATTATACAGGGTGACATTTAATTCGCTGACCATATTTTGGGGAATGAGAGTACTCATCATTGTGAAGTACTTTCCCCATGGAACATATGTGTTAGTGTAAGTTTGTCGATGCAAAAAAAAAGTGTTCAACGTAGCAAGTTGAATACACCGATAGTGTATTGCTTTTGATTAAAATTATTAAATCACAATGCAAAAATATTAAGTATGTATTTAAAAGTTTTAAGAGGTGTCTAGCCTGAGAAACAGTGTAACCATAGAGTTTGCTCCATGGTGTAATTTATATGTGTGTTCAAACATAACGACTGTGTCTTGTGTTATCATGTTGTAACTGATTTATCAAATAAAGAACTTTGAAAAACAAAACAATTCCCCAAAATATGGTCAGTTAATTAAATGTCACCCTGTATAATGATAATAATGACCGGTGCTATATACAACATTGTACCAACCAACAACATCACAGATTACTAGTTTTATGAACTTTGTTCCCAAATACCGCTTAAATCCCTAAAAGATCACAATATTTTTTAACAAAACTACTTAAAAAAATAGAAAGTATAACATGTGTTTGTGTATTGTATACTACTTGTATAAAACTGTATTATATAATAACTCGCGAAGGGATATTCCATGCACCTACCGTAATAAGTACAGGAATAATAGTTTTACGCCCTGTTCCAAAAAGTCTCGATAAGACCAGATTAATCATACAATAGATGAATCTGACACATGGAGTTAAAATGACACCGGGATTATCGAAAGAAAAGACACATCTTATAGGTGCAGGAGCACGATTCGCTATATCGAGACCTATATTGACAGAT
Source organism: Argyresthia albistria (assembly GCA_963457715.1). NCBI lineage: Eukaryota > Metazoa > Arthropoda > Insecta > Lepidoptera > Argyresthiidae > Argyresthia > Argyresthia albistria. Next base: position 10,145,490 of record OY735255.1, read on the forward strand.
TCACATACAAAATCACTCGATATACGTGTAGATACATCGATATATACTATATAAGTCTGTGCCTAGATATCGTATATCGAATGCGCGAGAATCATGCCACTGCACTGGTCTGGTATAGCCAATCCAATAGGTTTATGCAACTCGGAATCACACAGAACAAATAAAATGTATTTACGAGTATCTGTATCATAATGGCCTTTTAATAGATTGTTTTAATAAGTATGTTGTATAGCGTAATAGTCAAGTTACACATTTTGGTTTTGTCAATTCTTATATGATTCATATGGAAATGCCATGATATGGAACATGGTCTGAACACAACTGCCTACGAAGTTACGATAATGAGATGACTGATGATGCCATTTTCGAAGACCAAGAAAAAAATGGAAGCAGGAATAAGCTGTTTTCCATCCTATTTTTTTGTTGTTTCAACAATATTTTATTTACCAAGACAAATAACTATATCGTAATTTAGGTAATAACTTCAGAAGAACAAGTAATAAATAACAAAGACATATTAAATACCTATCATAACAATGACGCTACATTTTCTACAGAATTTATCACTGCCGATGCCGTTTAGGTAAAAGACAGGTATCATACGATAAATAAAATGCAATAGGTATTAAAATGTAAACAACACTTCTCGAAATATTTAACACAGAGTATTAAATTGCTTATTATTATTGTCACGGTATTCACATTGATAGTATAATATTAAGTGATGATGATTACATATGAATATTATCTATGTAAAACAATAGGTACTTCACAAGCAATTTTGACTTATCAATAGTAAATATACATGCACTCAGAAACACTTGACAACTAGGTGACTATCAGAAATTAATGTAGATTTAATCAACTCAAGGTGAAGACTTTTGGCCTTTGTGAAAATTCACTAAGCTTTTTTGCCTACCGTTACGTAGTATCTTTGACATTGAATTGACCATTACCACATGATAATCAATCACTCAGCTGTACGCCGTTTTATTGGTAGTCTCTGTTGACTTTAACTATTCAACTTGAATAAAACTGTGTCGGAGACTTCTGAACACAAAATATTAGTTGGGTAACCAAAAATTAAATGCTTACCTATTTAAAAAAGTAAAATTGTTCTCAATCAAAAATAATTATCCGAAAGTTCAAGGAATGTAAAATAAATTATTACAATACAAAGGATTAACAATCAACATTATGCCTCTAGCATTACCTAGTTAGGAATAGAAAATATCACCAACCTTATGAGTAAGTGTTACCATCACCACAATTTGTTTAAAATACTTGAGCAAATTTTACAAGAGTGAGGGCTTCTGCCATTTGTAGGAACCGGAATACTTGAAGTTGTACTCGGCTAACTTTGAGTCAGCCTGAGATGGACCGCGCGACCCGTATGTGTACGGATGAGGCTTGACATGGTTGTTCTCAAGCTGCTTCAGAATAGGCGTGAAAATACGCCAAGCTTCCTTCAACTCGTCACTACGCACAAAGTGCATCTGTGTACCGGTGAACACATCCAAAATCAATCTCTCATATGCATCTGGTACATCAGTTTCCCTGTAGCGCATGCTGTAAGTCAGATCCAGTTCGGTTTCCACCAGATCAAACTTCATTCCAGGAGACTTGCTCATGAGTTTTACGTATACAGCTTCTCCCGGTTGCACCCTGATAACCAGTTCGTTTCTCTTTGTCCGTCCATTGAATATGTCCCCAGGTTCATCTTTGTACTGTATTCTTACTTCTGCTTTTCTTTCGTTAAGAGCCTTTCCGCATCGGAGTATGAAAGGCACACCTTGCCATCTTGCATTGTTGATCCATAGGGCAGCAAGAGCATAAGTTGGTGTCACAGAGCCTTTGGGGACTGTAGGGTCATCTAAGTAGCTCATGGTCTCCTCACCTTTTCCATCCGGGTTTCCCACATATTGCCCCACAAGCAAGTCTTTCATCTCAATTGCAGGAATATGCCTGAGAACTTTGACTTTCTCATCCCGGATATCATCAGGATTTAGAGTGACCGGCTTCTCCATAGCTAAGAGAGATAGAATCTGCAGTAAGTGGTTCTGCATGACGTCTCTCAATATGCCAAAGTCATCAAAGTACCCGCCACGACCTTCTGTACCAAATGGTTCCTTGAAGGAGATGAGTACAGACGCAATATGTTCTCTGTTCCATGAAGGACTGAAGATTTTGTTGGCAAATCTTATTGTCATGAGGTTTTGTACCATTTCCTTCCCAAGATAATGGTCTATCCTGTAGAGTTGTTCCTCTTTGAACAAGCTTGCCAGATGGTTGGACAACTTCTGAGAGCTTTCATCATCTCGGCCAAATGGTTTTTCGATGATGACTCGGGTGTAGCCCTTTATGGAGATGCAAGCATTCCTAATGTTGACAGTGACATCTTCAAACACAGTGGGTGGTAGTGAGAGATAGAATATTCGGTTAGCGACTAGGCCCTTCTCGTGTTTAGTGATATGTTGGTTGAGTAGCTCGTAGTCAACGCGCTTGTCGTATGATCCAGGGATGTAGTCGTTTTGCTCCCAGAACATCTCAAACTTGTCTTCCTCCCCAGGACGTACCTTCATGTACTTATTGCACTTCTCTCGCATCTCTGAAACAGTCTGTTTCGTACGCGCATAACCAACGAATCTGGTGTTATCTGGCAGCAAACCGTCACGGTACAGATACCAGATTGTAGGATAGATTTTCTTCTTTGATAGGTCACCTGAGGCTCCGCATAGTATAAAAGTATGAGGATATTGGAAGTCGGTTTTGTTTTCCATATTGTCTAGGTTATATATTATGATAAATAAATATTACGTACACTTACACGCAATAGATCCAGCTACGTTAAGGAATTAAAACTGAGTTTAACTTATCAGCTAACGCGAAATAACTAATAGATAGAAAACAACAGGACCTCGCTCACTCATGAAATCATGATGGATGACAGACACAAGCCAATATCACAAAAAAGCAGCCTTTTCTCAATACCACTTTAATTTTGACATGCTAATATTGTCACTCTGTCATTGGTTGATATTCCAAAATCATCATCTTTGATGTGGAAAGTAGCCAATCATGTTATCGCTATTCTCATGCTGTGCAAAGAAACCAGTAATCTTAGTTGACATTTATTTGTCATTGGATTTTACGGAGGGAATGTTCGTGTTATCTCTTTAGGTGAGTCTTGCATCAAATTATTGAGGTTTTTTACTAGACGGTTTTCGTCAAAATCCAACAGAGGACTCTTAGCTAGATAAGTTTTTTAGGGTTCCGTACCCGAAGGGTGCCAAACGGGACCCTATTACTGAGACTTCGCTGTCCGTCCGTCCGTCCGTCCGTCCGTCCGTCCGTCCGTCTGTCACCGGGTCCGCCTGCACGAACCGTAATAGCTAGAAAGCTGAAATTTTCACAGAATGTATATATCTGTTGCCGCACCAACCACAAATACTGAAATATGAGAGATATTACAAATTGAAAGTGGTCTCGGTACAAGATACGTCTTCACAACACGCTTGAAAAGTTTATACCAAGGCCATTTTGTTTTGGTAGGTAAGCCTTCTTTTAATGAAACTAAATTTAAATGATATGGCAATGTCGTCCCCGGACTTCTACAAAGACTTTAAATATTAATTGATGAATTACGACGTCTCTATTTATACTGTAGAACTTTTAGAAAATAATTATAAAATTAATAGTTTTTAATTACTTTTGTTTTCATACAAATCTCAGAGCTCAGAAATTATTTTTTTCCTTTTGGCCACTTCAAGTTTGGCTGCCAGTGATGTTTTAATTAAATACTCTTTGGTGCGTTGAAATGATGTTTTGCAGTCTGCATGACATTGACATAATGAGTGAGTGAACCTCATTGTACGGAAATTGTAGATGGGTGTCTCACGTTTTCCAGTAGGAGTAGGTTGTAGACAGTGCTGCTTACGGCGGCGTTTAGTAGGTACTAAAGGCCCTAAAAGCGCGGCAAGCTTTGAATCAATTCAAATGTTATTTTTCAACTAGCTACAAAGTTATTCTGACATAAGATGATAATTTGAACAAAACTTTTTGGGTATTTCATGAAAAATACAGTTACAGATCACACATATACAGGGTGGAACAAACGAATGGGCCCTGGAGGGAAAGTACCTTAAAATCTCAAGATATCCGTCCGTCCGTCTGTCTGTCACCAGGCCGTATCTCATGAACCGTGGTAGCTAGACAGTTGATATTTTCACAGATGACGTATTTCTGTTCCCGCTATAACAACAAATACTAAAAACAAAATAAATTTAATATAAAGGGGGCTCCCATACAATTAACGTGTTTTTTTGTGGTTTTTTTAACCGACTTCCCAAAGGAGGAGGTTTACAATTCGTCCGGATGTTTGTTTTTTTTTTATTTTTTTTTTATGTATGTGCCTCGATAGCGCCTAAACGGATGGACCGATTTGGAAAATTAGACCGATTAGACCTATAGTGATTTTTGTGTTTTTCATAATAACTCGTGCAAATGCACATGGTAAGCATAATATTGTGATGCGGAACTGCTGATGAAGACCACATATGGCCACCAGATCTGCTCAATACTAGGTACAAATACAATGCGTGGCTGGCGGGCAGGCAACGCATAGCCTAAACCGATGGACCTAGAGCCATGAAACTTTGTACAGGGGTTCCTTAGTAGCGTGGGGTAGCACTGATATGGGATTTGACAAAATGAATTCCCCTGGGGGGGGGATAAGGGGTTACAGTTTGTATTAAACTCAATCTAATCAAATAGGGTTTGTGGAAGTCGGTTTTTTCTAAAGTTTACTTTTTGTTTCAATTATATAGATAATGGTACGGAACCCTTCGTGCGCGAGTCTGACTCGCACTTGGCCGGTTTTATTTACAGTACAGCATTTTAATTCGTGCTTTGTACGCACAAAGCAGTAAGCGCTTTGTAAGCTCGCCTTTGTACATGTTTTTTCTAATATTAAGTGTCTATTATGTTTTCTGTGCAATAAAGTATAATGTACTATATAATACGAACATAAATACCAGACATAGATATAAATATGTTAAACAAATATACTGCATATTTGTTTAACATATTTATATCTATAGGTCTGGTATTTATGTACGTATTGTTCAGTAGTTTATTGTTTTAACTTATTTAATGTTGTGAAACCTGCACACGTCGATAGAAGACTATTATATCAACAAATTATGTCATGAGGAAATCTGTCCTAAAGTGTCACATTAGCGAGATGTTTAGGAGTGAGCGTTTCGAAGACGCACCGTTTAAAAATACCGTTTACGTTCCAGGAACGACAAACTCGTTTTTCGTTCTCAGGAAAAGCAGTACTTCTAAACCAGTCGGACGGCACCAACCAGTTTAGCGCCGACCGCTTTGAGCTCATTTGTCTCGTCCGCGTCCGACTATTTTCGCGCCGACCTGTTTGGCATGGACCGGTTTAGCACCGACCGCTTTCCTTTCGTTCGGTTTCGTTTTCGCTCCGACCGGTTTAGGCCGACCGCTTTGAGTTCGTTCTTCAAATCAAAACCAGTCGCCAACGAAACCGTTTTGAATACCCGTTTTCGAATCGGGAAAACTAGTTTCGTTTCGTCTTTGAAAAAATCGAAGACGACCCACTCCTAGAGATGTTAGAGTGACCCCAGTAAAAAATGGCAACACTGGTCAAAAGTAGTGACCCCTGTCAACAAAGTGACATCTGTCAACAATGTTAAGTAACACTATCACCAAGTCTTAAGATTAAATGATTTTGCAAAAAAAAGCTTTTGACAATCTAAAATATCAAATATCTCGCTTATGTGACGTTTAAGGAAAAAAATCCTAATGATATAAGTTGTTGGTCTAATAGTCCTACATCGATTTGTGCAGGTTTCAATTCAATATCTTAGTAAAACATCTTAATTTTTCCATATTTACACATATTTTTCCACCAAAATGGAAGGATTTGGAATAATTCTGGAAGGATATCGGAATTATTCGGAAAAGTGGAATAATTCCGGGTGATTGCCCATCTCTGGACACCAATAACTTCTTAATTTTTACGGATCATCATTGAGTGATCATCACTGAGTTAGCGAATAAGGGGGCTGAAGTAAATTAATCTAATTGTAGTCATCTCTAAACTTCTCGTTACATTTAACGAACATGCTCATTCTTAGCACGATATTTTTGTTTCACAAGAATCGAACAATCGATTAATTTAAAATATCATGATTTAATAGTATTAATAAGTCCGTGAAAAACATAATATAACGGTAAATGCTTGCAGTAAAGAAAATGCAGATGCAGAGTGCTGCGTTTGTTTTGTGAGACAGCCGGGGTGGCGCAGCGGCAGCCGGCAACGTCAACTGAACGGCAACATTCTCAGAACAATAACTGCAACTGTAACATTAGTCGAGCGAACGAGATAAGAGGGCGTTTTAAAAAAAAAACTCGTGCTCATGTGTCTGTTCCGTGACGTGACGCCCGTTTGTTATATGTCATGGCATGTGTGTGTACGGAAATAGGTACATTGAGTTTTGCCATTAAATCGCATTATTCTCAGTGAAAAAAGACACTAGTCTCATCTCTACATCCTCTAAAACCAATGTACATTTAAAGTTTTCCATTCACGGCGTCTATGAGGCTGTACGAGACAAGTTTAGTTTCAGCTATAGGTATATTTAGTTCATCGACCTTGTTACTGACAGGTTCATCGCTGTGAAACTAAAATTGTATGAAAGTGCTGTTTTCACCGTAATTCAAGACGTTGCTGCTCATGGAGCCCTCAAGAGAAGCGGGTAAGTCGTCAATTCTGTATCTTTATGCTTGTTTGTCTGATTTCCATTGAGATACACGGCTAAATCAATCTGCTGGCTATCCTAGAACATAATTGTTTCTCACTGGTTATTAGACGAGCGCAGTTCCAAAGATGAATGTGACCAGGTTTGTTGGCATTCTGTCAGTATATCACGATGACTTTCTTTGTGTGAGCTTGGAGAAACAATTTGAAACTTTAAAAGTATGATTGTGCAAAAAAAATGCTAATAACCTCTGCGTTTGGGTTTATTCAGCTATTTACAGGAAACTTAGTTTGTAATGAAGCCTTTTTCACAATCCAATAAGTCTCACATATTTGAGTTGAGAGACATTGAACTATTATGGAAAACTAGGGCTTGGAAGTGTTCTAAGTTTTTTCCTTGGTGCCCCCTTTTCTACACACCAACCCTACATATTTCTTCTATGTATAAGTCGGTTAAAGCACCTGCACGTGGCCTCCTTTGTGCCCCCTTTTCCCACTTGTTCAGTTTAGCCATCCTAGCTCCTGCACCAGCTGGAGCACGAGGCCTGGATGTTCCAGGAGTTCATTCGTGGTTCTTGGTCGCTTCTCCCAGATTAGTCATCCAAATAACTAACATGGGAAACAATTTTTAGTTTGTATTTTTCTTCCATGAACATGGACTACCTACATCCCATACAAAAGTTTAAGGTAATGGTTATAGAGTACAATTGGCTGGCATGTGCAAGGGATTTCACATCCAGATTGTTTATAACAAGACAATTTGGGGTCGGGCGACAATAACTTAGTGGCGGGTTCCGCCCTCTTATCAGCACTCTGACCCAATTCAGTCAAAACCCAAAACCCAACTACTAATCATTTCTCTCTAGAGTCTAAAGAAAATAAACATTATAGCCAAGGTCACCAGGTGGTCAATAAGGCTCTTTGGTGAATCAAATGAAGATACATACTCTCTCGGTCTAACACATACCCCTCCTTGTGGCTCTGCTGTTAGTACAGTAGGGTAATACAATAGATTAGTATTGATATTCCCACGTCAGCCAGTTCATCAAGTTAAAACTAAACATAATTTTATGACCTTTCCTGTCCAACCTTTATCACTTTAGTCTGTTTTGTAAATAAGTTCAAAACTGTTGCTACAAACATCAATAAGGTAAGTAGGTACAAAATTTTGTAGTAAATAATAAAATTAGTGATGAAGAGGCTAGAAGTACATGATAACAAAGTAAATATCTAAAATAATAGGCTGTAGTAGCATGCCTACTAAAGTATACTTGACAATAACTCCCAAATAGTTTCACTAGATGGCGCTACTGGTATGTTAATGATGTCCTATATTGGATTAGAATTTCTCTGACTTTGAAGCAAATAAAACCCACATGCGCCTAGCAGCCAAAGATGATTATATTAACATATGATACTATTTTTTGTCCAAATTATTAAATGAATAAAAAATTGCATACCACCACAAATAAAATCAGCATCAGATATTAATTTTGACCTAGGTCTCCTTGATCCTTAGGGGCGAATTATTATATTCAATTTAAGTCTATAAGATATAATCATAGCATACAGTACATACATATATGTATTATATGAGAATTCATCAGATGCATTGCAGTTTGAGTGCTGACCTGACTCAATTTTTTTTATATAGCCTAAATGGTGGGTGTCCTGACTCAATTAAAAAACTAAAATGCACCTAACACTTAGAACAGAAAGTGTATTGGTATGTTTAGTCCTAGTCCAGACAATGTGTAGGGTATGTTTGTACAATTGTTCTATCACGAGTTTATCCCTATCCCCTGGAACTATTCTGGCTTCCTTTAAGCCTTAAAACCTAGTAATCCTGCTAACTCGTTAAATAGGTAGGTAGTAAAAAATGGTAACTGCTACCTAGCTACATGACTGCATGCTATCAATACGATAATTTTCGTTTGAACCGGGATGTATCTTTTAGAAAACATAACGGTTGATCTATCACTGTCTTCAAGTGCGTTGAGGGCGAGGGTGGGGTAGCGGTAGGAAGGAAGGATGCATGCGGCGTACGTAGCACGTGTGACGCGCGGGGCCCCGCCGCGCCAGGCTCGCGGGGCGCGGGGGTGCCCAGTCGTGTGCAGTGGACCACTCCGCCATCGCACAAGGTCAAGGAGAATGATTAACAACGAAAATACAGCAAAACAACGTCGGCAGAGCGCGCGGGGCGGGGGCGCGCCAGCCACAGCCAGTCAGAGTTGCGACGCCGAACACAGCGGTCGTGTCTCCCGCCGCGAATGTGCTACTGGAAAATCGATGCACTACCCGCAACCGACACACGAGCCCAGCCGTAATTACAATAGTTACCCTCGTGACGTCACGGCGGTCCCCCAACCCCCCGCCGTTCAGTGCCAGGAGACGTGACGTGATGCTGTCGCAGCGACGGATGTGATGTGTGATGCCGATGATACCTGACAAGTCGCGAATATTTTAAAGAGCGCAATTTTATATAACGCATTTTTTTTTAGCCCACAATGAATTTACATTTGGCTATTTCTATTTGAGACAATGCAAACTTACTAATAATACAACTTGGTGATGAGTTGCCAACAAATTTTGGGAAAAACATAACTCTGAATAGAGATTATGTTATGATCATAATTATTTTGTTAGGAGTTTCGGACAGAACTGATCAACTATACATAAATTTCCTAAATGGATCCCACTTACTTCTGATTCCCATTCTAAGATGGTAGATATTACCTAAAACCAGATTTGTATGATGATTTCGATTTCTAAGCACTGTAGAAGGATTGTTATCCTAAAAATCCTTCATCTTGAGCAAGATTGATCTGTATCTTGCTCACTGAAGATGAAAAATTATTAAGTTGGTTGTCAACTAAATAAAGTAAATCATACAGAATCATCACAGTTTAAAAGATCTCACTCATAGTGTACTAAAATGAGCACTTAATATTATCTCTATGCACCAGTAGGTAATATCCTTATAATTTTATCAGACAAGAGTCATAATAACATAAAGAACATTGCAAGGTTGCAAGTGTATTGACTCAGCTGTCTTGAATGCATTATCTCCGAGCTCTTAACATTTTAGTCGCCACATTTCCATAAGAATATTATGACCTTTATGTACCCACTGCAAGCGATAGCATAGCGAGGTTCTTGTTGCAGTCGCGAGAGGTGATTATAAGATTTAGCCGCCGTGTATTGCCTGTAGCAGTTAGGTCTTCCAAAAGAGACGTAATCGAAATTTTTCTTTGTACAGATAAAATAATCCTATGCCACATGTGCAAAAAATAGGAGCTTATGTCTAGGGAATATTTAAACAACGTTACTGATCAATTGAAGGAGCAAAGACATTTAAAATGCGCCTCCAAAATATGCAATCCTTTGCACAATGTTCAATAATGTTAAAATAAAGTGCAATAATACAAAATATCGTCTGAAAATATCCCAGAAAACCTACAAATTAGGGCGTTGTTTTCTAAGAGTGTCGTCAAACTTACAAGAACACGTACACGTGACGTAAAGAGTTATTAAAAGTTCTGAAATACGTAAAAATGGCAGAGAAGAGAAGACTAACTTGCAACAGCCGCTTTTAACTTTGTTTGCACAAATAGAAATCTCGGAAACATTACAAATATAATTTTAATTGAATTCTTATACTGAAACGTATCAGCAGGACTATTCAGGGCGATAAATCAATTCACTCTCTCTTGCTGTCTAGCTCTTGCACCGCGAAACGATACCAAAAAATATTGAATTGTAATTTGTCGAATGTAATTCTTAAGCCTAGATTTGAGATTCGTACTGCCTCGAGACCTGTAGTAGACCGCGGAAGTTCGTACCTGAAATTGTATCAAAGAATTCCAAAAACAATGGACGTGTCATGTTGAAAACGCAAATGTCAAGAAGTAAGAACCTCTTGATCCAAAAAACATTGAAGACTTGAAGACATATAGGAACCAAGGTTTCAGGATTAAATACTAACAAAACACTATTCAAGATTCAAATGTAAAGGATCTTATCCATCTCTTAAACTTTTCAAAGCTCAACCCTAAACCTTACGATCCCTCCAATATTTGTAACAAGTTAATAACAGGACTATATTCCGAGAAAACTACTATAAAATCATCAAAATCACTTAACCATCTTCTGCTGTCACTAATTATATAATTTAATCAATCAATAATCATGGAGCTCCGGATACAGATGGACTCTGTCAAGGCCTTCTACTAGTATTTAGGAATTCACTAATGTCTTCTCCTGCAGACTCATCTAGAATACTAATTACTTTTTTGATAACTTAACGTACTTCTTCTTGGATTAAGTATTATACAATCCTGGGAACTTAATTTTCAAAAAAAACCTTATGCAGAGGTAGAAGCAAAAAGTTTTACTGTTTTTTAAATTGTTCAGTTTTCTGGCGGACGGAGGTTTCCTCTATTTGGGAGGCTTCACTGATCTTCTACTTTAACAATTACTAAACCAGTTTATGCCTTCTGGCATATATATTGCAGACCTTTTTATTTTTTGTTTGGCATTGCGTAGTTCTTTATAGGTAGTTGGTTACTTATAATGGTGCTATGATGTCATCTGCTTTTCGAGTTGTTTCAATAAAACTCGGAAATATTTTAGTGCATTGGTTGTTGCGTGGTTTCACGGAGATTGCCAGATGCCGTGTTTCCTGTATGTTTTGGTAGATAGTGTAGGTATTGGATATTTCGGCATCGGCCAAATATCTGCGGTCGTGACGTGACGCGGCGTAGCGTCACGCTCGCGGGAACCGCCGCGCGCCGGCCGCTTGGTCACGGCCAAGGTCTTTTGCTGATACACTGCGTTTTCTATTATGTAATCTTAGTTGTGTCAACTATTCTCGGCTTGTTTTGATAGTTCCTCAACTATTCAAAATAAACTAGGTTTTGGCGATGAGATGGCTAACAGGACCTTCCGCGACGGGTGTGTCTAAATCCTGGATCATTCTTATGCGAGATGCTGTTCATAATATCTTGAAAGGGAACAATAGATCGTTATCAATTTCCTTTTGTTAATCATCAACCCAATTTGTAGCCTCGCGATTTCGTTACGTTCCACTAATAGAATCTGTACACCTATCACGTTCAAAGTACTTCAAAGTTTTATGGAACCGTGCATTGACACCTTCTGATTGCGAACGCATCTCAACGAAGCATTGTTTTCGATTTGAGTTCCGGCTGTGCCCCTCTCGGTTGCAAACTCTGGCCAGCATCGCTCAGAAGTGCAAATAAAAAACACCTGTATAGTCGTCAGCGAATCGCCAAGGTCGCAGGCCCCCGCTGGCCCCGCTGCGCGTTCCTCGCTCCGTTCATCCATATCTCGCGGCGAATGCACGCCCGCTCGCCCCCGCACCCGCGCTGTTGAATCACCCACAAGTCCAGTACACCGTATACTCAACAACACACATACATAGGACGACCGTTCCAATGCAACCTACGGAATATGGAGCGAATTTAATAGCCTCACATTCCGGATCCGATCAAACCTGTCATTGCATCTCACGTGTACATTTTAATTACACGCTGCGGAAAATAATAGAGTAGGTATGTGAAGCGCCAGGCGTAGCACAGCACAGGGATTGTACCCAACGAAAGTGAAAAGGAAAGCTGAGCGTGTGTGTGGAAGCGCGTCCGATAAGGCGTGCGCGCGCGTCGCCATTGTCAATGTTAATTGTGGCTGGCGGGCCACGTCAAGTCAAGGTCAGCGACGATCGATTGCAGCAAAACAGTGTGCAACTGTGCGATGCAGATATGTGCTCTGTGTTAGCTGGTCACTGAAGAGAAATGATCAAAGGCTTTAACTACATCCATTTTCGGTATACCAATTCGTGTCTTTAGGATCTTGAATGTCGATTCTTTCTTCAATTATTATAAATTTTATTTTTGCATGAATATTTATTTGAGTAAAAAGGAAGACTTCACTGTATTTCTTTATCACTTTCCGACATATCTTCCGTGACTTCAATAAAATCTTTACCTTGTACCCTTCCTTTCCAAAGTATAAATTGCACTGAAAGCGACGATTTTATCGTCGCGTCGCTTACTCACTGTAGCAATTTCCTTTGTGACTGTCTACCTACATGTAGCGTAGTCCATCAATTCCAACAATCAGTTAATGGCTTAGTCCTTTGTCTGGCTCATATCGAGCGTAGTGTTTGAGGTACTGGTGTTTGTCGCATTGACGATGCCATAAAGCGTTTTTCTATGTCTTTATTCATATTGATTTTGGTTAGTTTTTTGAGAATTGACCGCCCACATAGAATGAAGGAATATATCCACCTAGAAACAGGCGTCGTTTCTCACGAGAAAGGGTGGCTATCAATTTCGTAGGCTTCCCGGGTCGTCAAGGAGACTCCGTGATTGACAGCTTTGGGTAATGTAGTTTCTTATACGCGCCACTTAGATACTTAAGTACATAGGAGTATAACATGAAACCGCTGTGTTCAGCCGAAGGGTTGTGAGGATTTTCGCTCGAATAATTTTTGTCAAGTTTATTTACTGTGATAAAGGTTTTCGGTGTGATTTGGGTGTGAATTTCATTTTAGTCACCCAGACTGCCTAATGTTAGTTGATGTCTGGCAAGGTTCATTCTTTTGGAATAAATTTTAGATTTTTTAATTCCTGTCATATTTAGTGTGAGTTTTTACTGTCTGTGTGGCGATGAGTCGAGAGAAGTTATGGACCGGTCGGATGGCTCTTGGTTTGCAGTGGGGATTAATGTGCCCACGATCACATTCTATGCTCATAAAATTCTACATAAATTGCAATATGGCAGCCATTTTTAGCACAAAATATATTATACACAGAGTTCTCATATTTCTAAGGACATGGTGTATTTTGAAGAAATATCGAATGAGAAGAGTAAAGATGTGAAGAGTTTATTAGTAGATCTCTATAATCTCGCTATGTCATTCTGCAGCCATTTTCTGGTACCTTTTGTCGCGGAGTTCTTCGATCAAGATATTATTTCGTATATAATGGAGAACACGATATTTATTAATATATCAGCACTCAGCAGACAAGTCCATGCATAGATAGAGTGGATCATATTACTAAGTAACAGCTTCGTCGGGTGATATCAATATGTCTAGGAATAGTTGTTTACTCTTTTGTATTGCCTCTATTGTAACTGTAATGTAATATTTTTAGGTTGACGTCGTCGTAGAAATATTGACCTTTTCCAAGAGATTGTAATCCCTAATTAATACTTTCGTCAACGCTTCTATAGTTCTTCACACTAAAATTGTTCGACTGGTGTGCTTATGAGAGCGAACCTTTTACCCCAATATGTTTTAAATAGTTCTAATTTTCTCCCAATTTCTATCTTAAAAATGGAACCATTATCTAAGACGAAAAAATATAGATTGGTCGTTAGTCTGCGCAATTCAGTATTAGTTTTGATTTCATGCAAGGTACTGACAGTTTACTGATTGGTCCTGGGACTGACGACGGTCCTTCGAGCCTGAACTATTTGATTAATTTTTGCGTCGGTTGATTTGATTTGATCTTTGCAATAAATTGCTTTTATGTTATTTGAAATCTAATTATACCTACTTTACTATACAAGTAACTAACTATACTATTACAAGTTATATTTCTGTTGTCCACCTGGATATTATACTCTCTGTACCTAGGTACTTACTAAATGAATAATGTTGTCCCAAGTTTGGCTCTCATGAAAATATGAACGGTAATAGTAATATCACAAAACATTAAGTTTGCTTGTAAAATGGGTTTATTACCTTCCTTGGTGTCAAGTTCCATTTCCATCACGTCGAGTTACCCTACCTTTACTCGGTTCTTTAGTTGAAGTCACGGGATTCGAGATAAAAGTATACCAAACCGTAAACTGTGTACAATCACCTGGATTACTCAAATTGTACGACTTTCGCTATAATTAATGCTTTGGCTTTTTGTTCAAAACACCTCAATGTCAATAAGACTGGACTCTGGCCTGCCAATACAGAGCAGCAGAGGAGCTAAAGCAATTTATCTATTGAGTGACGTAAAAGTTAATTACAGAAACGAGCCTCATCCACCGAAGGCCAACTGCTTACAAGTCACAATACTATGTGGCCCCCCGACTGATAGGCCCAATAATAGGATAATAATTATATGGAATTTGTCAGTTTTAGTTTAGGCTCAGACATTTCTATTATGTCTAGATCGAAGACAAACGTCACAAGCCGCATCTTGCGTAAACAAAGAGATTCACGCGTGAATAAGAATATTAAACAGAACTTTTTTTACCATTACCATTTCTTGATTTCGTCTTTTTAACCCCCCACGCAAAGGCATTCACATCTGTTTCTTTATTTCTTCACTGAACATGGCTTAAGGCGTGTCTGATGACCATCATATCATCCTTTTAATATATTTCTACATTACGGCCTTTATATTAGGTCTGGCTGGCTTTATTAAAGCTGATGCATTTATATGAGTGAATAAAATGCGACGATACAATAATAACTGCCAGTCTGTTATGTTATTTGTAGTACAATAAATAAATTACAAATTATATAATTACAGAAATGCCACTAGTTCCCATTACCGTACAAAACCTTGTGTTAATGCAAAATCCAGTGTATTTTCCGACATTTAAATCAAATCCACGTACTCTCGCATGATTGTATGCGGACCTTGAGCCGCGAGGTGAGACCTTCACGCCGGTAACCGCGCGGAAGTTCGCTGCTGGTACATTTTTTTGTCAATTTCGCGCTTGTTGAATAGGCTCATAGTCACTCCGAATTAGACCACGGCAGGTGTCGGTGTGCACTTGAACGCGCTGACGCTCGCGTGCAATCGGTATCGCAATGTCACAACACCGTTCGCTTTGTGCCTCGCTGTGACGTCATATTTGTTGTTCCACTGGGGAGCCGTGTAGTGATAGATAACACACGCTTTTTAGAGTCACCCGTCTAGTGAGTACTAGAGTGTAGTTGATTTGTGCTAGTGATGTGAGGATGCTAGTGCTTGGCCATGTCCAGCCTGGCGAAGAAAGACAAGCCGACGATGTCGGTGACGGCGCTCATCAACTGGGCTCGGCCGGCGCCCCCGGGGACGCCGCTGCAGCCCACGCCGGCGGCAATGGCGCCCTGCCCCAGCATGATGCAGCCGCCCGCACTGCCCACCAGCCTGCCCAACGTTGACTGCTCACTCGACATACAATGTAAATATGCTTCGGTATTTAAGCTCCTACAACAGATACCCCCATTTGCTGGTGTATTTATGCAACATTTCGCTAGATATGAACTAGAATTTGTTCACTGCTGTCCTTTGCAAAGGATAGTGGAGGTTCAGGTGCTAGGTGGTTTGGCTATCCTAAACGTAGAAGATCCGACTACGGGCATTTTTAACCCCCGCCCGACGCAGGAGAAAAGGGGTGTTATAAGTTGAACGTGTGAGTCACTCTGTGTGTCTGTCTGTCTGTCTGTCTGTCTGTCTGTCTGTCTGTCTGTCTGTCTGTCTGTCTGTCTGTCTGTCTGTCTGTCTGTCTTCTGTCTTTCTGTCTGTCTGTCTGTCTGTCTGTCTGTCTGTCTGTCTGTCTGTCTGTCTGTCTGTCTGTCTGTCTGTCTGTCTCTTAGCACGTGGAGAGTAAACGGGTGAACCGATTTGAATGTTGTTTTTTTATTCGAAAGTAGATTCCTTGGAGCTGGTTGTTATGGTACCATCGAGCTGGTCTGATGATGGAGTTCGAAGGTGGGAGCGGGAACCCGTTGCGTGCTAGTAAACCCATCGAATTTGGGCTCATTAGACTCGTAGTGACAAGACCTTTGAGAATATGGTACTATCGAGCTGATCTGATGATGAAGTGCGAAGCCCGAAGGTGGGAGCTAGAACCCTGGGATGCTTACTAGTAAACCCATCGAGTTTGGTCCCATTAGATTTATTGGGATGAGACCTTTTAATTTCACCCGATGATGAGACCTGCTGATGAAACTTGAAGACTGGTTTTATGCGGGGATTTTTTAATGCTTATTACTTCTCTTTATCTGCCAGTGCTATCAGTTACAAGTACATACATCTTTCCAAAGATCTTTTGGCGCGTGGTGACAGGTAGAACTACCGCTTGATGAGCAATGAGGAATGAAATGTCTGTTTTGATGACAGGTTCGTTGCATTAAGATGCGTAGAGCTGGAGCCCCCCTGTTAACGTCAAGCATCAGCTAAGTGATCGCTGGAAGGTATCTGACAAAATTAACAACATGACACATGCTCAATGTATAAGCAGCAAACGATTAAAGCGTAGTACGATGAGTGTTCGGAATACCTAATTCTTTATTTGTTGTTGCAGAATATCATTCGAAGAGGCTAGTAAGTCTTATTGTTTTCCTTCTCCGAAGCTAAAATATCAGAAATGTTACGAAACAGGCCCTTTACTGAATCAATGAAGCTCTTGTATGGCCGATAAGTAATTCAGTTACTTTTAACTTTGAATCACACGGCCGTCACCGTGATCCCTTGTTTCTTTAGAAATCTTAGTAAACACCATTTCGCAAATTGTAACTTCTAACTCATTCATTGTATTGCTAAAGCTTCATTGAGTTCCCTTTCTATAATATCGAGTATTTTCGTCTTAGAAAAGACCAATCAATCAATATGCGGTGAGCGGCTTTATGTACTGAACCTTTTAAGATAGAAATTAATTCTCTTGAGTGTACATTTTTGTAAAGAACATTTTCAAGTATAAAATTCCTGGACGTCTAAATTAGTCAAACTTGTTTGTGAAGTGAAATGCTAAAAGCGTTCTGCTGTATCATCTAATTGTCTAGACTTTCCGTATTTTATGGGGGTTCCGCCGGAATGGGAGTTTCTCCGGAAAATTAATGCCTTCATTTATTCTCATTGACTCTACATTTTACGCAGTTTCTTTTTACACTGTTCGGGTACAAAATATCCAGTAGTTCATGGAAATGGTAATGGTAGAGCTTGTTCTAACTGAAATGACGCGCCCCATTAGCGCCTTTATACATACACGCATATCGCAATGTAGGAGTGGGGCGCGTCATTTCAAATTGGACAAGTTCTACCAACGAACATTAGTAATTCTGCCTTTCTATTTAGGTAGATATACTAGATAAAGATACCTATAGAAACGTAATAAACAACAGCGATGGAAATAAAATTTATGTTAAACCTTAGTAAGTACTATGCGAATGTAGAAACGTAGGTGACGTCATTATATTCAAAACATATTATTATGTATGATAAAATATGTTAACTTTAAATTGTGTCGCTTAAATATAAGAGCGTCCTTGTAATTTCTGATTACTTACATTTAGCAATTTAAATTTTGCTGAAAACCACTGAACATCAATGTTTGATCTCTTCATTTCTATAATATGTACTTTCCAGGGAGTTGCGATAATTATACTAAATACTTATTACATTAAATTGCGCGATATATTCAGTTCTGTGAGAAGGAAAATTATGATTACGTTTGTTCAAAAATCTCTTTGATGTAAATTCCATGACAAAGCTAATTTGCAGTTCTGCACACGATATTTACAGACTTCAAAGTACGAGTTGTTTAGTGAGCAAAGATAGATACTATACGTACTTACTTACACTACACTCATTAATAATTCAAATCGATTGTATTTTCATGGAACGGCGTAAAAATAATATTCGTGTTTGTATTTTTAAATTGTTTTCAGATGTAATCAAAGTTTTCAGCTATTGACCGAAGACTGAACGCAAGAGAGAAATATTCTCAAAGGGATAATTTGAGAACAATAATTTGTTTTTCCCTGAATTGTACTCAGTAAAGCAATTTAGATTTATTGATCGTCGAGTGATAGTAGATGTATTGTTCCAGTAGATTTGCGATCCAAATATGTACCTACATATATCAATCAGTACATGGAGTAATCGAATGTGTCTCTCAAACCAATTTTAATATCTGAAAATGACACAAAAGCCAATTAGGATGATAGTGATTTCACCGATTGCCTACCTTCTATCTTAACCAGAGGCGACTCCTCTGAACTGACAGAACCTCTGATGTTCCCTTCTGCCCCCCCTACCGCGCAACCGCTGTCGGCGTCGGCATCGTGTTTAAACTCGCAAGAATGAACTTTATCATTATGACAATAAGGCAAGTCAAACACGAAGCCGATGCCGACAGCGGCTGCGCGGTAGGGCCCCAGATTCATGTTTCATTTAGATTTTTCTATGATTTTTTGTGTTAGATACCACGATCAGTATTTTCCTTGTTGTATGCATATGAGTGATCCTTTGGTTCCATTTTAGTCTTGTTTATGGGCCTCTTCTTGAGATATATTGGTTGTTATTTTGCATTGCGTGATCGATTGGCTCTCTCGCTTCGATTTAATTAAATGATGATGTCACCCACTCAGAATGGATTGTGGGAGGTTGATCAAGCAATTTTGGTGCATACCGATAACAGATGCAAAACAAGAATTTTATTATTTCAAAACCTTGTATTCGTAAGCATAGGTACCTATTGTTTTTCCATGCACACACATTATTCATGTAAATGTAACGCTATTTATCGACGCAGGATGGTTGGAATAACAATTTAAATAAACGATATTGATGTAGACACAAGAGTAAATATTTTATGTACGTGTCTGTAACAAACAAGTGTTTTAATATTGTGTCTGCGATATAATATCGATTCAATAGTGTGTTTCGTTTCAACTTTACGACCTCTGTCGTCGGGGAGTATGGGTGGGGTTTTGCTAAAAGAAATGTCAATGTTATAAATAATGTTCAAATTTGAAAGTCTTCGAATCAACGACGATAACAAACATCGTACTTATATGCAAATGCAAATATTTAAAAGATTAAATAAATATGGCCATACACATTCCATGTAATACAGCTACTAAACGTTATTGATCTTATTTTGTTGTCCACCCCACGTTTTTGGAGAATCATAGATTCGGATGGATTTTTTATGAAAAGGGCTCTAAAATCCCTTTTCAATTTGAAGCTTTGTGCTCTAAACTTGGTTCTTTGTTTAGTTAAAACCGAGTTAAATGCAACGGAAGGTGGTCTGCTCTGTTATTGTGTTTGACTTGTTTTTAGTCTACGGCATAACATAATAATATTTAGTGCTAGTAGCCCCCACACCGCCCGCCCCCGAATGAATAGACCGGTTTCTGAGATTTATTTTGAAGAAACGGACTAATTTTGCCTTTATTTTGTTTATTTACCTTTAGTATTTTTTGGTTAAAACTTTCGTTCGTGCCTTTGCAAATCTCGTGAACACTTACACAAAGTTCCTGTAACATAGAGATATGTAAGCTACATCTTCGACCGAAAAACTCGTACCTACGTAATGTGTAATGTTCTTCTTACTTTAAAACTTCTCCAGGCCTCTCCGGGTTTATTTTTGTACCTTATTGAGCTCTCACCTCTCTCGCCCATGCGCGCCTCTACCCCTCCACGCGGCACTCGCCAAGAAACTTGGCGCAACCAATACCACAACTCTTCATAGCAATTTTCAATTTCAGTCACCTAACCGTGACGCTTCATTAAACACATATTCTATTTACATTCTAACCGCAATGTTTTGTTCCAGGGCTGAATCTCGAGGGGGGCTTCCTGTCGCCGATGTCCCCGCCCGAGGTGAAGCCCGACACGGCCATGCTGGACGGGCTCAGGGACGACGGCGCCTCTCCCCCCGCCTACAGGAGCTACCCCCCCAACCACCCGCTCAGTGGCTCCAAGCACCTCTGCTCGATATGCGGGGACAGGGCCTCGGGCAAGCACTATGGGGTCTACAGGTGGGTTTTGAAAAGGGTTCCAATATATCTCTCGACGTTAAAGGAACGATTGTTCAATCTTATTCTGATGTCTTTTAGATGTACCTGATTCTACCATCTACATAGACTCTATAATTATCCTAATAGGTACAATTATGAAAGTTAATTTGACTATAAATTAAATAGTACATAGTGAGAAATCCAAAGAGAAACAACCGGGATTCCATGCTAACCAGATAGATCACAGTGATCACTCTAAACAATGTCTAAATCGCATACATTATACAAGATCGACACGCGACGAAAGATCGGTGTGCGTGCCGACTGCCTCGCAATGTGTTTGTGTTATCTGTACAAGCTATCTACTCGTATACGTAAGTCTCCCCTATGGATGGGCGGTTTGAAGGTCTGTGCCAGATGTGTCGATAATTCCGAAAACCTTGAGGATTTCAAGTATTTTTTTAAACGCGCTGTTCACCCGGGCACCGCGTTGTCCTTTATGTTGGCCAACTTGTAAATCAACGTGCATTGCTTGATAAAAGGCTTGTCATAAAATAAAATTCAAAATATTTTATTACCGTATTAGAGGTTTATTGAGCATTTATGAATAATGAATTTTATGATACGTTTATTGGAGCTTTAGAGCATTTTAACTATTGAACGTTTTAAACCTATTATAAGGGATTTTTATGAATAAGACTGATACGTCAATTTGCAGTTTGTACATATTTTAATATCTATTTATAATATTATAAATTACCAGTATGAGTTTTAATACGGGTATAAGTAATACTTAATGGGGGTAATTATACGATAATAAACGTTCATTCTATTATATCATGAATGAGTTTTGAACCAAATCGTATTGGTAGTGAGTTTTATTGTCTAACATATGTATAATTTCGCCCATAAAGGCCAGGTGTTTTCCGGTTGAATTGAAGACACCCCTTCTACCGCAAAACACCTCATGCCTTTGCCAAATAAGTTATTATGGCACTTCAGATATTTTCAACAACTAAAATAAAACAACTTATCTAAGTATTCAATCTTCTTAGATCCTATCAGTGCTGTCGTGAACAGCATATTGAAATGTTTAGCAATGAAGGTTTTTTTTACCATTTTTTGTGTCACGCACGCACGATCCCATGTGTAACGTATCTGGAAGGTCGTTGGAATAGCTAACTCTGCTTAAAATTTAAAATCAGTAACAGGGACTCAATTCCTTTGGGAAATTCAATTCAATTCAATTTCTTTGAATAAGAAATGAAAATAATTTTCGTTTCCTGGTTCTCAATACCGTGATATTTTTTGCAAGGGATTGGCATTTTTTTATGAGGAACTGTCGATTTGTGTTCTATTGTAAAAATCCTATAGCCATCAATATAGGTATGAATTAAGAGATTACAGATCCTTAATCTTCAGTCACATCACTGGCGAATCAATAACAAGTTCTCTCTCCTTGTCGCTAGACATATTTTCGCTTGCTTTTATGTCATTCATAATTTCGTAATTTCTTTATTACACACTATTGAAGTCTGTGCATAGACCCAAGAAATACATCATAATAGTGTAAAAATCGAGCTTGTCGCCAGTAAGAGATCTCTTCCAGCAAACCAATTTAGGACGAGAAAAGTAGATTATCGTCTGGCACAGGTATTTTCATACTTAAAAGACGGCTTCAGCTTACATAATGTTAATAATACTCATGGTTAAACAATAATCATTTTTTATAAAAAAAATAATTGCTGAGCAGGTCCTATGTGTACAACAATTATTATTATTAAGATTTAGTCGCACCTTGTTCTACTCATTACGAACTTTACGTTTAGTATAACGTTATCTTTTATGTTTAACATAAACTCTTAGTTAATGTCTACAGAACCAAGTGCTGCGATGTTAATTAATGTAATAGAATGCATGTAGCGATTCATAGTGTACTATCAAAAGAATCGCAGTAATTAAAAGGGCCTTCTGCGTTTTATTGCGCTCTGAATGTGGATTTCAGAGCTTAATCATTAAAGTATTTAAACATACAATAAAGATAATATATTAGGTAAAAACTTGCTTTACCTATTAATTAATTGTTCTAAAAGAGCTTTAATATTCTTTTAATTTCAAATAATTTGTTATCACTGGCAAGTATTGCGTATTAGTGGTCACTAGTGCATCAGATCTTTTTAGACTGCAAAAAATATTTCATTTTGAAAAAGGGTGTGATAGTATTTAAGACCTCAGTGGTCTAGTGTTTTTCACGCAGGAGATGCAGGTTCGAATCCTCTGCTGAGCATGTACCTAATGTGCTTATTATTAGTACATACATACGTTCGTTCCAACGGTGGAGGAACATCATGAGGAAACCTTCAGTCTACATAGCTGCGGCGATGGGCCAGCCCGTCGTAAATTGTGTCTGCCTGGGAAAAGGAGTGACGCTATGGTTAATTTTGAAATGACTGAAAAATGTATGAGATGAATTATGGCGGCACAACACAAGAGACAGCTGTGCTCACCTTGGGCATAATGTTTTAACATTCGTAAACCTTGAATGCAGCAACTTATGACGCGGTGGAGAGTCTGGTCTGTCTGGTTTTTAGGGTTCAGAGTAGAGTACACAGATATCTCTGATAGAATATTATCGTAATGTTCGTCTTCCCTTGAGAACGATGGGTTGCTCCAACTATTGATGCGCTGTTGTCGGCAATATTGCTTTAATGTATATTATATTCCCACAATTATTCTTTTTGTTTTTCTTTATCCCCAGCCGGGAATCGAACAAGGCTTTACCTATACCTCTGAGAATATGACTTAAATGCAGGCTACAGACATAGTTTTAAGTAGTTTTTTTACATGAAACTGATATTTTAGAGACTGATTAATTTCGTTAGTAAAATTCACTACTATGAAGGTGCCAATATAATTCGAGGTACGTAATGAAAACAACGTTATAGTTGTGTTATTAATTCATTAGCGATGCTGCCCGCAATTGTATCGCGTTGCGGGTTCTTTGTAGACTTAATAATTAAATCTACATTTTGTAACAAAGGGGCAAATTCAATTTTAGCAAATTCGAGCAAATTTTACTTTACAAATTGAATTGTCTGGACTCTACGTGGGTTTACAGGGACACAAAATGGAGTTATTTTACACTACAACTATTTTATGCCCCTTGCATGCACGACGAACAAACATGAAACATTTCAGGCAATATTTGTACAGACTACGAGACATGTGTGCAGTGTAGTACAACAACAATATGTCTGATTTGCTAGCTTGTATACGAATGAAGACAACTGTGCAATCTACAACTACATGGCTATGTCGGCATGTTGACTAAACAATACAAATAAGAATAGTCCTACTCTCAGTATTTTTAAAAGTCGTGTGAAGAAGCATTACCTGTCTTTATAGAATTATAGGTAGTATGTATGTATAGTATTTATTAGTTTATGTATATTATATAAATATATTTCATATTTATTTATACAGGGTGTATTTGTTGAATTCCCATAACTTAAGGGTTACATTCTTCAGTCTCAATAAAAAAACATTGTCGAAGAAACATCTGTTCTAAAATGCATAGAAACGGAGAAATGTTTTTTTTTTGTAATCTGTTGTACTTCTTTTTCTGCATTGCAACGAGCCCTTATTTTACAACGATGCCACATCGATCTCATTCATTGATTCTGCGTGCGCTCATCAACTTTCACGATGCATACTTCTTTCTAATTCAATTTCAAAACCATTGCGCACTTGGTGCAAGTTACATTAATTTCAATCCATACTGAGCAGGCGATGTAGTCAATAATTACTGCACGCACACATCGAAACCAAACCAATCCAGCCATAGCTCAAAAGGACAGTCGGATATCTCATTCACTCCTACGCTACCTAACAGTCTCATCCATCTCTCTTCCGCATTTCTTAGTCGAGGGAATGCGATGTAATACAAATGCGTTTGTATAGCGCAGGTACAGTCGATTGATTGTATTATTTTCATGGACTACCGATTATTAGGGTTTAATCCCCAAAGAGTGAAAAGGAGTCTGAAAAGCGGAGTCTTAGTAATAGGGTCCATTACTAAGACTCCGCTGTCTGTCTGTCTGTCAGCAGGCTGTATCTCATGAACTGTTAGTTAGACAGTTGAAATTTTCAGAAATGATGTATTTCTGTTGCCGCTATATCAAAGAATACTAAAAATAGACAAACATACCAATAAAGGGGGGCTCTAATGCGAAAACATGTTTTTTTTAAACAATTTTTGCTTTAATATTGATATGTAATTTCAATAGGTCGACAAGGTACTTACCTTGTACACCTTACAAGTTGTTTTGCCAAGCCAAGTAATGTTTTGGAACCCTTCGTGCTTGGCCTCGTACTTGGCTGATTTTTATTTCCACTATTAGCTAATAGGTATTTGAAAATATGAATGTAGACTTTTCAATCGTCAGATAAGGACTAACGAGAGAATAACGAAAAAGCCTTTAGTTCTTTACTGTTTATTTACACAAACTTGACTTCTGCCACAGATTACTTGTTAGTTGTACCTTGTTGTTTAATTACGAGTAACAAATCTAAAGAACATCAAAATTTGAATAAAGCATTAACAAGTATTTCGTATCCCGCTCAACTGTACCCGCAGGAGCGCAACCTATGAACAAACAAGCAAACCGACCGACCCGGGTTAAGGGCGGGAAGCGATTTTATGGTTTTCATATTAAGAACTATTTTTCAACGGCGATTTTTCGTCCGTTTTTGTTCGGGTGTGAGTTGAAACTACTTAGCTTGTGTTGTGTGTGTGTAGTTTCTATTGCTTCCGTCCGACCGAGCCGCATAAACACACACACACACACACACACAAGTAAGACTAAAGCGTAAACACACAGACACACACCCTAGTAAGGCAAAAGCGTAAACACACACAAGTAAGACAAAGGTAGACATGCGAGTCAGCGCAGTAGCAAGAGAGACACATGATCTTTTATTAAAAGCGCGGGAATTTCATTTTCATTGATTAGCGAGTTCCGACATTGCGACGTTGCCGGACTTTAGTGTAAAGACTTGTTATAGCGAGTATTGAAAAAATATTGAATTATTTTGTATGAAAAATGCAAAAAGTTAAAAAATCGAGTAATTAAAAAACAAGTTTTTACATTCGATTTCTAAAGGTGGTCTTATCAATACCCTAAAGTTATGGGAATTCAACAAAAACACCCTGTATAAGTATGCACTAGTTTATGTAGTCTATTGATTTGTAAGTAATAATTATATGTACTGTACACATGGGTCTACTCCTGCTCAGCAATCCACCTGTCTCATCCCTATTTGGTTTGCTGGAAGAGATCTCTTATTAGAGATAAGCTCGCCTTTGTACACTTTTTCTATGTTTTTTACTGTCCTATGTAACTTTTTGTGTGCAATAAAGAAATTATGAATTATGAATTAAGAATCTAGTGTTTAGATATGCACCCAGGGATTAATATTATGATAATATTTTGTTTGAGCTTCAGCTTTATTCTTTATTTACTAATATCAATTGCGATGCCATTGAAATTGAAACAGCGACCAAACAGAACACGATTATTTTACAGCGATGTGATTTGCCGACTTCTCCATTGGAAAGGTACATCTCCGTTTATGCGGGTTGCAGGTGACGAAGTTTATCATATTTGAATGCCTGTTGGAAACTATATGTTATATGTATGAAAAACTACTTCAACTGTGCTGTGCAGCTAAGCGGAGTACTATTATCTCTTCTGTGGCTAAGCTTAACTAACTTAGCTTGGCTCTTGGCGTGCAACCCGCATTCGGCCGGTCGGCACACCTCGTGAGATTTAGGAACACAAATTAGTACGTAGGCCACGGTAGGCCGACCCTGCGAACTTGGTTTCTGGTCCCCGATTCTCGCGCTATCGAGATCATCTCCGCAGTCGGGATATCGGTTTTGATACGGCGAAAACGATCTCGATTTATATTCATATCGATCGTAAACGGGTCGAGATATCTCGGTTGGTCGAAAGGCTAGTCGTAAGAATAGCTTTTTCTTGTTTTTGATAGAGATTTCGGTATCTCAAAATCGATATTTCGACCATGGACATGATCTCGCTAGCGCGAGATTTCCCCCCTGGGCCGTCCAGCCCGTGATTCTACAAGCGAATCGTATGACAGTGGCTATAGCGGCATGTCGACCGCACCGGCTACAAACAAGCCTGTATTTCGCGCTCTCGCTATAGCTATTGTCATGCGATTCGCTTGCAATATCCGGCCCCTGACCTAACCACGACCGCCGTCCACAGCTGCGAAGGCTGCAAAGGCTTCTTCAAGCGCACCGTCCGCAAAGACCTGACCTACGCGTGCCGGGAGGAGCGCAACTGCATCATCGACAAGCGGCAACGCAACCGCTGCCAGTACTGCCGCTATCAGAAGTGCTTGGCCTGCGGGATGAAGAGGGAGGCGGTGCAGGAGGAGCGGCAGCGGGCGGCGGGCCGGGGGGCCGAGGATGCGCAGCCGCACAGCTCTGTGCAGGTGTTGGTGAGTACGACCAGCAATCAGCCGATGTTCTTCCACTGCTGGATATAGCCCTCTTCTTTACCACCCCGTCTACTCCGGTACTGGGCCTCCTGCATCCACATCCAAATAATGTATTGCAACATCTATACTTAGCGTAGCCTGTGTAACGGCGTCTCGTACTGTCTCTAGAACAATACCGATTTGTTTATTTATTCGTACGTATGGCAGAAGTCGTCGGCTCAATCATATATAAATAATCTTGGTCACTGAAGCCATTCAGCTGATTAGTCAGTTACGAGTAGTGAGGAATTATGAACAATGATGATGATGTGGGACTCCCGCTGAACACAGGCGGGTGATCGGTCCTCTATTGAAGCTATTTCACCCAATGATGAACGCTAAAGAAATGCATATCACAGGCACAAAGAGTGCAAAACAGTAAAATAGTGTTAGGAAGTAAAAATATGTGCAAAGCCTCATGGGAAATAATAAAAGGTATGACTCAAAATCAAAAAGAGTACGAAAACATAAATAGTATGAAATACAACGACAAAACAGTTAGTGACCCATTGCAGATAGCAAACTTCTTTAACAAATTTCTTATTGATATGACCAATCAATCAAACAATAATATTGAAAATGCATCCTTGAAAAATACAAATAACAAGGGCAATAGTTTTTTTATAAAACCTATTGACGAACTAGAAGTTAGGAATATTATTGTTACACTTAAGAATACCCAAGCAACAGGCTACGATGAAATTAAAACTCAAGTAATAAAAAATTGTCGCTACTCACTTAGTCCGGTCCTAGCCCACATAATTAACCAATCATTCGAAACAGGCACTTTTCCTGATAAACTGAAGCTGTCAATAGTTAAGCCATTTCATAAAAAAGGTGATAAATGCACACCGGGGAACTACAGGCCAATAACACTCATACCAATATTTTCCAAAATTTTCGAGAAATCAATGGCGAGGAGACTCAACGACTACTTTGTCACACAAGGTTTGATAAGGGCCGAACAACATGGCTTCCAAGAAAATAAATCAACAATCCTAGCAGCTTTCAATCTAGTGTCAAGGGTAGCAAAAGGCTATGACTTGAAACAGAATACCTCGGGTTTTGTTCTTTGACATGACAAAGGCGTTTGATTTTGTTTCCCATGAGTTATTGTTGAACAAACTAGAGCAATATGGTATAAGAGGACCGGCATTGCAATGGATCCAAACATATCTACAAAATAGAAAACAAAGTGTACGCATTCATAGGCTAGACGACAACGACATAGAACAAATGTATGAGTCAGACTTTAAAATAAACAACTATGGTGTACCTCAAGGAAGTGTACTGGGGCCGCTCTTATTTATTATGTATATTAATGACATTCCTGATGTGACGTGGCATCAATCAATTCTATTTGCGGATGACATATCTATTATTGTAACAAATAAAAATAACCACTTACTATCTAATAATAATCTTAATCTTAACAATCATTCTAATTCTAATAATAATAATTCAATTGACATTCATAAATCTGACATACATACAACTATAGAGCAAGTAGTAGACTGGTTAAATAATAATAACCTACAAATAAATGTTACTAAGACAAATCTAATGAATTTCAATAATATAAATGACATGAACATAAATTACAACAATCAAATTATTAAATGTGAAGAAAGCGTAAAATTTTTAGGAATTACAATTGACAAATATTTAAATTGGAAACCACACATCGAACAGGTATGCAGTAAAGCTAATCGGTTCGTTTATGTCCTCTCCAAGTTGAGGAAAACCACGACACGACAAACAACCCTGGCAGCATACCACGGTTATGTCGAATCAGTGTTTAGGTACGGTATAATCCTATGGGGGAATAGTACGGAGTTTTGCCGAGCCTTCATTATACAAAAGAAATGCTTACGGGCGATGGTTGGCGCCGCACCGCTAGATTCGTGTAAGCCACTATTCAAAAAGCTACATATACTGTCGTTACCCTGCTTATATATATTCGAGGTTGCCAAATTTGTACACCAACACCTTAACTTGTTTGTAACAACAAAACAAATGTTGCCTAGAAATACAAGAAATCCTAATAGACTAGTACTAGATCATATGCCACGGACAGCAAGGTACCAAAATAATTGTTACGCAATGGGTGTAAAAATATATAATAAAGTGCCTAACGACTTAAAACATCTCCCACTTAATCTTTTTAAACGCAAGCTGTTCTCATGGCTACTGCAGCATAATTTTTACACACTGCAGGAGTTTTTTCTCATTAAGAATTAAAAAGTAATATTGCAGACCTTATGTACATATCTTCTACTTTCTACAATAAAATATTTGCATGCTATATAATATAGTTGATTAAGGAATAAAATGACATATAATATTATTTTAAGAACTTATGTAATACCAAAACATCATATGCAAATAAACAAATCTGAAATCTGAAATCTAACGATACCAATATGTAACACGCGAACGTCTCACAAGAGGGCCCTACTAATCACCTCGACGATAACCGTCGTCGCTTCTCAAAACCGCACTAGGGGGTGGGATACTAAGCAGCTGCAGCAATGAAACGCAGCAATCACTCTTTATACTTTACTTTATACTTTATTGCACAAAAACAGAATACAGACACTTAATAATGAAAAAAAAAACATGTATAAAGGCGAGCTTATCTCTAATAAGAGATCTCTTCCAGCAATCCTAGGATGGACAGGATTAATTTTTACATTAATTATTAATTTTGACATTTTGACATTCAATTTTAATTTTTTTATTCTTTTATTTTATGACTTTATATGTATGCATTTTTTATTGTATTTCTGTTTGTATGCCTAATGGCTGGACGTAAGCACATATGTAAAATTAAGAACTAATCTAAAACTACGATCCACAATAAATGTTCTGATTTCTGATTTCTGATTTCTGATTAATTAACAAAAGATAGACCTACATATGTGCACTCTTCAATTGTCAGGGCTCGAATTCCTAACTCTTTATTAATCTGAGCTCGAAGTGAAGCAGGGTGACATTTAATTAGCTGACCATATTTTAGGTAATGATAATCCCACCAAAACATTCTGTAAAAAACTAGCCAAGTCTCGATGGAGCTGCTCGTTTATCTCTAAAAAGTAATGAAATCTAGACAAAGGCGTGCCAAGTCTAAGGTTCCTTACTGCGATTTCTTTATTATTATAGTTAATGTTGTGTGACTTGGCCGTTGAACATTCTTTATACGTTAGTGGGTACAAGTCAATTTTGTTTACACGTAATGTTATATCTGTTCTAACTACCTATGTTATATCTGTTGTATTTTACATACTAATTTGCTTAAAATAGAATTCCTTTATATACTATCAGGAAACTTGCAACTTGTAATTTATTGTAATTAAATACGACGCAGTTCAAAATTGACTTGTACTCACTAACGTATAAAGAATGTTAAACGGCCAAGTCACACAACATTAACTATAATAATAAAGAAATCGCAGTAAGGAACCTTAGACTTGGCACGCCTTTGTCTAGATTTCATTACTTTTTAGAGATAAACGAGCAGCTCCATCGAGACTTGGCTAGTTTTTTACAGAATGTTTTGGTGGGATTTCACTACTTTTTGTAGAAACGTGGGTATATTCATTTATTTTATTAGATTTTCTTATTTGACACAGTTTTTTTTATTTTTAGGAGCAGTTTTTTTTTTATTACAAATCTTTCTTTTCTTTTTTTCCGGTTCTGATTCTTGTACAGTAGCAACAGTTTTTCGTATTGCCCATTCGCGTTCATTATTTATTCTTTTAGACGGTTTAGACGGTTTAATTTGATTACTTGATTTGTTTAACTAAAGACGGATACGTTTTATATGACATATCGTGTTTTATCGGTCGGTCGGTCGGCCGGTCGGTCGGTCGGTCGGCCGTCCCGTGCCGTCCCGTCCAGTGCCGTGCCGTGCAGTCCCGTGCCGTGCCGTCCCGTCCCGTCCCGTGCCGTGCCGTCCCGTGCCGTCCCGTGCCGTGCCGTCCCATCCCGTCCCGTTCCGTCCCGTCCCGTCCCGTTCCGTCCCGTCCCGTCCCGTCCCGTCCCGTCCCGTACCGTCCCATCCCGTCCCTCGCCGTCCCGTGCCGCCCCGTGCCGTCCCGTGCCGTCCCGTGCCGTCCCGTACCGTCCCGTCCCGACCCGTCCCGTCCCGTCCCGTCCATTGCCCCGATCAGCTGTTTTCAATTTACTATGGGAGACCCAAAAATTTTTTTCTTGGGGAAAGTTCATATTATTCTATGGGCACCATCATTTCCCAAAGTATTGATCGTCCCGTGCCGTGACGTCCCGTGCCGTCCCGCGCCGTCCCACGCCGTCCCGTCCCGTGCCGTCCCGTCCCGCCCCGTCCCGTCCCGTCCCGTCCCGTCCCGTCCCGTCCCGTCCCGTCCCGTCCATTGCCCCGATCAGCTGTTTTCAATTTACTATGGGAGACCCAAAATTTTTTTTCTTGGGGAAAGTTCATATTATTCATTTCCCAAAGTATTGATCGATATTTTAAAGTCACCTTGTATAGTTTTCCCTTTATGTTGCTATTAAAACCTAACTCTGCACCAAATTTCAGCACCGGAGTCTATGGGAAGTACTGGTGTTTTGACCTTTGACCCCCATAAGGTACCTGAGTATGACAGACTCCATTGACTGACTGACCATTGAATGAAAGATAAATTGATTTTATATACATACTAATAGAAAAACACTTCACCAGCGCGAGTTAGAAGACTGGCAGACCCATCTAGTGTTGGATACCTAACAACTAGTTCTATGATGATCATGAGTGAGTGAGTGTCGAAAATGCGAAACTTTGCTTTCGAATAACTTCGGAACTAAATGACCTACAGACTTGAAATTTTGGATTTTAAGTATGTGATTGTAGCTTACTAGATGACGAAAATTTCTGCGTTCTGGTCTTATCCAGAGGTTCTCAAATAGGGGCCTGAAAATGCGGCGAAATGGTTCTAGTAAAGGATGGTACGGCAGTGTTTGCTTCGCGCTCGACTTGGCGGGGGCACTACCGTGCCCCCTAATTATGAACAATTTTATGATCAATTTTCCCCAAGAAACATTTGGTCGTAAACGACTAAGAGATCTAGAAGTGGGCAATATTCTCAGTTCTAGATTTGTGCACACATGCTATTTAGACATACAAGTGGTCCTAATTTTGTAGCTGTCTGGAGTGGACAAACTGAACTAAAGACTTATTGAAATACAGTAATCGATACTTATTAATGAACTCGTGGCACGAGAACGAGACTGACCCATCGATTAGATGTGTTTTGTGTTTAAACGATTAGGTACTTACAAAATTATATATTTCCCAGCTCGAGACACCCAAAAGAGAAGGAGCATTATACATCATTTTCATCATCATTCATATATTCAGCTGCATTAGTACAGTCACAGGGTGCTCATCCTTCGATCTATGATCGAAGTGCTCATCCCATAAAAATTTGAATTAGTAACCCTTCGTCAAAAAGAGGAGTCAATGTCAATGGCGTCAATGGCGTGAGGAGTAAGATTTGTACTTTAAATGCCATGGTTTCAGTTAACATACTTCTAGGTGGCGCTCATCTTAGAATAAATCCTATATATCTTAGCGCCATCTCGTGGTATTTGCAATTTTTCGATGGTGCTGCAGCAAGCGGTAAAACCCTCGAACTAAAGAAGCTTCCGTAGCATCTCAGTTTACGCCGGTCACAAATTTTGTTCTACGTGGTCTATCTGTGTTAGTACAACATTATAGTATCTGTGGTACAGTAAATACTACTTATGTCGGTTTCCCAGTTGCTTCTCACGCAGCAGATGCAGGGTCGCATGCCAGTGCTAAGAACATTGTACGGATGTTCTAACTATGACGGAAACATCGTGTGGAAACCTTCATCACTCCATGGCTGCGGCTATAGGCTAGCCCCCTGACACGCAATATTGAATAAACGGCTAAAGGTAGGCACAATTGTGCCTCTATCGTACCGCATCACTATATTTTGCACAGCAATGTTGCTTCTGGTGCCGTGCCGTGACGGAAATTTTCAATCCACCCGCGCTCTTCTCGCTTAATAAGTAAGATGCATCAACTTCTCAAGTTGAATGCTATGTTATTGTGCTATTTACGTGAATAATTCAGATACATTGAGTATATTGTTAGATTGTATAGTGTTGTTAGTGTTTTAAGTGAAGTAGTGCTGCAGTAAAATGTAACTATTCAAAGTTTACATGTACGTATTACCTGATACTTAATTAATTAGCTTAGACCCGCCAGTTCCAAAATACATGTTTTATAGTTTTTTTATAGGCAAATGAGCCTGCAAACTTATTTACGTTATGTTTTGCTTGTCAATCACGGTGTTTTTGTTGAAGCATTTATGTGTTTTATGTCAATAAACTACTTTTGAAAAACAAACAATTGTGCCTCTGCCACCCCGTCTGGGAAAAGGCGTGATGCTATGTTGTATATGCCGTGAATGCAAAAATAAAGTATCAGATACAGCGAGCAGAATTCACTTAGCACAGCTGTGGCAAGGTCGTGTTTAGGACGTATGATAGTGCGGTGTCAATGTCAAATAGGTATTCATGAGAAACAGCGGCTTTAGCCAGAGCAGGTGGTACAGTGTCGCGGCGGGGCTGGTTATTGATTGCTGGTATTACTTTAAAAATCGGTCAAGTGCTGGTCGAAATCGCACACGAAGGGTTCCGCACCAACATTGTACCAAAAGTACAAAAAATACGTTTCTTGTATGAAGACACCATTATATTTCAATATTTCGTGTATTTCAGTATTTTTTTGCTGGAGCGGCAACACATATACACATTCTGTGAAAATTTCAACTTTCTAGCTATTACGGTTCGTGCTGGAGGGCCCTCTGACGGACGGACGGACAGCGGAGGCTTAGTAATCCCGTTTGGCACCCTTCGGTTACGGAACCCTAAAAAGCTACGCTTTAGTTTAGACCGAGGTAAAGCTGCAACGTTCCATAGGTCACAAGAAGGCTTTCAATCATGAAGTGAAAGTTCTTCAAATTATATGTGGCTGAAGAATTACAATAAAATACGTTACGACGACGGTACAATACAATGACTCTGAGCTTACATACACTAGGATTACTGATTATAACAAGAGCTCCAACTCTAAAGACTTTAAGTCATAATCAAAGAGTTTGCATCCTCCTTTCTGCTTATGCTATGGTCATAATAATGTCGGTCATATTTTGTACAAGTGACATTACGTTCTTGCGAGGTAAGAACTAATATATAAGTTACGCTACGGTAAGAACTATTGTAGTGATACCCTGGTGTATATTTGGTTCACATGGGCGAAGCACGCGATCCATATTAACACCGTGTAATTGAAGTATGGGTTTTAAGTTTCAATAACAACTATTTTAGTCATTTTCCCTGCGGCGTCCATTTGTTTCGGTTTTGTTCGTAGCGACTCAATGCAGGATACCTTTAGACTCCACACGAGTCTGTTGCAAGCTATTTTCAGAATTCCCCCCTGTGTACATAGGGGTACCTATAGGTCGTTCCGGCCGTGTCCTCTTTATGAAACAGCCAGCATCGGTTTTCGTACATATGTGTACGTAGATTCTACGTACCAAGCTAGCTCCCACAAAAAGATTATTGTTGAGTAATCGTGGGCACAATAAAGCCTCTGCCACGTCGTATGGAAAAAGGTGTGTCGCTAATCACTATGATAAATGATAACATAATAAACCACGGCTTAGCGATCAGTACAGACAGACATCAGCGATGTTACGAATAAAATTAAGTTACGAATTTGCATGCATGCCTTCCATATACGAGTATGATGGGTGTCTATCGCTCCATCGTTGTCAATCCTTGACTTTGGACTCTTTTTGGCATTGATAGCCAGGAGCGGTGTCGATGGGGGGTTGATAACACTGCGATATCGAGCGCAACGGGTCGCCGCCAGTGTAAAATGAAATTCTTACCTCCATAATGGCTCTATTGAGCATAAGTTTTCTCATTGAATACGCGTTCATTCGCCGCTGTTTGCTTATTTTATCGATTTTGCCCCGAGCGAGATATCGTTTTACTTATATGCTGTCAAAGCGCGTTGGCGTGTGCTGGTGTGTGTTAAGGCACCTGCGCTGAAAATATAGTCTGAGGCAAATGCTTCATTAAATAGTAAATGATGACTTTAGATATACAAGAAGGAGATTTGGACGGTCGGTCGTAGCCTGAAATAAAAGTACAGACTCCCGTACTGGCCTATTTACATGTAATGATGACCGCGGGCTGCCTTTTTGTCGCTGTAGATATTCACCAAATATCGGCGCACGAGTCGTGAGTCAGCGTGTGATGGAAGTTACCGGCATTTAGCTGTCCATATGCAATCATCATAATAATTATCATCCGCCCACATCTACCCACTGTTGCGGGCATAGCCTCTTTTGCAGGATGTAACTGAAGGGTGTAGTCATATTTTTCATTGCTCCATACGTTTTGGTCTGGGCGGTCAACGCATTTGTATAGAGAAGTGAAAATTAAAGTTGCTCTGATCAAATCGGTTTCATAGTAAAAGTTGCTCAGAACGATGTCCCTAACAACCCCCTAAAATATGACTACACCTTTCTGTTACACCCTGTTTATAGCGCTTCCTCATGGTCCTTTGCCAACCTCATTTAGCGCATAAGCGCTGATGGTATAAATAAGCAATTCAACTAGATACAGCTCAGGTTCTTTGGTACGAGGAGTTCATCCACCTAGCTTCGTCTACTACCAGAAGTAAAGAGCATTCTGCTACCGGCTAACGATTAAAATCTCTATATTAGTAGCATGCGCGTCGGCAACATTCGACAGCAGCTTTAAAAAGCAGACATCGACGCATCGACCGACACCTTTTAGCTGCGCTGTCGATTGCCGCCGACGCATTTTGTTGCTCGTCGACAGCAGATGCCATCGATACGTTTTAAGGTTGCCGTCGCACATGCTTTTCTAGGTGCACTTTGTACCTCGGCGATTCCATCCAGGTTTGTAGGATATGTCGCGTTTGATTGACACACGTACCCTGTCCACAGGAGCTATCGATCGAGCGGCTCATGGAGATGGAGTCCCTGGTCGCTGACCCGAGTGAGGAGTTCCAGTTCCTGCGCGTCGGACCCGACTGCAACTTCCCGCCAAAATACCGCGGCGCAGTGTCCAGCCTCTGCCAGATCGGTGAGTACACCCCAGATCTAATTATGCCACTTGCAAACCCACGAGGGCGTCTACAGACGACATATTGAAGCGACCGAATTCGGCCAGACCACATACATCATCAGGCGTTTGAAGCTTCGGGACATCCGGCGCGTGTGAGCGGAGTTGGCCATGTTGTCAAATGGCCTCCACAGACACGCTTGATGTAACATGCTTTATAGTTTATTTTATTAGACACCCGCGCCGCTACGGCCCGTCGTCGGTACGGTAGTGATCATTAATTCAATACACAAAACCGAATGTTGCTACTATACTTTCCTCCTAAGCATATCCCTTTCCTATCTGTCACGCTCAGTACAGCTACTTCTGGCAGTAAAGCATATCCCTTTCCTATCTGTCACGCTCAGTACAGCTACTTCTGGCAGTAAAGTGCCACCTTTGTCATCTATATCACATTAGTGAGACGATCGGTCATCGCCACCTTTAAATATCTGCTTAAAAATTAAATAAACACATACCAAGTTGTTGGGATTATTTACATTTATTTAGGCGTCGTAACGCTAAGGTTTCCTTGTATATTTTCTTTTGGGTTTTTTGAAATTATTATTTTGTAACATCTGCAGCATGTCTGCTACTTGAGCACCGTTGAAAGTGTCTATCGTGCTACGACCGTGTGCCTTCAAATCATTCCACAGAGCTTCATCTTCCGAATGCTCTGCACAAACACGAATTCGTCGCGGGATGTAGATATTTTGTTTCAACAAAATCTTTGTTCTGATCTCCAAGCTAATTGTATGAAGATTGATTCTGAGACCACAGTCTACCTTAATGCAGTTCGTTGTATTAGAAGGCATACGTTGGAAGCCTGGTATAGGGATTATAGGAACATATGGTTTTGAAGGAGTATCGTTTTCGGGAGAAACGTCAACGAGATCTTCTCTTCTAAGTGCCAAGGGATCACATTCTGACGGTTGACTGGTCGAAGGTTCTTCTTGTACTTCAACTTTAACTGCTAAACCAGCTTCTCGTTCTTTTTGATCTTCTCTCTTCATAGGAGAATCGGCGAGTTGGAAACACGGTCCGCATATTCTGTCATGGACGGTTATCTGGAATAACATAGACGTGTTATTCTATCTTTCTATACCTAAATTAAAGGCGCATACGTCATCCATCATAAATAAATATACTTAATTCGTTACAATACGATGGAACAGTAAAATAATAAGTAGGTTGTAATTTTACTGGTGTAATCAATGCTACTACCTGTCGACCGTCACACCGCTGACGAGCAGAGATAAAAATGTTTGGATGATTCACTATGAACTCCTCAGTAAGCAAATAGGACTGTACGGGACTCCTCAATCTACACCGTGGCCCGCCCACAGTGCTTACTCCACAGAAAAAGCACCGTTCACTTAGATCACTTGACATTTTTGTCACAATATATCAACGGCAACGAATTTAAAAATACAACAAAGAAATTCACTGGCTGCGAGGCATCTACGCCCCAAATGTGCGAAACACGAAATGCCGAACGACCGTTTTTAAGGTAACTTTGATTCGTACCCTCCGCAGCTTGGCAGGGGTCGTCCTTGTCTCGCTCGCACTCCGCTAACATCTGTCCTTGTTTCTGCCGGCGAAATCTAGAAAAGAACCGGTGATTTCGGAAGAAAGGTTTTTACCTGTGGGTATACTAATGGCTGGCATACACCATCAAGCCTATCGTCAAATCGGCATGACGATTGATTTGACGAACGATTTGATCAGTTAGATTTGACGGCAAAATCGAATTTCGATTAGGCTTGATCATGCCGATTTGATCAAGCCGATTTGACCGTGTATTGGTGGATCATGCCGATTTGACGTCTGACGCCATGGCTTCAATTCAACTGAACGCCGCCGTCATGCCGATTTGACAATCAAACTGATCGTTTGTGGTGTATATGGACGAATGGACGAACTGCAGATTTGATCAAGCCTGCAGCGTCATGCCGATTTGACGATAGGCTTGATGGTGTATGCCGGCCATAAGGGGTGAGCGAGATAGAAGTCAGTTTGCCCACTTATTGGCTATATCAAACATCGATCGCGATCAATTTGAAATTAACACGTAAGATGACGTCACGCCTTTTCCCTTACGCGGTGGAAGAGGCACAAAATCGACCTAATGCCACTAGGCAATAAAGTCCAAAATGAATGAAAATACTGCATGCTTATCCCGCTTATCGGTACAAAGTATCGTAGCGTTCCCTTATTCAGGAACTCAAATCCATTGCAGTTGTCAAATTGACGTTTGGTGTATGGGAAAACCTCAGGGGAAAACTTTCATTTCCACAGACAGAGGCCGCTGCAGTTGTCGACTGTTGGATGGTTCGACTAAGTTCTACCCAGACGTCTAATATTTACTGTAGATATTATCCTCTGTTGTGTGATCGCGCATAAGTCGATATGCAATTAGCATTTTAATTTAATAGATTGGCTAACCCTGCTGATGATATAAGTTATTGAGTGCTATTTTTAACATAGTCGTTTTATTTTATTCTTGAAAGCTTAGGTTGAGTTCCTGCGGGCTTATTCGCTAACTCAGTGATGATCACTCAGTGATGATCCGTAAAAATTAAGAAGTTATTGGTGTCGTTCAATTATCGTGTAACGAAGGATATCAAAATAAGTCAGGTAATATTAGCCGACTTATTTTGATATCCTTGTTCACACGGTTACACGTTAGCGAATAATCCCGCTGGACTGTCCGAAACTGATACGATACGTCTCAAAATACATAACTATGTAGTCTCTCCAAACAAACCACACATAAAGTGGTGCCGCAGCGTCCTAGTCTCTAGTTAAGTCTAGTTAGTGCCGCCATCACCCACCTGTTGAGGACGTTCAATACGACAGCTCTAAAACCGACATCTCACCTCAATTACCGGCCCAAATCGCTGGTAATAAGAGCTTTCTCCCACAAAAACTCACACAGCCATTACTAATGCGAAGCAAGTGGCTCCAAAGAGGTTATATGATGTGTGAACACATCGGGACGACAATTTTAATGATTGCTGAGCTGCAGGCGAGACGGCAATGGGATGGCTCACTCGCACATTTGTGCTAGAAATTGGATTTTATATTGGGAATGTTACTTCGGCGTGACATTAATATATTCAGTTATTTATTGAGAATAATAGAATAGAATGTTGTTTATTTCCCTAGTTTATTTGGTACATTATTTATATATCCAGCAGGTCAGTGGTGTGTGCTGCCTGTGGGTGTGTCAGCTACTTACTACTTATGTTTGTCTAATTTGGAGATCTGTTATTTCGGCGTGACATTAATATATTCAGTTATTTATTGAGATGGCGTCGGCAATACGGTTAGGCGAATTCGGAAACCGACTTAAAACGAATATTGATGCAAAGAATATGATTTTATCATGAAATCCCAAAGCTGCTCTCTAATAAGTAAATGAGACAATTAGTGGGTTCCCACTACACCCGATTTAAATTTAAATTGGCAATTACATTTTCAACATATCACCACAAATACCGAAGCCGAGAAAAGCAAACAGCAGATAGGTAACCAATGTTAGTTAGGGTAAATAACAATGTACAAACTCGTCTGGTAATTCGATCTTGGGGCTCATTCGCCTTTACCTTCTCAAGGGGCCTAAAATAGGATTAACTGTATGGCAAAACGCCACACGCCATTCGGGTGGAACACCCTTATCAAACTCACAACGTCTTGTGTATGTTTGGACCAGTTGACAACTGATATATCGACTGCAATATTATACAATTGGCTACTAGACGAGGGTAGTCAATAGTTACTTTTTTATGAACCATCAAAACGCTGTTTTGTTCGACAGTTGTAAATGTTGGAATGGAAATAGAATGTTGTCAAATGGTGGTCTTTATAAAGAAACTTATACAGGCTGACATTTTATTAGCTGACCATATTTTGGGGAGTGATAGTATCTACACATCATTATGAACAACTTTCCCCAAGAAACATAGTCGCAAATGAAAAAAAAATTTAGTCCCCCAGTACATTGCCCCGATCAGCTGATTTCAAGTTACTATGGGAGACCCAAAAATTTTTTTCGTTTGCGAGCACTTGTTCCATAATGATGGGTACCATTCCCCAAAATATGGTCAGCTAATTAAATGACACCCTGTATTTGCTCAAAAGATACATTCTACTAATGGCGAACCCGTTTGTTTTATGGCTTCAACTTACTGTTTTGTTTTTTGTTACTTTTGCCAGTTGTTATCATTGCATCACAATGAACGCAATTCTGCTCTGTGAAAGTGAACAAGACAGATTATATTTTTATTTATAGCTCATTATCAAGTCGGTTTATCGTGTGGTTCAATGCATAAGGCCCTGTGACAGCACGCTTTAACCACCCAACCGTCCAGCGTCCTCGAAAGACCCAAATCTATGGTTCTATTTTTTCATAGGTTTTGAACTTTATTTCGATGTGGGTATGTTGAAAAGCGCGGGCCGTGGACGGACCTTTGAGTGTCCACTGTCCATCATGGTTTTAATCCCCGGGGATGCAAAAGATGGAGTTATATGTTTAATGAAGTATCTGTCTGTCAGTGGCACTCTCGCGCTCCAACGGGCGGATGGATTTATGGTTTTCTGAAAATGATAGTGGATTGGATTGTAAGCCTAGTTCCTAGTCACGTTTTATTAGCTTCAGTTCAGGGATACGAAAGTTTTTAGCTCTATACAAGTCAGCCAAATGTTAGACTTAAGGGGAGCTGCTAGCCATACATTTTAACACAAAAGATTGCTTTAAATGTAAGTAGCAAATGAGGAAAGAAAATAAATGGATGGACATCGGTCAAACTTTGTGCCATCACAGCAAACCAAATTTTAAACATAATACCTGATGGTCTATACCCTAATTATTATAATAACGAAGTAAAATGACAGTTCCGATGTTACCGCTTTTTGGTAGAAAATAAATAGTGATGGGTTCAAGACTGGTCATGATTGATTTAGATCATTCTAATGTCTCAGTATACAACGATATTGATAGAAATTATAAGAGAGCTAGTAGTTCTAGTGCATATAGCTTGTTCAAACTGAAATGACGCGCCTCCTTTTTTGCGAATAATAAGTAAGAAAAATTAAGCATTTGCGATAGAATAACTCACAAAAAATGGGCACAATTTGTTTATGCCACCTAAAATGGGAAAAAGCGTAATGCTTTCAATGTCATATTAAATTGTGACAAATATTTATTACAAATCCTAATTGTAAAGAATTACTCTATTCATTTTCATTCTATTTGGAATGAGAACATGCATTATCAAACTGAACATGGCAACATTATTTCAAGAAGTGACGTTTGATGTCAGTTTACTCCGTTATTTTAGTAATTAGGGTATAGCTAGAATCCTTTTTTACACATTTGACACAACGGCGCTGTATAGAACCCAGCACTTACCATGTCGTTATCTCTGGTCCCAGGCAACAAGCAGATCGCAGCGCTCGTGGTGTGGGCGCGCGACATCCCGCACTTCTCGCAGCTGGACCTGGAAGACCAGGTGCTGCTCATCAAGGCCTGCTGGAACGAGCTGCTGCTGTTCGCCATCGCCTGGCGCTCCTTGGAGGTAGGCAAGCTTTAGGCTAGCTACTTCTTCTTCGGGTGCCGTCTCCTATCGGAGGTGGCGACCATTACGGGCTGCTGCGGCCCGGTTGTGCTCATCCCGAACCACTCTCTTAGATTTTGGAGGCAGGATGTACGTGGGCGACCAGAAGCTCTATTTTCATTCGCTCGTGTGATGACTAGCTCAATGGGTGGTTCTGACCAATCGTTGTAGAGCGAATTGATATTCAACGACGACTGTTTGCAAAAGAGCGATTGAAAAATAGAGCTCCAGGTCTTCTGAGTCCCTGGATCTTGCCTTACATGATCAGTTGAGGCAGGTTATATCTGTCGTTGCGCATGTTAAGACTTAGATTGGCTACGTCGATATTTATATGGAGACAGCTTGTGTTGAATCTCAGACAAGCAGGCAGCCATATCTCGCCTTATCGAGATCATCTCCATAGTCCAGATATCGGTAATGATTCCGCATATTTCCGTCGAAAACGATCACGATTCATATTTATTTTGATCGAAAACGGGACTGGCTATCCCGGTTGGTCGTAGCTTCGAGCAGATCGTGAGAATAGCTATTTCGTTTTCGATGAAGCTATTTGTCTCGAATCAATATTTTGATTTCGACCATGGAGATGATCTCGATAGTGCCAGAATTGCCTGTAATGCGTCCACTAACGGCCGAAATTAATAACCTATCTTCTATCCATAATCTGCAGATTTGAGATTGCTAGTGTCAATTTTGACATAAATCCCATAGCGCAACTGACAAATGTAACGCGTAATCTGCAGATCACGGATAGAGATAGGTTATTGGGATCAGCCGAGAGAATCAGCAGCATATAACATATTGCTGGCCGATGAGAGAGAGAGCAATTCTTACGATATTTCCACCTTTTTGCATACGGCCTCCCTCATTGATAAGAAACTATACTTGTTTACTGCAGATTCCAGTTCTCTGTGAGTCATGTTGTTTTTGTGATCTCACTATAGTTTTTGTAGGGATTCTGCATTAACATAGAAGAATGGCAATGAGTTCGTCCATATCGACTTTGTTAGAATAAGTCGCCACTTCTGGGAAAAGCCATGACTATAACTCTGTACCTACTAGATATTAATAAAGAAATAAAAAACTCCCCCGACACATTATAGTCAATGAAACTTGAATCTATGAAATGACATCTATGCTATGTAATGAAAAAAAAAACACTAACAAAATTGTCTAAATAGGTAGTTTCTGAGAGTGATCAAGCTTCAACCATTCTGCTTGCTGCAGCGCCCTCTGGCGTCTGCAACCGTATCTAAAAATCTGCTCTGAAATCATAGCCGTTACAAACCCACATCGAAATCTGTCTATATTCTGGCCGCTGAGAGATTACGATCCTGACACATGTTATGTCCCTGTCTGTCCCATGCTACACTCTATCTCACTTGTGGAAGTGAGAGTGGACGGCCAGAGTATAGTAGTTTTCCTATCAGCCCTCTAGACAAAGTTAAACGCTAACGCTAGCGAAACGAAACTATAACTTTTCATGTATGCGATTTGACATTTGGCTTCGCTAAGGTGACGTCATGTAGCGATTCCAAATGTCAAATCGCATACAATGAATGAATGAATTTCTTTATTTCCTAATTAAAAGATTCACATTTTGGTTAAGCCCTAGATCCCACATAAAAAGTTATCGTTTCGTTTCGCTATCCTTAGCGTTTAACATTGTCTACAGGCACAGTTCAGTTACTTACGGTCGCACAGGTGTGCTAAACGTTCCGATTGTAACATTCCAGTACCTGGAGGACGAACGCGACATGACAGACGGCTCGCGCAGCGCCGCGCCGCCGCAGCCTCAGCTCGTGTGCCTCATGCCAGGTAATTACACACGCATACACGTCGCATCTTCCTATGGTTAAAAGGAACACGGGTTTAAGGCCGCTACACACGTAACGATATATATCGTAGCGATTTCAGACTGTGGAGTTAAATCGAAAGCCCCTAGCGAGTACACGATCCTCTTAAGTCAGCCACTCAGTGTTTGATGTACTTGGAGGCAGGAAGATTTAACCAAAGAGGTTCATTGATCTGAGGTTTGATAATGTGGCCCATGCTCCGCGCGTGCGCTGTTATATGCTGGGTTTTGGCGGCAACAAAACGTCAACATGACGAGACAACGTTGTGTTTGTTGTATCTAAGGTCTAAAGCACTGATTTATGTGGAAATATTGTAATGTTTTAACTTAGAATTTTGTATGAGAGATATTTAAGTATGAGAGTAGATAAAGTAGTGTATGAAACTGCACATAACTAGGTATTAAAACTCTCGTGGGATACTATTAAAAACCTCGCCTATAGCTCAGTTTTTAAATACCCACTCGTGTTTTAATACCCCTCGTTATGCAACAGTTTCATAAACTACTATTATAGCACTTTAAAGATCATAGTATATTCGGTCTCTGTAAATTTAAATGTAAGCAATTTGTAACTAATTGGCTTTTAACACTAAATTACGAGCAAACAGAAAATATTTTATCTATAATAAAGTAAAATCCGCATACACACTTTAAATGGCTGAACACACACAAAACAAAAAACAACACTCACACGCATTTTCACCGACCCAGGGACACACCACGTATTATGCTCTCTTACTATAA
The DNA here is from genome assembly GCA_963457715.1 of Argyresthia albistria. Taxonomy (NCBI): domain Eukaryota; kingdom Metazoa; phylum Arthropoda; class Insecta; order Lepidoptera; family Argyresthiidae; genus Argyresthia; species Argyresthia albistria. Next base: position 10,190,012 of record OY735255.1, read on the forward strand.
CAAAACTTGTTTCTGATACCTAAAATTTAGACTCTAACGGTGTTAATGTGAGCAACCAGTGATCATAACACAAGCATTTTTAATGCTTAGCTTGGTTGTTGGTCTGCTGTATGAAAATAATTTAGCCTCTCTGTATAAATATAAGTTCTTGTGATACACTTTTGTGCTGTAAGATTTTATGAATAAATAAATTGTTTATGTTATGTTTATGTTTATGTCTCCACACGCCACCGATATCTGCGTCGATCGTCAGTTCTCTGCAGAAGCTCGCGCAAGAAACATGTCATTCTTGATAGAAGATGATGACGCACTTGCGTTATTGGGCCTGATTAGGTGGGCTGAAACGATGAGGCATACTTAAACCTACTGGCTTTGGTTACTCCACTAAGAAAGAAACAGGACCCTTTAATGGGAGAATCAATAAGTTCCCATAAAAGATTACCTGACGAACTGATTGGCCGCCATCCACACGGACGATAAAACTGTGCAAACGCAATCAACAACGATTTATCTAATAGAAATTGCAACTGCCGCCGCCACGAACGATAAATCTGCAACGATTTGTCATATACACGATCGACAAAACTGCGCAAATCGGTTTGCACAGATTCATCGCTACGATACGTCGTTACGTGTGTAGCGGGCATTACTTATTCAAGAACGCGTCTGTTCAAGCTTCTAATCTAAATCAATGATGCGTTGACACGTTGACTGACCATGACGTGAATTGTTTGTCACGCGTATGTAATAAACAAGCACTTTTGCGTCATGGGCACTCACTGTCATGAAAGAAAAATTATGAACCGTAACTTAAATACGACTGGCCAGCTATGAACTATGCTTTATTCTTACTAAACAAACAGTTTATAGGATACCTTTAATCGCCACAGCTTCGGCGATGGCATAGCCCTACGGCGCGGCGCTACATACATTTTGCGAAAACAAGTCAAACGGGGAGCAAACGGTCAGCGGTGCTGCTGCCACTCGGTACGAGAAAAGTCGTGACCCCATCGATATATACAAAGGATAGGCCCTCCCGTACTAAATTTCTTACCGTTTTGAGGCCAGACAGAATAGCGCCTCTGTTGGAATTTATCGGTACTATGTCGGTCGTCAGTCGAATGATTGATTATCCTATTTTTACTTTGAGGAATTTTTCGAGAACAATATTTTATGAATAATCAATTTACAGCCAATAGTAATTGTAAATTATATAACTTACTTGTGATACGATACTCCTTGTTTATGTGTATTGCGATTTCGGTATGATTTACAAGTTTTTACCTCGCAGGACACCATTTTTGTTGTGCTGCCGATACGTCACGCGGCTAGCACCGTCTAAGCACGACTGATTGAAATCGGTTCACTTTTCCCGTTTTGACACCGTTTTGGTAGCGACACTTCCAAGCGCCCCGTGCCTTGTCCCCTACTATTGAAGTCTGTGCGTGACCCTATATTTTTATTTAATGTGTGAAACGACTATTTGCTTGCAGGCATGACGGTGCACCGCAACTCTGCGATCCAGGCGGGCGTGGTGCAGATCTTCGACCGCGTGCTCTCCGAGCTCACCATGAAGATGCGCGCACTGCGCATGGACCAGGCGGAGTACGTGGCGCTGAAGGCCATCATCCTGCTCAACCCTGGTAGGTTGCGAGTCACGGAGGCTGGTAGGTGGAGCTGACGATGAAGATGCATGGACCAGGCGGAGTACGTGGCGCTGAAGGCCATCATCCTGCTCAACCCTGGTAGGTTGCGAGTCACGGAGGCTGGTAGGTGGAGCTGACGATGAAGATGCATGGACCGGGCGGAGTACGTGGCGCTGAAGGCGATCATCCTGCTCAACCCTGGTAGGTTGCGAGTCACGGAGGCTGGTAGATTGGGAGGGGAGGCTGGTAGGCAAAGAGGATAGAACCACTAATGGTAGGTTGCACGAAGCTGAGGCTGGTAGTCAAAGGGGATAGAACTACTACTGGTAGGTTGATAGACTTGGAGGTTGGCAGGCAAAGAGGATAGAACCATGCCGGCAGGCAAAGAGGATAGAGCCATGCCGGCAGATAAAGAGAATAGAACCATTACTGGCAGGTTGCTCGACACGGAGAATGTTGGTTTTCTCGGCATGGAGGCTGGTAGGTTGCAGAGGCTGTATAATAAGTTGTAGTAGTATTTTAGTAGGCTGCATTTAGTAGTCCATTTGCCGTGACAGGAGTTTACCCCATAAAATAAAAATTTACTGTAATAACTTATTGTGAACATTGTAACTGTCATCTGTATTTGCTATTGACTACAGATGGCTAATTAAGTAGCTTAAACTTTTTAATTCCCTTCTAATTCCAGATGTTAAAGGACTGAAAAACCGAACTGAAGTTGAGGCGCTCCGGGAGAAGGTGAGTGAACATATCTTATTCGAACTTGAACATGGTCAAATAACGCATTGACCCTTAACTCTATTTTAACGCGTGCGACTGAGACGCACAAAACATCGAATACAGATTGAAGAAATACATGTACAATAAAAGTGAGCGAGTCAAAATCAAATTAAATATATTTATTGCATTTCACAATGTATAGCTATGTGAGTATTAAACACATTTTACACTTAAATACTAGACACAACACTTTATACACTTGTGAACCTTGTTAAGGCACAGCAATATAAGAGAGGATGTTTATATTATTAAATTAAATTGTCTTGAGTCTGTACAGACCTCTCTTATGTATAACCTATTTTTCTGTTTTAGCTTTTTGTGAAACTGAAATACCGCACTTGTTTTATTCATTTATGCGAAAAGGAGTGACGCTATTGCATGTTATTTATAGAGATTGTACGTTTTACGGACGGAAATCATCAAGCGATGAAAAACATCGTGAGGAAACCTTCATTACTCCATAGGTGCGGCGATACGCTATTCCCCTGACACGCAAAATGGAGTATTGAGTAACTGGCACAGCCGTGCCTCTGCCATCTCGTATGGGAAAAGGCGTGACGCCAATGTTATCTATAGAGCAAACCCGTACCTGTTCCCAGATGTACTCTTGCCTCGACGAGTACTGCCGGCGCGCGCGCGCCACTGAAGAAGGCCGCTTCGCTTCCCTACTGCTGCGGCTGCCGGCTCTTCGCTCCATCTCCCTGAAGAGCTTCGAACACCTCTTCTTCTTTCACCTGGTGGCGGATGGGTCTATAGCGGACTATATCAAGCAGACGCTGCGCAGTCATGTGCCGACTATCGATGCCAGTTCGATGATGTAAGGAGCTCTGTAAGAGATTGTCGTTGCCAGCTCGATCAGGGGTTATGGTTGTTTCCCTTAGCCCCTGTTATATGAATGGTCTACTTGAGGGGCCATTCTTGTTCCAACTGGTGCCCAATTCTACTAATAAATCGCATGGCTATAGCGAGGACGCGAAGTACCGGTTTGTTGGTGCCATGCGGTTCGCTTGTAGTAACTGGGGCTTGGTAGCCAACCGCTCTATAGGACTTTATTGAGTCGTCGCTGTCATGTTCCGACTGTTGATGGTGTAAGCCTGACATTGTAAGGAATCGATTTGATAACAGCTATACCAATAAGAGAGATCTAATTTGAATGAGTCACCGGACTGACAATTCTACAACTGTAACCGAACTGGATACACTAGATACTGGGACATGAATCTTACTTGCCTCGACTTCGAAGTTTGATGTCCAAGTGGAGTAATAGAGTTATTTCTAATAGTCAGTGCGATTGACTCTAGGGATTATTGGATTGAAGAAATCTAAATTGTGTCTATTTTAGCTGATTCATTTATCAGTATTATCGGAAATGAAATGCGTAAATTGATCAATGTGTGGAATTTACACCACAAATATCTAAGAGATATGGAATGAATACATTAAAAGGTACCCAAATATTTGACTGAGGCAACAGTTATAATATAACAGTTATATTAGAGCGAGGCTGGAACAAATGTCCCTAAAGGCGTCACAAAACATGGAAGCCCATGATATCATCCCAATGAGCCAGTTTAATACTACGTAATTATAATCCCAGTTAAAACATTTAATACAATCATATTAATAAATAGACATAGCCCTCATAAATTACGTAATGACATGAAAATAAGGACAATATACAGATCATGAAGAAAAATAACATCGTTGCTAATAAAAGAAACGGTTTAGTAAAACCGCGGGTTAAGATAAGAGCGGAGTTTACAAATCATGTATCTGTTGATCGGATATTGAGTATATCAGTTAGGTAAAGAAAATGGGGCCGCCTCTTTTTATTAATGTAACGTAGATCTATTACATTAATGTAATTATAAGCTGTTCATTTATTAGTTAATTTTGTTCGTTAGGTAGTGTCTATGATGTAACTAATATAATACAAATAGTTATATTTTTATTACTATGTAAAAACATTTTTACCAAATCTTTCTTCTAATGAATGATGTGGACATTTTAAATGTCAGAAGTGCCCTCAATGCTAGCAGCAAAGACGAAATATGTTTATTGGAATGTCTTACTTATGTTATCATGAGTTCCAAAATTGTTAAAAGTTTATAATGTTGCAAATATGTCACACACTGTGGTGCTTTAAATATAGTAGATAATGCAGCTAAATTACTCTAAATACTTGTTTCCAAAAAACCTCTATGAAATACTATTAAAAAATGTAAATATTCATGTACTATGTATGTATAGATGTTATGATATTGGATTACTTAAAGTAAAGTTTACATAATTACCTCACCTTTGGTGGAGGAATCAAATTATTATACAGAATGGAACAGGCAGGTGTTTGAAGGATTCAAATCGTTAAGTTACTCGTACGTAGAGTCGTCTCCACCTGCCTGTCACACCCTGTAGTAAGGCCTAAGATTTATCGATGTGTTGTAATTCACGGGAGTTCTATCAATGAAGTCTATTTCCAATTCTTATCATAAGGTTTTGGAAGCAAAATATTCTTGGAGACTGATCGACTGCAATGAAAAATGCTCTGAGAGCAAAATGTCCTCAATTTAAAATGACTACTAGTTCTTAGAGCACAACATCCTTAAGAGACCGGTGACCGCGTGAATTTCCCATACAAACGTAATACAAAAATGATTTGTATTTGAGAACTAGTTCAAAGCTTTTAGACTGTTTATCGGATTAATACAGTGTTTACGCAGGTTCCTGTTCGTATACCAAGGTTCTTATTCAAATTAATTAAAATATTTTTAAATTGGTTGAAGAGGAACCCTGGTATACAGACCAGGAACCTGCGTAAACAGTGTATAAATCCGATTAACAGTCTAAATGCGTTAAACTATTTCTCAAATCATTTTGTATTACGTTTGTATGGTAAATTCACGCGGTCACCGGTCTCTTAATGCTGAATATGCACAATGTAAGTCGTCTTGGAAGCAAAACGTCCGCAATCTGTTATCGTTTAGAAATACGGAAAAACTTTTCTATTCATTTTGAATAAAACACTAGCTGATTGCTCGCAAACTCTTTGCAAGTGGCACCATCTAGTGTCTTGTTTTTTTTCCCGTTCAGAGTCGGATATAAAGAGGACAATGAAAAAGTTTTAGAAATTTCCAAAAACTTGAAGTTAAACTCACACGCCACACCTTTTATCAATAAAAATGAGCTTCAACCTGTGAGTGGTACAAACGATAATAAATTAACACAGAGAGAAGCAAAAATGTTAACACATGAACTAAAATGCATTATCAATAAACCACCAAGTAAGGGAGGAGAGAAAGAAATGTTGCCATAGCGTCCATATTGAAAGTATACGCAGGTGTGGCACCAATTAAAAATTCAAACCAATTATCTCTAGAGGATACAGAAGTTAAACTTTTAAAGCCAACGCACTTAATGACAGATCAAAAAACCGTAGTAGACTTCACTCCACCTGAAGTCGATAGCGAATCTAGAATACCCGAATCCAACATACATAAAGACAGTATACAAAAAGTCAGCGATCGTATGAACGGCAACACAAAACAACATAGGTGACTCAGAGGAAAATAAAGAGGACAATGAAAAAGTTTTAGAAATTTCCAAAAGCTTGAAGTTAAACCCACAAGCCACACCTTTTATCAATAAAAATGAGTTACAACCTGTGAGTGGTACAAACGATAATAAATTAACACAGAGAGAAGCAAAAATATTAACACGTGAATTAAAATGCATTATCAATAAACCGCCAAGGGCGGAGAGAAAGAAATGTTGCCATAGCGTCCATACTGAAAGTATACGCAGGTGTGGCACCAATTACAAATTCAAACCAAATATCTCTAGAGGATACAGAAGTTAAACTGTTAAAGCCAACGCACTTAATGACAGAACAAAAAATCGTAGTAGACGTTCACTCCACCTGAAGTCGATAGCGAATCTAGAATACCCGAATCCAACATATCCAAATTAACTCCAGTGCTGTCTACGACCAATATGAAGAAAAAAGCTGTATCTTCAAGAGTAACCCCACCAAGCACACCTAACTTAAGTTCACCAAGCATAAAAAGCGTCATCGCCGAAAGAAAATAATAATGGTTGCCAACCATCAGGAGTCGCAGATGCCTTTTACAAAAATTTCAAAGAAAACTGTGTGGTTTGAGAGGCTATAAAAGAGGATATCTGGACAGAGCGCAGAAGGAGATGAAAGCACTCGACCTCAAAAAGGAGAAGGAACAGCTGTTGTCGTCAACCTGAAACAACTCGTTGAAACCAGCAATGACCAAGTCAAAATTGTTTTTGACAATGGCGTTGAGAAATGTAAACGTATGCGTAAACGTAATGAAGTCTATCTGTACTAAACACTTTTTGAAATGAGGACGATTTGCTTCACGGTCATTTTGAAGTCAAAGTCAACTTAATTCAAAGACATTATATCTAGAGGACTAACTATTTGAAAAGCCTATCAGCTTCCAAAACTTTATGATCAGAAATGTATATTTCGATACTTGAGTAACTGGAAATCATTTCTGAATCGAGCAACAACCAGTATTAGACAATTTGGAAACTCCCGAATCTAAAAATAACATTTGCTTCAAATAATAATAATCCTGTCGGTAAATGTTTGTAGTTGTACGTAGATACCTGCATGTGATGTTTCTTCCTATATTACAAGAATCTATAGTTTAGCTGGGCGACAAATCTTGCAGAAATGTCCTCCTATGGCTTCTCTTGTCACCTCATACGTCGCTAATATTAATTCGGTGTGAGACACTCCATAAGAGACCTTATCTTAGACGCTGACATTCTATTACAAAAGACATTCTCTGAATGATGAGTCGGCATATGAAGGGTGGAGAGGTAGCGATAGTGGCACCTCACTCGCCCACTACTCCCCCGCACAAGTCTAGGCAGCGGCATCCATTTGTCGGTTTTGTCTGAGTTTAGTTGGATTACCTCATTCATCTGTGATCCAGTACCGACAAATGGTCGGTGTAACTGTCCACCTCTTGCGTCTCGAGTCGGGAAGTTTTGCAAGATTCGCGCCCATTGTTGGGAGGGGTATTCGTTCGTTCCGAAGTGGCCGGGTATTATGTTGAACCTTTCATATTGTTCTACGAATGGGTATGAATCTGTTATAGCGGTGTTGCAGAGGTTGTGAGATGATTTATAATGACGTTCACTAATTAAATATCTGACTACGTATTCTAAGTTATATTTTTTGTATAGAAATAGTTTTTAAGTTGAATGGTGATTAAAATATTATCATCTCAATTTGGTTTTAATTTGCTTCCAAAGGCATAGTTTTTTTAAGAGAAATAATTAACTGTGATATAATAATTAAATTAGGGTTTATGGGGTTTATCCTTTCAGTTTTCACTCACACTTGCCACGTGATAGGGACACATTTAAAACAAGAAATACTTACTTACATTGAAACATTTGTTTTATTTTGGCAACAAAAATACATATAACCATATTTGTATATTTATAGAAAACATTGAATACAGCGTACAAACGTTGGCTTATTTATTATTATTGCGATATGGTAAACAGATCACTGTGAGCTTGGCAGTAATATTACATCATTATGAATCAATATCAACTCACATCCTGTGTTTAGTTTAAATTAGTACATAGCTTAACTTATAAAATAAAACTAATTCAAGTATCACACAATCCATGACTGTTTAAAGTATGACTTGAATACAAACGCAGTGAAACTAAGAATATCTTCTTGTCTTGCGTATACGTATCTCATTTGTTGGACGCAGACCTTTGACTGACCAAAACTATCTGAGATAAACTTCATATTTCAAATCGTTCCAAGGATTAACGAGATTATGACTATCCTCTTACATAACGTGCATAGCTAATGGTTACGATACTTGCCAAGATTGGGAAGTACGAAGTTTAAATTACGTACATGCAAGAGGGTTCTTAATTGAGGTTGTGACATCATTACTTAGCGGTTATAGTGAGTCGCCTCGATAGATTCAAATGCATCTAATTTCACGTTGATCCTGAAAACAAACATTAGCTTTAGTCTTATCAACACATTATACGAATATAATAGAAGCGATCTTGGACAGACGATGACGCGCCCGCGTCTCGCGCTCACGGCCTTGCTATATAAGTGTAAATGAATTAACACAAAATGAGAAACTACTTTGTTAGGGACATCATGCAACTTTCATAATGAAACCGATTTGATCAGAGCAACCTTATTTTTCACTTCCCAGTACAATTTGGCCTGAGTGGGTCGGTTGATATGTATGGAGAAGTAAATAATTGAAACAAAAAGTAAACTTTAGAAAAAACCGACTTCCACAAACCCTATTTGATTAGATTGAATTTAATACAAACTGTAACCCCTTATCCCCCCCCCCCCCCTTGGGGACTTAAATTTGTCAAATCCCATCTCAATGCTACCCCACGCTACTAAGGAACCTCTGTACAAAGTTTCATGGCTCTAGGTCCACCGGATTAGGCTATGCGTTGCCTGGCTATCAGCCACGCATTGTATTTGTACCTAGTATTGAGCAGTTCTGGTGGCCATATGTGGTCTTCATCAGCAGTTCCGCATCACAATATTATGCTTACCATGTGCATTTGCACGAGTTATTATGAAAAACACAAAAATCACTATAGGTCTGCCTATAATATTTGAAGAGTTCCCTCGATTTCTCCAGGATCCCATCATCAGATCCTGACCTGGTGTCAATGGGACCAATGGGAAGGTAAACCCTTTAAAAAAAAAAACCAAATAGGTCCATCCGTCTAGGCGCTATCGGGGCATATACATAAAAAAAACATCCGGACGAATTGTAAACCTCCTCCTTTGGGAAGTCGGTTAAAAATAAAGTTGCTCTGATCAAATCGGTTTCATAATGAAAGTTGCTCAGAATGATGTCCCTAGCAAAGCAGTTTCTCATTTTATGTTAATTCATTTACACCTTGCATAAACATAAACATTTAAATACAGGCACATACATTGCTTCTGGCTTCACACCAGGATACCATGTATCGTGGGAACCAGAAACAGCGACATCACATCACAAACATGTAAACATCCAAGACCTGGGGTTTTTTTTGGCCCCAGCCGGGATTCGAAACCGGGACCTCTCGCATGGTAGGTCGCTCTCCGTCTCCGCTCTCGGTCGTCTCAACCGCTGCGCCACAGGTCGTCTATGGGCTTACATAGTAGTGAAATGAGCAATAAGACACTAATCGTATGTAAGCTCATAGCGAGGCGGTGAGAGCGCGGGACGCGGGCGCGTCATCGTCTGTCTACGCCCATAATTAATCGATGATTAAAAATAGCGCCACGTGATTGGCTAAAATAAGTGTATCGCCATTTAAACCAGGGGTTAGTCCGATAACTGCCTACGCAAAACAACAGATCGCAAAGTAGATGACAGGTAAATCAAACGTCCTGAACAACTCACTTGTGGAAGGCCTCCTTAATCTCGTTGACCTTGGTGGGGTGGCAGACGACGGCCAGCTGCGCGTGCGCCGGGTCGAACAGCGCCGGCAGCCAGCGCCGCGCCGCCGCCGCCGCCGCCGCCGGGCTCGTCACCGCGAGCGCCTGCACGAGCGAGCTGCGAGATACGAGGGACTTGTTACAAGTTATAGTACACACAGTAGTTGACCAGCGACTGCGCAACCACGTCCACGGGACACTTCTCGTGCTCCACCGCCTCGAAGATGGCGCTCTGAGGTAGTCACAGTCACCTGTTGTGCGCCGGAGTGCTCCGCCGCAGGTAGTTGAGCAGCGACTGCGCCACCACGTCCGCGGGAGACTTCTCGTGCTCCACCACCTCGAAGATGGCGGTGCTGCGCGCCGAGGCGAACAGGTCTTCTTCGAATTTGCCGTCGACGAGGTACTGTGCCTGGGATTGTAGCGGAAACGTTAATTTTTTCCTACGAGGTCTACATGGAAGGGTATAACGGAACAGTAGGGGTTAACCAAGGAGATCGCATGCCACTGCCCTACTGATTTTCCTGATAATTTTAGCCCTTTTAAGCTTAGGATTGAATGTCACTTCCAAGACAAAGAGCAGCACAAATCAGTGTTTGTCAGGGGCATCGGATCAATTCCCCTAAGATCAGAAGTAAAATTAACCATATAATCCTGAGCGAAGTGAGGGCTTCAAGCTCGCCGGAGAAAGCTAAGGAACACGCTCGTTGTATGATCGTGATCGCTGCACAGAGTAAAGTTTTGCTGTTTTTTATCATCCTCGAATTCAAAACCAAAGATAAGAAAGTGACATACTATGATGGACTTGGCTCTGGCATAGGCGGCGGGCGCGTTAGTGGCGCGGTAGAGCCAAAAGGCGAGCTTGCTCTCGTGCGGGACTGCTCGCACGCCGTAGCCGTACGACAGGCCCGAGCCGCGGATCAAACGCCACATCGGACCCTGCGGAATAATTCATAAATGTTCATTGTTGTTGTTTTAGTGGGCAGTTGTGCCTCCTCCATACCGTACAGGAAAAGTCGTGACGCCTATGTACTTGTAGCTTTGTAGGTAAAGGCGGAGTGACACAGGCCTAGTACTGACCATGGTTGATAGCGAAACGAAGTACGCAACTAGTCACACACAGGGGTCGCTTTAAGTCCGTGTGCTTCAAAACGAGTACCGATCAATGTAGTCTCTGCTTCATTGTAGAAACCTCATCCGGACCTCATAGAAGAGAACTGGGCATACCAGGGAGGTCTGACTCTCAGGTATGGTTAAACCATTTTTTTCCCTTTATAAAAACAAAAAAACTGACTAGTTCAGCGCCAGACTGAGCGGCGCCAGCTCCTCGACGCTGTAGCCGAGCGAGCCGGGGCTGTACTGCAGCAGGAAGCTGGACTCCACGCCGCCGCAGCCCACCACGAATCCGCTGTGCGAGAGCGGCGCGCTGCCCGACATCACCTCTAGTTGCGTGAAGTAGTTCAGCGCCAGACTGAGCGGCGCCAGCTCCTCGACGCTGTGGCCGAGCGGGCCGGGGCTGTACTGCAGCAGGAAGCTGGACTCCACGCCGCCGCAGCCCACCACGAACCCGCTGTGCGAGAGCGGCGCGCTGCCCGTCATCAGCTCCGCGTCCCAGTATAGCTTGGGACTGGGAAAGAGATAGAACACAGCCCTATGTGAGTTGCGTACTCACATGGCAGTGGCTGTATAATGTGTAAATGAATTAACGCAAAATGAGAAACTTTTTTGTTAGTGACATCATTCTGAGCAACTTTTGGTATGAAAGCGATTTGATCAGAGCAACTTTATTTTTAACTTCTCCGTACAAGTTGATCCACTCAGGCCAAAATGTACTGGGAAGTGAAAAATAAAGTTGCTCTGATCAAATCGGTTTCGTATTGAAAGTTGCTCGGAATGATGTCCCTAACAAAGTAGTTTCTCATTTTGCGTCAATTCATTTACACGTTGTATAGCAACAGTGCTAAATTCCGGTTTGTGTCTAGCCGCGCGGCGTCTCGGCGCCTTCGAAAAACCAAAACCAGCTTTCTGCGCCCTCGCTATAGCTGTTGCCATGCCAAGCTCGCCTTTGTACAAATGTGCATAAATGAAAACTAAACGAGTTCGTAACTACAAAAATATTTAGAAAGCCACACCCGATGAATGGAACCGTTTGAACTTTTTCTCGATTGAAAATCGCGGACCGTGTTCTTTTGTGCACCGACGGCTGATAACTTTCAAATGGCCTGACATCTATACTTATAAAAATTAAATGTTGTGCGTTAGTCTTCCTTTGGCCCGCCGACCGATGTGTATAATGCCTATTGGGTTTTATTTGTGTCAGTCCGGAGGAGGTTTAGGTAATAAGAAAATAACCGGCCAAGTGCGAGTCGGACTCGCGCACGAAGGGTTCCGTGCCATTATCTATAAAAAACCGCAAAAAAAATGTATGGGAGCCCCCCTAAATATTAATTTAATTATTTATTTTTAAAGTAAATAATATACTCAATATATTGTGAACATTTTAAGCGTCTACCTGCTACCATTATCAATATCGAGCAAAAATGAGCAAAAAAATCACGTTTTCTGTATGGGAGCCCCCCTTAATATTAAATTTCTTTTGATTTTTAGTATTTGTTGTTATAGCGGCAACAGAAATACATCATCTGTGAAAATTTCAACTGTATAGCTACCACGGTTCATGAGATACAGCCTGGTGACAGACGGACGGACGGACAGACGGACAGCGAAGTCTCAGTAATAGGGTCCCGTTTGGCACCCTTCGGGTACGGAACCCTAATAAGGAAAAACGTAGAGAAAACGCCATAAAATCTAAATAACTTTTGTATGGGAAGTTCACTCTCTTTCGCTAGATGGCGTTGCTAGCCATATGTCTAGATCTAGCATCACTCAAACTACTTCGTTCATCCTCTTTGTCGGAGGTGGAACTCGCGGTACCGGAACTTATGTTTGATACAGTTTGTAAGCAAAGAGTTTCGTAAATCTGAGCGTAATTGATGCGTATTATGCCCAACACGGGTCGATGTGGATTTTCAAAATGATGAATTAATCGTTTTGCGGCTGGGAACTATGAGAATACCTAAAACGAAGTCACGCAACGGGCAGCTAGTAATAAATAAACTTCCCGTTCACATAATATACCGAATCATTAGAGCTATACTAGCTAAATTGTCTATACTAAAAGATAAAATTCCCTACAATATATTACGAATGCTGCACATGTCACTTGCAGACTCCGTTATTACCTATGGCTTGTCTAGTTACGGAAGAACTTGTAAAACGAATCCTGATAAGATACATAACCTACAGTACAGATTATTGAAATCTATAGTTCCTAATTATATTAAAATTAAGTATAATAACCGGCCAAGTGCGAGTCGGACTCGCGCACGAAGGGTTCCGTACCATTATTTGTTTGTTTGTTTATTTGTTTATTTGGGAACTGAGCCCACAGCACAATATAAAAAATGTACAGCACAATAAATAACTTATACCTAGGCCAATTAGGGGCTCTTATTATGCTACTATTACATTTTGCAAATACAGTTTAATTACACTATTTAATTATACATACATTTTAGTTTTTTATTTTAATAAAAGTTTTAAGAAATATTATCTAGAAGTTAAGAGGGAGGGGGAGGTGTGAAGTGTGTGTGAGGGTGTGTGTGCGTGAGCATGTGTGGATGTGTGTGTTGTAGTAATAATAGAGAGAAAATTATCTATAAAAAACCGCAAAAAAAAAAATAAGTATGGGAGCCCCCCCCTAAATATTAATTTAATTTTAATTTAATTATTTATTTTTTAAGTAAATAATATACTCAATATATTGTGAACATTTTAAGCGTCTACCTGCTACCATTATCAATATCGAGCAAAAATGAGCAAAAAAAATCACGTTTGTTGTATGGGAGCCCCCTTAATATGAAATTTCTTTTGATTTTTAGTATTTGTTGTTATAGCGGCAACAGAAATACATCATCTGTAAAAATTTCAACTGTCTAGCTACCACAGTTCATGAGATACAGCCTGGTGACAGACAGACAGACGGACAGACGGACGGACGGACGGCGGACGGACGGACGGACGGACGGACGGACGGACAGATAGCGAAGTCTCAGTAATAGGGTCCCGTTTGGCACCCTCCGGGTACGGAACCCTAAAAATAATGAAAAAGTAATGTTTGGCCATTGCAATGTAGTAAATATTTTTGATAAAATAAAAATAGCTATAACATATGAATATGCATGTAAGATTAATGAACTAAAAATTAAAGTCAGACCCCCAACATTAAGACACCTAACAGATAGGCATATGTATGTCTTACCTAAATATGTAAATGAGCACGGTAAACGACATTGGAAATACTTAGTTCCATATATATTAAATACCTTTACACACACAATTCTAAGCGAAATTGTTAAAAGAAAAAACATAAATACAAAAACTATCTTAAAAAATACTTCATTGATTTGTATAATCGGTTAAGTGCGGGTCGGTATCGCACACGAAGGGTACCGTACCATCGTACAACAAATCAAAAGCACTCAAAACAATAAAAAGAAAATTTAAAAAGTTTATGCCTTCACGAGATTTGAACCGACGACCTCCGGATTGAGAGTCTACATCATACCGCACCGGCTAACCACAACCATGTGGGTTGACGCGAAATATGCTATCATATTTAAATGTGTAGTATGTGTCTATGACATGGTTGCTATGACAATAAATTAACAGTTTCAGTCAAGATCTCCATTTTGAAATGCGTAAGTGTATCTAAACACGTCTCTTGTATCGGGGCCCCCTTTAATTTGCAATATCTCTCGTATTTCAGTATTTGTGGTTGGTGCGGCAACAGATATACACATTCTGTGAAAATTTCAGCTTTCTAGCTATTACGGTTCGTGCAGACGGACCCGGTGACAGACAGGACGGACGGACGGACAGACGGACAGCGAAGTCTCAGTAATAGGGTCCCGTTTGGCACCCTTCGGGTACGGTACCCTAATAAAAGAGAGAAGTAGTCTGCTTGATACCTGTCTTATGTTCTAAATTAGCTTATAATATAATATAAGTTACATTACTTTTTATAGCGGCTCACATTCAGCAGATAAACCTGATTAGGTTTCCGCTGATGTTATCTTGAATCATCATGTATTGTTAAACTTTTTGAATAAAGAACAAAAACAGACATAACACTAGTTTAACTCACGGTAATGGCGTGATCTCGTTCTCCCGCGCGAACCCCTTCCACGGGAGAGTGGAGATCTTGTATCTGTCGAAGTCAGTCGCGATGTGCAGCCACGCGTTCTCGAATATACTCTTGAAGGTGGACCTGCGAGAGGCAACGCAGATGCTTTGAAGTTGCCGCGTTCGCGTCGCAATAACGAAATACCTCTGGTGGGGCAACTTGAATGGTAGTTGGATGTTTGGCGAGAGCTGTGACAGGATGCGTGAACGCAGACCAATTGCAAAGAGACGCAGCAGTTGCAAGAAGTTGTGATGCCGTCACGGATCGCAGAACAATCCACAACAGATCCTGCATATCGTACGAAATGTTCCCTCAACGAGAACTCCTACTTTCCTCTCAGCACTTTTTTCTGGCGTTGCATTATTTCGCTATCGCATTATTCCATGGGTGGTTGCTATTCAGGTGATTAATATTTATTCATGTCTATGTTCTCTTCTCTGTAAAGTAATAAATAGTGGTAGGACAGGATATGATAATACTCCGTAGTGGTAACTAAAGGCTAAGCGAGAATCACATGTCGCTCAAAGCCAAAGAAACTTGGCGCGGCTTTACCTGGCTTCCTCCACCATCGCGTCAGCCTCCGCCCCTCCCTTGTTCAGAGTCTCGATGAGTTGCTTCAGGAACGCGTGTTGCCGCAGCACGGAGCTATAGTGGCGGTTGCTGTTCTTCCGATAGAGGGCGTCACGGAGCGTCGCGTACACCATCGTGTGCCCGTGCCGGCGGGCCTGGGAAAACGGGCTGTGACGTCAGTGAATATTCAGGGGGCTTATGGTCATAGCCCACTTACACGACCCTGCTACCACCCGACTAATAAAATATCATTCAAATATGGGCTTTAAGTCGTGGCCTTGCGATATAGTTTAAATCGACAACATAAATTAGCAGACAGCTGGGTGTCAGCAAGCTTCCCGCCATCAGACTGCTGGGTAGTTGACGCCTCGCTGGCCACACGTTGTAAACGAGGAGTCGGCGCGGTGTCCGCGCGCTGACTGCTATGCTACCGCGCGCTGGCGCGCGGCGCCTCTCAGTCGGTAGACAAGCGAGTGCGTCTCCCTCTCCGCGCAACCCACACCGTTGCGAGAGCGGTCGGCGAGTGGGCAGCTGGGTGTCTGCTAGCTGTCGATGCGTGGATAGCTGGGCGTCTGGCTAGTTGTCGATGCGTGGACAGCTGGGCGTCTGCTAGCTGTCGACGAGTGGACCGCCAGCAGTCGTCTTAGTTTAGGGCGGTGTTGAGTGGGAGCGGTGTTGGAGCAGGGTCGTGTAAGTGGGCTATGACCTTTAATCCAGCTAGCCAAGCCTGGGTATCCTATATTACATTGTACGTGTTGACTTCAGTGTACTATTATCTCTTCTGTGCTTCAGTGTCACAGGCTGTTAAGGGCGGGCCCTAGGCAATCAGAACTTAAGAATTTCATCCTTAACTTAGTTTTAGAGGACTTTAAACTAAAAAAAAGGATAAAGCCAAGCTAAGAAATTCTAACGGAGGAAGATACTGTGCCATTTTTATAATGATTAGATAAATAACAAGAACACAAATTCAGATGCGGTGCGAAATTGTAAAATAAAACATTGTGACAGACAGATTTTCTGGCAACTTCAGGAGACTTTTCTATCGAGCAAAATTAATAAAATTACGTTTATGGGAAAGCAAAGTCACGCTGACACTCGTGATAAACAAGCTAGTGAAAAAAGAAACAATAATACTCATCATTCCGAGCGATTTGTGTTTTGCTAAAGGCTGTTAGGTAATTCAGTATATTTATTTTTAAAAAAATGCACTGTTTTTGCCTTGGGAGCCGTCTTAAATATACGCCTAATGTATACGCCATTCAACCCGGTCATATGCAACTCGCGTCCATTAGCGATCTCTGCCGGGGATTGTTAGCACCCCTGCCCCGCCGGCACCTATGCCGCTGCCGGCGCTAGGAACAGCGGGGTTGCCGGGGACTGAGGGACGGGGTGGGCGTGCGTTATTCATAAGGGATATGATCATGGTGTGCTCACATTAGCGACGTCGTTGATGAGTCTCTGCGCGAACACCAACAGCCGCTCCCTCGTGATCTCCGCGCGGCGCAGCACGCCGTGCAGCAGGGTCACCACCTGCTCGTAGTCACACGGCTCGCACTGGGATAGCACGTGGATGTTATTAGAATAGCTACACAACATATACACCATAGAGTAAATCATATATAGACTAGCATTAAGCCTGCAACTTCGTATGCGTAGTTACACTTTTTGGTCGCAATCTGTTGCGATTATTTTGCAAGTTTACAGTACACACTTAGAGAACATAAAAGGTATAGTGTCAAGGTTTAGGTTGACTTGCGGAAGTTTGATAAGTATTTGAATCGATACGTCCTCGAGAAAAAGGGTAGATAATTGATGTTTAGTGTTACACCACCAGTATCATCAGACTATACAACGCTGAACGCTGACTCGGTGCAGATGGCAGGGTTTCGGTTTAGTAGCCAAATCAACTAACAGAAGTTTTCGTGCTGCCCCTTTAGGGCCTTCGAAACTGCTTCTTGACTACTACTTTACACCGTTTAATAAACAATACATTACACCGTTTATATCGCGAGAAGCGTCCGAATCAATTTATAATGTGTTCACTGTCCATGTAATAAAAGTTTCTCTTTCTTTCAAGCAGCTGGTTGCCTGCCCAAGGGGGACGTTGGTCACCGAGCTGGTAGGTGGCCTGCCTGTACGGATCAGTGGTAAATGATGGATGACCTTTGTCTACTTGTTTCGTCCGTTATAGCCACCACAACAAACAGAGCATCCCATCGCATTAAGTCCATTTTATAGGTCGCCCGGAGCGCGCATTTGGTTGAAACACAATGCAACGCAACAATTAGACCTCTAAAGCAACTCACCCTAGTCTCCACCTTAACAAACTGGCCGAAGCTCCCCACTCCGAAGTTCCCGCCGCCGCCATTAAACCCCATCTCATTACTGAACATCACCGTCAGCTGTTCCACCGCTGAGATGACTTTCTCATGCGGCACCAGCTTGTCACCTTGACGGATGGCGCACTCGGCCAGACCGTTGAGGTGGAGTGGGAGCCACTTGCGCGCTGACTCGTCGATGTCCGACGTGTCGAAGATTAGGTTGATCTGTGGGAAATGGTTGCAAAGTTTTGAGGGCTGTGTGTGTGGATAGACTAAACTAGCAGAAAGTGTTGTAAGGCCGCGCGAGAGGTGATGCCTCTTGTCGCAGCCGGGACAGGAATTGGGGGGCCAGGCGCCATTGTTACTGGTACTTACATAAACGAAGTTCGTAGCCAGCGAGTGCGCCCGCGTATAGAGCGGCACCTCCTTCAGGTCGAAGCCGGGCGGCGAGGCGGCGTCGCTGCTGTAGACAGTGATGCGGTGGCAGCGCAGCTTGTCGCAGCCGGGGACGGGGACGGCTGCGAGGGTGCCGGGGGGCGGCGGCCGCTGGGGGAAGAGGGAGACGTGGAATCAACTGTTAGGCCTCGTCCACAGTGAGGGCTTGCGCGGTGGCAGCGGCGGGCGTGAAATACCGAACGTATGAAACCGCCGCTTGCGTCCATACTAAGTGACTAGTGGTAAAGGTATAGTAACAATTGTGCCTGCGATTTGGGTCGCGACACTAACTAAACTAGCCAAACTAATTAAAATTGTGTTTAAAAATAGACTCTGTGGCATGAAAATAGACTTATGGTAGAGTTAGATAAAACTCAATAACTGTAGTTGAATGCCAAGTAAGTGTAACAGAGGAAACGTCTTAGCTAATGAGGCCACACACCACAGCATTAATCGGGGTTTAAAGTTCGTATGAACTGACTGATAGATTTATTTCTTTAGAATAGTATACCGCAAGAGTTATATGTTATGTTACCTCATTGAACTCCATAGCGCTCGTCAGCTCCTTCGCCTTTTGCGCCAAGCCCTCAGCTCCAAGGGTCTCTCTTTGAAGTTCTATCCTCTTCTTTTCCTCCGCCGCCATTCTGAAATGTACAACCTTTTATACCACAAAGTTGAGAAACGATTAAAGACCAAAATACGATAAATTAGCTTAATATTTATGCGATCGAAACTCGAATGGGCCGAACAATTTACCTGATAACAGGACAGACGCCAGACTTAGGCGTTTCCAGACTTAGGGCCTAAATTAAACTGTAAATATACTAACGAGCGAATTACGAGACTGGAGTGGGGGCGGGCAGGACACTTGGCACGGAGGGATGACGGAAGGTGGACCAAAGCTGTAACGGAGTGGCTACCCAGAACCGCAAGATGCCAAGTAGGCAGACCACCAGCCAGATTAACGGATGACATCACCGCCATAGTCGGCAGGCAGTGGATGCGGGGGGCACAGGACCGGAACGGATGGCGTGGTAGAAAAGAGGCCTATACCCAGCAGTGGGTAGGTTTGGGCTGATTGATTGATTGGTTGATACTAACGAGTCCTGCATCTGTACACTGGGCGCTCCCACGACGACCACCACGTCATCAGTGAAGTACTTCTGCAGAACAGACAGCCAGAACGCCTGGTCCTTCTCCAGAAGTATGTGCAGGTCCTCTTGCGGGTTCATGCGCGAGATGAACTGGAAGAGACCTCTTGTTAGGGAGAAGCTCGCATTTGTATGAATTTGTCTGTTATTGCGGTCTTGCACGGAAAGTATACATATACATCACGCCTTGTCCTATAGGGAGTGGCAATAGCACAGATGTGCCTATGTTTAGCCAGGTTTTCCATACTCCAATAAAAGTAAAGAGTATACTAAGAAACTGTATTAGCAGGCACGTGTAGTGCCAAGCTTGTAAGCTATGGATATTCTCTTGAATAGTTTATTATGCCATTGTTTGAAAAACAATAATAGAATAACAATAAATTCGTGTCAAGTAATAAGAAGTGACTACTCAACGCGCCAGACGCCATACGTTTATGATATTGTACGCCATAAAGTAACGATACTTTCCTGAAAATGAACCGGGGACATAACTTACAAAGAATTGCGACAGCAAGTTTGAAAATTCATGCTTATCATAGAAATAATGAACAACTGAAAATTCCAGTAGTAAAAGTTACAATACATTTATTTATTTATTTATTTATTGACGTGACAACGTCTTATAAATTGGTTTGCCGGGTGACACTTCAAGAAACTGCGTTACGCTCCGCTCACGTTATGCGCTCACAATGAGAGCGAGTGAGAGGCACGCGTCCCTTCCACTCGGGCATGGTTAGCTCGCCTAAGAGCGAGAGAGACAGACATAATAATGAATATTCACATTAAAATTATTTTACCACTCAAAGTCGTTGTCACGTAAAACTTTCGCCCGTATACCGACTTTACAGGCAACCAATTTTTTATTTATTTATCAAAAAGGTTACAGATTCACTTAAAATAATTAATCATTTGATACCTACTTACTAATCATGAATCATGTGTTACACAATTATATTACCAGCGGCCCTCACACTAGGTCAGACCTGTATCGTGAGGACCTGGATCTTTGACATTTTATCACAATTGTTTTCAAGGTATGATTGGCGTAAGGCAAGAGGTGATTTTTAAATAATTTAAAAAAGTCTGTCAGGCATGAAATATTGTTAGGAAAAGGAGAAATTTACAATCTTACATCTTTTTTATTCTTGTATAGTACATCAAGGATGCCTCTAGCTAGGCCGCGAGTCGCCTACAGAATCACATCGTATGGCGATAATATGAGGGCGCAAGATACCCGTCGACAAGCCAAACCAGCATTTTGCGCCCTAGCCATACCAATGGCGACCAATAATTTTACCAATTCTGTACGCGACTCCCGGCCCAGCACGCGATAAAATGATGCGCGCCCGAAAATTTTACTATAAAAAGTTACAATACTCACATCCTTTTCATTCTGCGAGTACAGTAGATCCCCGATCGCTCTGCACGCGATGGCATGATGCGGATCTGACTCCAAGCTGGCCAGGCTCTCTCGTAGCTGCTTCCTCAGAAGTATCTTCATCCGGTGCATGTCTATCGGCTCTTCCCCGGAGCAAACAGTCCTGAGACATTTCAACGCCTCGTCCCTGGCCGCTATTAGCTTCTTTATAGGCACACTGTTGATCTCGATCTTGATCATGGTCGCCAGGTTTTCGGTTAGATTGTAGGTCACCTGGGGATAGAAATAGTGTGTTTTTCACTGTCCATGCTCGGCTTCAGATTGTTAACGCGGATGATTTATTTATTTATCAAAGCCCAATTCAAAATAATTTAGGCAGAGAACTTAGACTAGACATAGGCCAATTAAAGGCTTCTATTTTGTAGGCCAAACATATGGTAGTGAACTTAAACAAAGAAAGTAAAAATAAAAAGGGGGTAATTTATAAGTACCGGGTACAAAGTTTATATGGGGATGGGGTGGGAATTGTATAGGGGTGTGTTTGTGTGTGTATGTGTCAATGTGTGAGTGATAGATACAAAAATATTATAAGTTTGATTATAGATAGATAAGATAGTTAAGTTTATAAGTTCAAAGGTATTATAGGACATTACTGGTATGTCTGGAGTACCGGACACTCGAATGCTTATTCCAGAATCAGTCACCTAGTGAATCATTCAATACCCAGCCGGTACTGTTGCAACACGACCGCTCCCACACTCACGTCTCCCGCCAGCGCGTTCTCGGTCTCCACCATGTGGCGCTGCACCGGCGCGGCGGCCGTGTCGCACAGTACTGTTGCAACACGACCGCTCCCCTAGCGGTGTCACACTCACGTCTCCCGCCAGCGCGTCCTCGGTCTCTACCAGGCGGCGCTGCAGCGGCGCGGCGTCCGTGTCTCACAGTACTGTTGCAACACGACCGCTACCCTAGCGGTGTCACACTCACGTCTCCCGCCAGCGCGTCCTCGGTCTCCACCAGGCAGCGCTGCAGCGGCGCGGCGGCCGTGTCGCACAGGTAGCGCAGCAGCAGCGCGCACGCGGTCAGGGAGCGGATGCCATCCGGCTCGGTGAGTAAAGGACCGCGCCATCCGAAGTACACCTGCGAAGAACACATGTTGAAAAGCTATTTCCACACCATCATCATTGATCAATCAGCCCACATTCAGTTCACGGTGAGCTACAGATAAGTCCTTTATAGTCAGAAAGACCAAACTTCGGGTGCCGAAGGAACTTAAGGAGATGTTCCTCCCTCATCAGTTACAGCTTTGGTCCACCTTCCATCATCTCTCCTAGTCAAGTGTCCACCCATACTTCAATCGAAAATCTTTGTAGTTACGATGTCTAAGGCCCAAACACTCAATTTCTGTAGATTTAAAGGACATGAGGATGTAGATTTAAATGACACGAGGATGTGAGGATTTGATGATGAGAATGGTTTACCTCTCCGCAATCTTCAATGTCACTGGGCCACTTCTCGGTGAATTCTCCATAGTTTGGCCGCGGAGGCACTGTCTGCCATGGCTTTACCCAGTCTTTTGGGGGGTCAGTCTTTCTCTGTAACATGAAATAACTCGTCACACATACATTTTTAACTCAACATAATTATTATGCCATCTTTCCTCTGCCCAATTCCGTTTTCCCTTTGGACACATCCACACATGCTCACGCACACACACCCTCACACACACTTCACACCTCCCCCTCCCTCTTAACTTCTAGATTAATATCTCTTAAAACTTTTATTAAAATGTATGAACGGTATTTGCAAAATGTTAAAATGTAATGTTAGTATAATAAGAGCCCCTAATTGGCCTAGGTATAAGTTATTCATTGTGCTGTACATTTTTTATATTGTGCTGTGGGCTCAGTTCCCAAATAAACAAATAAACCATTTGAGCTATGAGCTCTGCTTCAAGTCTAAAATGACGATGAACCATTTTCTGACTGGGAACTATGACAATACCAAAAACGTTTTGAGAAGCTGGAATATGGGCACCTAGTATTTAAATAATGGTGATTCAACTTACGTTTTTAACAATGTCATTCTCGACCGATTCTAATGCCTTGAATACATCCTGGGCATCAATTTCACCAGTGAGGATCACCGTCAGATTCTCTGGACGATAAAACTCCTTGTGGTAAGCTCTGACCTGAAATGATTAATATGCAGTTAGTTATGAACAGAAACAAATAACTAAAATACCTAATTACAGGTGCCCAGTAATGTGAACAATAGAAACTCCACAGCTATTGATATTCCTCATCATCAACAACTTTCAAGATGTGAAATTTTGAGCAACTTCATTTTTGACATCTCTATACTTTCAGTACCTAATTGAGCATCATTTTGGTTAGATAAATGAATAAGTGAATGGATGTATGTATATGTGTCAAAATGTATGCCATCTGAAATAAATATTTTGAATTGAATTGAAATTGAGAGGAATATGTTTAGCAGTAGACACAAAATGCTGAAGAAGAAGTGAACTTCAGTTTACCTTAACATTGTCAGTAGAGACTCTCAGGTTCTCCATTATGCCACCAGTCTCGGCCGAGTATCCATTATTAGGGTACATTGCCCTTAACAGTTTCAAATCACACCTGCAAAAGAATAATAAAATTACATCCTGCTCAAAATTCAAAGCATATGGAATGAATCACTCATATGCTTGCAGGTCATTAGAAATACATAGAGTGGTCAATCCTGAATTCTATGAGGATGAATGGATAGCTTATTTATGGCAAAACTACAGAATTAATCAAATTAATAGATTTGAAACATGTCAATGTACCTGCTGCCAGCCGTATTCTCCCGTCCTTGCATTTCACAGTACACCACACCACTATTGTCACCATCTCCATCAATGTGGTGAACCTCTGTTGTAAACCCTTCATCAGTAAGTGTTGGATGCAGGATATGATCAAGGTATATCGGCAACAGTGTCAGCATGCCAGCATCACCGGCCGTGTTGATTGTATAGCAAGTGTGGTCTGTATCTGTCCAAGCATTGGTACCGTGGGCCATGCAGCGGTTCGCCAGCAAATCCAGGATTCCCTTGTAAGGATAACGCTTAGAGCCCAAGAATATGAGATGCTCCAATGTGTGGGGAAGACCGTCATCATCATGTGCTTCCGTTGCTATAAAAATAGAAACATTAGATTTTAAATAATCACAAGCTTAGTAAAAGAAAAATTTAAAAGAAAAGTTTAGAAAAATTTAACACAGGCTAGTCACTTAAACGCCGCCAGGATGAAGCAAACTGAAAATAATTCACTGATAGCACTGATAGTAATTGGATTTTAGAGACCACTTCGACTGGAAAGGCACCACTACTGAAATGGCAGCATGTGAGACAATAGGCTCTGAAAACCATCAAAATGATACTCACCAAGGCAGAAGTATCCACTGAGAAGGGGACCTTCAACATTGCCAATGATTACAGTGAGTCCAGTCTTTTCAGATACGTATTTGTTGACCGGTATTTGGTCGGACGCCTTCGTCGAAAGCACATGTTTGAAATGAGACATTATTTAGACTTTCAAATACGTGTGTATTGAATTACAAGCTTATTTTGTTCGCTTCGCCGGTTTCCTTCCACCGCACCGGTTTCACTTCACTGATGCACAGAATCTTACAGAAAGAACTTTCGAAAGATTGAACAAAACGAAACGAAAATACGAAACGAAAGAAACGTCACAATCACAATAGAAATCATCATTCTAGGAGTGAGCGTTTCGAAGACGCACCGTTTAAAAATACAGTTTACGTTCCAGGAACGACAAACTAGTTTTTCGTTCTCAGGAAAAGCAGTACTTCTAAACCAGTCGGACGGCACCAACCAGTTAAGCGCTGACCGCTTTGAGCTCATTTGTCTCGTCCGCGTCCGACTATTTTCGCGCCGACCTGTTTGGCATGGACCGGTTCAACACCGACCGCTTTCGTTTCGTCCGCGCACCGACTGTTTTCGCTCCGACCGGTTTAGGCCGACCGCTTCGAGTTCGTTCTTCAAATCAAAACCAGTCGCCAACGAAACCGTTTTGAATACCCGTTTTCGAATCGGGAATACTAGTTTCGTTTCGTCTTTGAAAAAATTGAAGACGACCCACTCCTACATCATTCACATGTCACAATCACAAACAGAGGCTCCACTTAGCTCAAAGTTTCGAGCATCGTGTCTCGAAGAAAAGACCGACCAGTTAGTGTTCAGGGGGGTTACTATCAACTCTTATAGCAAGACCTAAACTGGGCAGTTTTGCTTTTTCAATACCATATACTTTTTCAATTTTAGAGAATGTCATGAATTTGTATGAAAAAATCAGAACTGCCTGGTTTAGGTCCCGCTCTATGAGTTCATAGTAACCAAGTAACCCACCCTGAGAGGTCTAGCTATAGTGAGTGAGTAGTGTCGTTTGGTAGTTTTTCAAACTTTGAGACGGCAACATTATTACAGGGCGGCAATATCGGTCTCCAATGCGTGCCTTTTTCTACAAACAGTTTTTGCCCATAAAATGGCGGATTCTGTACCTTCATTATCGATAGGCAATATCGATAAAATAATTATAGGTGTAACAAAATGGGGGTTACAAGCTCTGCCCCCTTATTCGCTAACTCAGTGATGATCACTGAGTAATATTATCCGATCCTTTGGTTACACGATAATTGAACGATACCAATAACTTCTTAATTTTTACGGATCATCATTGAGTGATCATCACTCAGTTAGCAAATAAGGGGGCTGATAGAGTTGGTCCCATAGTGAGTTGTTCAGAATGATGTCACTATAGTCCCTAAAATAACCCTCTTTCGGCATGTGACCCCCATTTTGTTACACCTATAATTATTTTATCGATTTCGCCTATCGTTAATTAAGGTACAGCAGCCGCCTTTTTATGGGACAAAATTGACAAAACAGTCTGTGGTCAAAACTAGGCTGGCACGCGCTATGTTGAATGTGATTACCATAGGTCCATAATTTATACCTGCAATAATTCACATTTGTTTCCAGATGGCTACGATTAAAGATTGATGTTAAACTATTTTAAACACGGGTACCTATTGGATTGGTACACCAACACCCCTTGTGCACCTTTTGAGGCGCCTCTACGAGGATCTGATTTAGCCACTTCCATCCTAGCGCGGGAGTCCGTGAAGGATGCATTATTTCTCCGCTTCTGTTCAACATCTACACAGAACTCATAATGAGAATTGCCCTTGAAGACTGGACAGACGGTATCGCAATTGGGGACCTGAGGATCTCGAACCTACGCTACTCAGATGACACCACCCTATTCGCAAGCAGTATGCGAGATATGGAAGAACTGCTGCATAAAATGGTAAGCGTCAGCTTGGAGTTTGGCCTTAAAATAAATCGCAGTAAGACGAAGATGATGATTGTGGATCGTGGCAACAACAACTTGCCCGAAGTCACGAAAATTGCAAAATGCGATGTGGTCCAATCATACGTCTGTCTGTGAGCGCTGATATCCAATAATGGCGGATGCGTGGACGAAATAAAGCAACGTATGGCGATTACGAGGTCTTCTATGGACAGACTCAAGAAAATATGGAAGAACCGCAACATCACCAAAGCCACAAAAACCCGGCTAGTCAGAGCGCTTGTGTTCCCCATATTCTTTTATGCTGCAGAAACATATACGCTTCGGGAAAACGAGAAAAAGAGGATAGATGCTCTCGAGATGTGGTGCTGGAGGAAAATGCTTGGGATATCTTGGACAGAGATCCATACTAATAACTCCATTCACCAAGAACTAGGCATTAAGCAGCGCCTGTCATCTATAGTCCAAGCTCGTATCCTCACTTCCTTTGGACACGTATCTCGACCCGGCCGTATGTCTATCGAGCGACTGGTGGTACAGGGCAGAGTAGAGGGCACCCGAATGCGTGGTAGATCACCAATGAGATGGACGGACCAAATCAAGGCAGCACTGGATGACCCCCTGTACCAATGCACCAAAAAGGCAGCCCTCAGGGAAGAATGGCGACGAATTGTGAAGTGGGTCACCCGACCGAAATGACGACCACGACCACTCTGCCAAGAGTGATACGACTGAGAAGAAGACCTATCGGATTACTTGAGTCTGACTTGAATATGAAACAGAATAATTGATATTAAGCTTACTTTAGGCTCGAATTGGAGGCCCTTGCCCAGAAGTGGGTCGCACTATAGGCTAGGAAAAAAAAAAAATACTACTAATATTACGAATAGACGATAAAGTTTTATTATAATTTCGTTTTGCTTCAAAAGTAATTTTTAGTAGGTACAAATGGAAGTCATATCGACAGTCTGAAGCTCGATGGTCAGGAAACCCTAGCTTCTGATAAACAGGTGGCAGGTTCGATTCTCGTCCATGCCGTGAGCATCATTACATTATACATGAACATAGTTATTCTTTCCCATGCTCTATGAATTTGCTCATGCACGTTTTTACTAATTTATTATTCTCCCCTTCAACTAAGATATCGAAAGTATCAAAATTGGTATTTTATATTATTTTCAGTGTTTCCATAACTTACATATTTTTTTGCGCTTTTGAAACAACCTGCTTCGCTGGCTATGGCTAGACTCTAAACTAGAGGCCGGCCGCCTTGCCCGTTGACATTTTGTGAAGTGAGTGCAGGCCCCCAATCCTACAAACGCTTGGCAGTGTCTATAGCGAGGGCGCAAAAACCAGTTTTGTTTTTAGCCGGGTATGTCTCAGCGTCTCGTTGTCGCTACCGGCGCGGCCGAAGAGAAATTTGTCTATAGTTTATTTTTCGTTATCAGAATATTCGCCCGAAAGCCAAAGTGTGGCCGCAGGTCCCAATCGTGCGCGGTCTTTGCGCGGTCCATTTATTTTATTTCTGCATTGCTGCGGTCTTATTAGCCTCTACACAAATATTATTAACTATCACCTTACCTATCAGGACAGGAGGTCCTGCTAGCTAGGACAGGCAGCAGCTTGGAATACTGACAATACCACCTCCTGATTCAACAAAATACAGAATTTAGAGCTTTCTAGCCAAATATAAAATAAGAACCACCAATGACAAGTTACTAGATCATCGCAACTGCCGCTCCCTGTAAAGTGCCGCTCAAATGCCGCTATTTCCCGAACGAGACTTTGAGTGTCAATCAACGTTGAGTGTCGAGAGTCTCGACTCGAGACTCAAACTGCTCAAACTCTTTAGGTAGGTACGCGCAGTATTCTGTTGAGTTTGTTTCGGGTTCGAATCCCGGCTGGGGGGAAAAAAATACCAGTGGGGCTACCGCGCAACTGTCATCGGCTTCATCCCGATGCTGACGCTTGAATACGATGCCGCCGCCGACGCTATTGAATGATAGGTACCGCGCAAACAATTTTGCGTCGGTTTGGCGACCGTCGTCATCGTGACCGAATGAAAATACTCCGTCGTCTTGCGTTAGTGTTGCCGATCGATAGGCCACTATCGATAGTCTATCGATAGTTGAGGCAAAAGCAATAGTATCGATAGGGCTATCGATACTATCGAGGGTAGACCCTCTCAGGTCTTGGATGTTTACACGTTTGTGATGTCGCTGTTTCTGGTTCCCCGACGACACAGGGTATCCTAGTGTGGGGCCAGGGCCCGAATTCTACTGTACACAAGCATACCACAAGCCTGGCAGCACCAGCCTGACGCCAGCCTACTTCGTATTGGGTAGTATTTAAACGAGCGGCAAAAAAAGTCTAACCTAACCTAACCAAAAAACTAACTGGGCGACTAAATTACTAACTGAGCCACAAGTCGCTGGGCGACTCGTCGCTCAGTCAGTAATTTAGTTGCTCAGTTAATTTTTTAGTAGATCGTTTTATTATATTCCCTTCGTATTCTACTGTCGGACAGTAGGCTGGCGTCAGGCTGGCGCTTGTGAATTGCAATTCCGGTTTCAGTAGAATACCAAATGCGCCGTATTGAAGCTTGTGCACAGATTAATAAAGAGTTAGGCTTGTGCCAGGCTTGTGGTATGCTTGTGTACAGTAGAATTCGGGCCCAGAAGCAATGTATATGCATGTACGTGCCTGTATGTAAATATTTGTTTTTTTTTTTCTTATCTTACCTAGTTGGTAACTGCTCTTTGCTCTAAGAGCCATCTCAGATTTCCCAGTTTATCAAAGTATCGCTGACCCAACACTCGTCCGATACCATGTTGCTAGTGTTACTTGGCATTATACGTTACCTATAATATCTGATAAGTTAGTTTTAACCAGTGGGCAAGATAAATCAATATCAATCATATTTAAATCAGCTTTACGGGTAACTGTGATAACAGTTTATCTTTTAAACTAAGATAAACAGGATTTGTTATACAATAATAACAATATCTAATCCCCAACTTAGTGGGTAGGATAGGAATGACGCAGACGTCTCTATAACTTGCAAAGAGTTTTTTTGGCAAAAACAGAAACCGGATGCAGCACCGTACTTGATCGAAGAGATTGAACGCTTGAAGGAACACTATCTTTCTCTACCTTAATATACCTTAGTATCTATTTATATATTATATTTTGTTTTTATCTGTATTTATGTATTTATTAGTAAGTAGTCTATTATTTTAATATTTATCGTTGTGCACTTATGTAGGTCTACCTTTTATTAAATTATCCTCTCCATCCTAGGTTTGCTGGAAGAGATCTCTTATTAGAGATAAGCTCGCCTTTGTACATGTTTTTTCTAATATTAAGTGCCTGTATTATGTTTTCTGTGCAATAAAGTATAAAATAAAGTAAAGTTAAGATTTTAACCCCCTACGAACAAAAGAAAGGGGTGTTATAAGGTCGAAGTGTCTGTCGGTTTGTCTGTCTTTCACGTCTGTCCGTGGGTGGCACTCTAAAGCCCAAACGGGTGGACGGATCTTAATGCGGTTTTCTTGGAAGATTGAGGATGTGTCTGCGACTCTACTCTACATCTATCTGTTGCATCGCACTCTGTCAGTTTGACTCACGCACGTACTCAATCCAAGAACATTGACCCTGTGCATTGATTGACTTACCTCGTTGTATTGGCTGTATGAGAGAGGGAGGACTGGAAATGATGCAGTACGGCCGACCGATGCTATAGGGCTAGAGAACTGGTATTGGAAGATGGTGGTGTGCCTATCTGTCGGCGGCCGATCGTAGAATTGGACACATCATGATGTGCCTAACGTGAAATATCAATGAAACGATAAAATCTCTTACCTAAGGCACAGGTTAATAAAGAGGCAAACACTGCGGTAGCTTAGGTGAAGACACAGGATATTATAATACTAGGTGAAGACTAAAGCTCGCCACACACAGACACAACATTAGATACAATAGCCGGCCAAGTGCGAGTCGGACTCGCGCACGAAGGGTTCCGTACCATTATCTACAAAAAACCGCAAAAAAAAAATGTATGGGAGCCCCCCCTAAATATTAATTTAATTATTTATTTTTTAAGTAAATAATATACTCAATATATTGTGAATATTTTAAGCGTCTACCTGCTACCATTATCAATATCGAGCAAAAATGAGCAAAAAAATCACGTTTGTTGTATGGGAGCCCCCCTTAATATTGAATTTCTTTTGATTTTTAGTATTTGTTGTCATAGCGGGAACAGAAATACATCATCTGTGAAAATTTCAACTGTCTAGCTACCACGGTTCATGAGATACAGCCTGGTGTCAGACAGACGGACGGACGGACGGACGGACAGACAGCGAAATCTCAGTAATAGGGTCCCGTTTGGCACCCTTCGGGTACGGAACCCTAAAAATGAACTAAAAAAACCTTTAAGTAAGTATCATCACCCATTACTATTTTATTTAGTTTCTACTGGTTCAGAGATAAAGGGTCTTTTTGAGACAAAACTCCAACGATACTATAATAACCGGCCAAGTGCGAGTCGGACTCGCGCACGAAGGGTTCCGTACCATTATCTATAAAAAATGGGATGGTATTGTATGGGAGCCCCCCTTAATATTAAATTTCTTTTGTTTTTTAGTATTTTTTGTTATGGCGGCAACAGAAATACATCATCTGTGAAAATTTCAACTGTCTAGCTACCACGGTTTATGAGATACAGCCTGGTGACAGACAGACGGACGGACGGACAGACAGCGAAGTCTCAGTAATAGGGTCCCGTTTGGCACCCTTCGGGTACGGAACCCTAAAAACAGGTACCCTGTAGAAAGCACTGCGATAATCTGAATCTGAATATCGTTTCTTACAAGCATGCAGTGATTTTCCGTTGCCCGTGCAAGGTGTTTTGATAAGGGTACCAATGACGTCAATGAGATCAACTTTTGAAGTTTTCTTGTTTCATTTGTGATTGTGGTTCTCATCATCATTAGTGTTCGGGATTCCCAAGGCAGAATGGAAAGTACCTCACTATGTACCGGGCTAACTGAGGCGGTTCGGTTACTAGATAACTAATACGCAGAATATAATTTTTCCTGAATCACATCACATGGCATAAGGCACACGAACTTACCTACTACGCACTGACGCTTACCTACTTACTTATCTACGAAAAAAAACGGGGTAAGGGTAAGTGATTGTAAGATTACCTATTTTAAGTTATTATTTCCGGATTCAGATCGTATCGTACGTTTTTTTAAATACTTAATTAGGTCTCAATTAGAATATGCTACGCCCATCTGGAACCCCTATTATGATAAGTATAGTGAATGTATTGAATCGGTGCAGCGTAAGTTCATTCGTTCTGTAAATTATAGATGTCTTCATTCTAGAATTTCTTATCACAATTCGCTTACCAAGTACTCTTTACTTTTTCTGAAAGATCATCGACTGTTTTTGGACTCTATGCTTCTATACAATATAACACAATAAAATTGATTGTTCTTATGTCACCAAGAATATATGCTATAGAATACCAAGTGCTTCTCAGCGCATCAGAGACACATATCCTCATCGATTGTTTGTGACCAAACTATGCAGAACAAATGCAGGCAAGAGAGCCCCATTGTATAGACTACTGCACTCTTACAACGAGTTTTTCTTTGGTGTTGACATATTTTCTTTGTCTCCTGGTAGATGCAAAACGGCAATATTGAACATAATTTATAACAAAGATAGTTAAGTGGTTTAGCTTATATACTTAAATAAAATTGTACGATGTACCTATTTTATAATAAAATTATACATTCCATATTATTATTATTACTAGTTATGATAATGTTTATAGTACCTATACCTAATTACATTTATTTGTTTTTGTGAAAACAGTATCTTAATTGTTTAATTCTGTGTGATTTATCTGTGGAACACGGTGCTGGTTGTACAATTACCTAATGTTACTTAATGCTACTTCGATAACCTAGTACTATCTATTGCACAATTGTTTGTTTTTCCCAATAAAATAAAATAAAAATACGTTCGACGTGTCGTAGTGTGAAACCACTTGAACAATCCCGTATCCATCCCCCTTATTCGCTAACTTTGCATCCCCCTTATTCGCTAACTTTGCATCCCCCTTATTCGCTAACTTTGCATCCCCCTTATTCGCTAACTCAGTGATGATCAATCACTCAATGATGATCCGTAAAAATTAAGAAGTTATTGGTGTCGTTCAATTATCGTGTAACCAAGGATATCAAAATAAGTCGGCTAATTTAGCCGCTGAGTAAGCGAATAAAGGGGCAGGTCTTGAGCTAACAAGAGCACGGGTGTTAGGCTCGGCTTTACCCGTAGTGGTCACGCAGTATCGCATTAGCATTACTGAGCTAATGATTTTTAGGGTTCCGATTTGTTGTCCGTCCGTCCGTGTGTCTGTCTGTGTGTCAAGCAATACCTTTTATATTAATAACGTGTGGATGTATGAAGCTGAAATCTATATCAATTGTTATAAGTAAGAGCTGTGATAAAATAATTGAAACAAAAAGTAAACTTTAGAAAAAACCGACTTCCACAAACCCTATTTGATTAGATTGAGTTTAATACAAACTGTAACCCCTTATCCCCCCCCCCCCTTGGGGAATTAATTTTGTCAAATCCCATATCAGTGCTACCCCACGCTACTAAGGAACCCCTGTACAAAGTTTCATGGCTCTAGGTGCACCGGTTTAGGCTATGCGTTGCCTGCCCGTCAGCCACGCATTGTATTTGTACCTAGTATTGAGCAGATCTGGTGGCCATATTATGTGGTCTTCATCAGCAGTTCCACATCACAATATTATGCTTACCATGTGCATTTGCACGAGTTATTATGAAAAACACAAAAATCACTATATGTCTGCCTATAATATTTGAAGAGTTCCCTTGATTTCTCCAGGATCCCATCATCAGATCCTGACCTGGTGTCAATGGGACCAATGGGAAGGTAAACCCTTTCAAACAAAAAAATAATTTTCCAAATCGGTCCATCCGTCTAGGCGCTATCGGGGAACATACATAAAAAATAAAAATAAAAATAAAAAACAAATATCCGGACGAATTGTAAACCTCCTCCTTTGGGAAGTCGGTTAATTAAAATCAACTTTCTAGGTCAACGCAATCGAACGCTAACTGTTGCTGTTTTTTATTGTTGGATTTTCATAGTAAACGCAATGGACCCAAAACCTATAGGGTACTTCCCGTAGGCCTACAAGGCACAAAACAGGTCATATAGCACAAGTAAAAGAAACAATCTGAAAACTGCAAAAATCTGTTTTTCTACAAAAATATTCAATTTGGTTTACATGGATGACATCACACTTTTTTATGTGGAATCCTGTAACGCGTGTAAGTGTGATCGGAACCCTTGGTGCCCGAGTCCTACTCGCACTTGACCGTTTATCCGTTGTATCACGGATTCACGACACGAATGATGCTATAGTACACATTATTCTTGGAGCTGTCTGTTAACTCATTCAACGCTAAAGAACTCGGATATTTGTTTTATTGAGCTCTGGGTTGATAGGTTGACGCATACAGGATGTTTGGAGTATGGAGCGACAAAATTTTTTGGGGAGTAGAGGACGTAATTCTGAACATCTTTCACCATCAAAACGATTTGATCAGAGCAACTTTATTTTTGAAATCTCAATATATTTTGGTTCGATCGAGCGGATATCAGATGATTTGTGTGTGAAGAGAAATTAAAAATAAAGTTGCTCTGATCAAATCGGTTTCATAGTAAAAGTTGTTCGGAATGATGTCCCTGACTCCCCAAATTGTTTTGTCGCTCCATACTCCAAACAGCCGGTATAGGCCTGATCATGAGATCTGTA
Source organism: Argyresthia albistria (assembly GCA_963457715.1). Classification (NCBI taxonomy): domain Eukaryota; kingdom Metazoa; phylum Arthropoda; class Insecta; order Lepidoptera; family Argyresthiidae; genus Argyresthia; species Argyresthia albistria. The sequence goes on from OY735255.1 coordinate 10,224,264, forward strand.
GGGTCCATGATAGGTTTAGATCCCTACAGATGTAATGCTAACAGAACAAACATAGCGACACGCCTATTCCCACACGGGGTGGCAGAGACAGTATTGAATTTTTCCACTACTTATTCCATAATCCATTTGCGTACCAGGGGCCATCCAACCCGGGAGCACTTATCCAGTGGAGAGCGCATAGATACATTTTCCTTTGAAACACAACTCACCAACCACGGGGCGGGCCGCGGCGGCGGCGGGGGACGAGGTAAGAGAGCTGTTGATCAATCAGCCTCTGCGAAACTGTCTGGCGGCCCGTCATCGTGCATAAGTTGCGTATGCGAACGTTTGTTGAATACAACAAACGTTTGGCGAGCCGCATTCCCCCGCAGGCGCAGTCAATTGGATATTGTCTGTGATCCCACCCATCGCGGCAGCTTTGGAGACTAATAAGGTTTCCTCACGATGTTTTCCTTGACCGAATGTCCGCTTGCATAGAATCCTCTTTCTTTGGGACACTGGACTTCAGGCCAAGTACTGAATTTCAGTTCAGTACCTACTGAATTGCAGTGTTTACATACAATTATTGAAGTTTATTTGCAATATTTGTGAGAAGAAAACTTAACAGAAATATTACGTAGCGTATTACGTAATATCCCAGTAACTAACGAATAGTTATTTCACCACACTTTCACCTGTCATCGTTAGATGAGACGCGATGAGAGAGACTTTAGCCACCTCAGCTTGATTTTCACATTATGTTCCTAGATCTCATCAATCATAAGATTTACAAGCAGTCTATTGTAGGTTCGTGGGATGGATAGAAAATCGCTTAATTTTCTCGTGATAAGTGCCTATTGTCTTTAACCGCGTATCTTGTGTATTATGTATTGTTTTCATCGAAACGGATCTCAAGCGTAGGTACAGCGTATAATGCAATTCGCTAAAAATAGCCTCAAATTAATTAGGTATGAAGCTCTTTTGTATGTATTGAAAAGTTTGGATTTGTTTGACTTTGACCTTATTAGTTCCACCACCTATCACCGCGTGCCAAAAGATTGTTGGAAGTGAGGGGCGTGACGGTACGGTAGCGTGCGAGTCGTTCTATGGTTACGGAGTACTATTATCTCTTCTGTGCTATGGTACTGCCAGTATTTTTATTGACAATATCATAGAACGACAAAATGCCTACTTGTCAAATTAGTTTCCGCCTCTCCGCGCGCAGTATGGGAGTGGACGCACTCTAACAAAATATCTGTCATAGTCATATCAACAGACTGACCGAATATTTGAAATCGTACGTAGTACTATTAGAATAATATTATAGTAAGTATCTGTGGTAGTACTTAGGTAAGTTTCTCGCTTTGGAGTTGTAAAAGTTTACTCGAGTTTAGGCGGTTTAGCTTTTACTCACGTTCTACGCTAACGGTTTTTAGAACGTGCAAACCTCATAGATTTCTGACTGAACCGGGTATAGTTGCGGCTAGGAACCGGGAGATGCCTACTCGCGAGTTGCACTTTGGAATGGATACCAAGTGAGATTCGTGATACTATGGTTATAGTACTTTCGTAGTTTCGTACGTAGGTAAGGTACGGTCCCACGCCAACAGCGAGCACAATTGACTCGCTATCACACGATTACCTGGCGATATCGCCCCCACTGGCGCTCGTCCGCCGATTTTCGTTCCATTCACGGCGGGCAGCTCACAGTCACCCACAGCAACTCGGCTCGTTTGCTGGCTGAGCGCGGGAAACGCTCACGGAAGAATAAAAAATTCGAGACCGGGAAAAGAAAAAGAACAATTTATATGCGTCAAAGGAGTTTCGGGAGTGTCAAAGAAGTAATTCTAAGGAGGTGCTCTATCCTATAATATAATTCAAAAAAAGTTTCACCTCCCTTTTTTGGATCCGGTAAGTGAACTTGTCAATTTATATACCGCATGCATAGTTACATTGCCTCTGGCCCCACACTAAGATATCCCGTTTCCTGGGAAAGTGGGAACGACATCAGACAATTTACACACATCTTCGATCATAAACATGATCGAAGACACACATACGTACCCTGTGATTGCAATTGCATAGAGTAAAGAGATGCATAGCATAGGGTAGGGACAGTTACATATTTTTAAGATTTTTACAGCTGTTCTAATCATTTATTCATAACTATAGAAAATTGCATAATGCATTACATGTAACTTTGCAATATAGGCAGGCAATGATTTCTAATAAAACCTAATTATGTGTAATTCTAATTTTTTTTTTAAATTAATTCAAACTTAACTTACTTATAAAAGAGTTACGTTGCTATAAAGGTAAAGGTTTCTCTTTTTAATTAGCTAGGTAAGTACACGCGTTGGTTTAATTAAGATTACCGTAATAATTAGATATTATAATACCTAATTACTAATTACTATACATAATATAGTAAGTAGGTATGTGTAATCAATCATTAGCATTACAGTAATCAAATCGTTTCTTTTATGTACTTACCTTTATTCATGAGTAGAGATTATCATCTCATGCGTCAGATCATGATAATTGATAATATTTTTTCGCAAGTATTTTTTATCAAATCCGGTAATTATGTAGGTACTTACTTTAGGGGCATATCACAAAAGAGATTTAGTTGTCTTCATGTTCTACTGTAGGTGATAGGAAAGTGTCGCGTAGAACTTTTTTTTATGGACAATAAAAGCGTCCTTGCGCTCCTACCGTGAAGTGATTGGTAGGAGCAAGAAGACAACCTCCGAAATACTAGGTAGGTATGACAACGGAATGTAGCTAACATAAAGTTAAATTTTGTGCTTCACTTGATATTCCAGTCGCCAGATATTGTAATCGGTTGGGCTACTTTGGGAATATGTGCCACACCTGTAACTTAATGGGATTTTATGTCACACCTTGTGACACATGAGTGTGACAAACTGGCGCTCGAGTTTTTTGAAAATTCCCTTGAAAATTCCCAGCATGTTACAGGTGCGAATGGGAAAAAAAGTGAAAAAATCGGTTAAGTGCGGGTCGGTATCGCACACGAAGGGTACCGTACCATCGTACAACAAATCAAAAGCACTCAAAACAATAAAAAAATAAACAAAAAGAAAATTTAAAAAGTTTATGCCTTCACGAGATTTGAATCGACGACCTCCGGATTGAGAGTCTACATCATACCGGTTGAGCTACCACAACCATGTGAGTTGACGCGAAATATGCTACCATATTTAAATGTGTAGTATATGTGTCTATGACATGGTTGCTATGACAATAAATAAACAGTTTCAGTCAAGATCTCCATTTTGAAATGCGTAAGTGTATCTAAACACGTCTCTTGTATCGGGGCCCCCTTTAATTTGCAATATCTCTCGTATTTCAGTATTTGTGGTTGGTGCGGCAACAGATATACACATTCTGTGAAAATTTCAGCTTTCTAGCTATTATGGTTCGTGCAGACGGACCCGGTGACAGACAGGACGGACGGACGGACGGACGGACAGACGGACAGCGAAGTCTCAGTAATAGGGTCCCATTTGGCACCCTTCGGGTACGGTACCCTAAAAATGTCCCAGTATGTAACAGTGTAACAAAAGGTGGTGTTACATACTGGGAACACACGGCCTAATGTTAGCACTTGGGGGCGAAAATCCTCGTCATAATTTTTCCAGGTTTTCACGTCGATTTCAATTTATTTCAACTGTCTTCATCCCCGTTTATCCTATGTATTTTGTTCTTTCTATAAAGATCCATTCTTTAGCCACAATAGGACCAAAATCGAACATGACAGGTATCACGTAGGATGTGAGGAGATCCAAGTCATGAATGATGTGATGATCATCGACGTCAAGTAAAACTTTTATTTGCGTCAATTCGAACACAAAATTTACTACCTACTTACGTTACACACGATTTATTGCTATTAGGTACTTTGAGGTAACGTTCGGAATATTGATCGAATTCGCAACAGGAATAAATAAAAGATGGACAGATCACTGCTTGTTTGTTGTATTGTAACAGAATGCTTTAGGTAGGTACCACAGAATAACGGTTCTTTTGAAAAGCGAAGAAAGTTAATAGAAGATATCTATACAGGGTGACATTTAATTAGCTGACCATATTTTAGGGAATGATAGTACCCATCATTATGAAGAACTTTTCCCATGGAACATATGATCGCAAACGAAAAATCTTTTTGGGTCTCCCATAGTAACCTGAAATCAACTGATCGGGGCAATGTACTGGCGGACGAAATTTTTTTTTGAATGATGGGTACTATCGTTCCCCAAAATATGGTCAGCTAATTAAATGTCACCCTGTATATGTAGATACCAGTATTATCCAATGCTTCTCTTATGGCATGTTCACAAACATTGCACTCGGCTGACATAACTCGGTACCTACCTACATGCAGACAGAATGCTCTAACATAACATTCTTTTGTAAATATTTTAGTCTTAACTCAGGTTCTAAAATCATAATACCAAACCTAGGGAACCGTCGTCGGTCGCCACCGTGTCATGAAAATGACGGTAAAATCATTTTTGTCCACTTTCCAGCCTTATTTTCAATTCGTTTATCTACAAACACGCAAAACCGCTTGCGTGCACGTAAACTGAAGTTAAGTAGGCACCCAATTTAAGCGCTTGTCAGGTTAGCCCGTGAAGTGAAGAGGCAGAGTTATTTTGTATAGCACATCGCACATCATACCTACATAGTCGATGTGGTTGGCCGGAGATGATGTTTACTGACTTGTGTTTTACGAGTTGCTGAGGACGTTGGGCAAGGCGTACAAATTGGCGGTTGCGTGATGACTGCGGTAGGCTGCAGTGATGTACCTAGTAATTACCTTTACATACCTAGTTCTGAACTCGAATCAAAAGGCATAAAGTTCAAAAATAAGTAGGTAGTCTAAAACTTTGACGTTCGTATTATGTATATCTAAGTACCTAGGAATGTTTACTTTGCACCAGAGAAGAGACTACTGTTTTGCACTAACCATTGTACTTAGTAATGAATTGTTGCCTTGTTACTACGAGCTCTTTCTTAATCTGTGTTACGAGTTTGAAGACACACGGGAGCACACGGGATCGGGAGTGTGTCAAGCCAAGTTTTGATAGAGATACGCGCGTCGTGCGCGTGCGTCGTCGTCGCACGCACCAGCCAACCTATTTCGAGCTACTTTTGACCCCCTTCTATTGGTATGACGTTAAATGATTCGTATTTTAAATGTTTTTATCGAGTTATCTCTGCCATCGAAATGGTGAAATTAGGGCTTCGATGGTTACTTCCGATTCCGACTGATATGTTCGAAGGGGCAAGCAAGGTTCATAATACATACCTACTTAAGTATTTATCTCAATCTCATTACGAAGGTACCTACCTACAATCTCAATAAATTGTATAACAACACTATAAACCGGTTAGCTCGATTTCGACAATGACACCCATTTATTTGCATATTACCTACACTACATTTGATTATGACGTTCTCTGACGACAACAAGTTTTTTTTCCTTTTGATTAGAAGATTGACCGGTATAATAACAAGAACCATTTACATTAGCACACAGACACACCCAATGGACATAAACCCGGTGTGTGCACTTTTAGTGTCTTGCGGATTTCAACACGCACGCGGAATTGACCGGATTGACCCCGCGCGGGGGTGCTGTCAATTACACGCGTCCCGCATCCCGCTGGATGTACCTAATACCATATCCATAATGCACAGAATCAGAAACAGAATCTTGTACGCAAAAGCGAGCTAACCTCGAAGGAGTTATTATTACTATAGCCTGCAATGTCCCACTGCTGGGAAAGAGCTCTTCCACTCTATTTGATCCTGAGCAGTCTTCCTCCACTGCTTATTCCATAGAACCAACTCATCACTCCATCTCTTCCCGGGTCGGCCACGCTTTCTTTTTGCATTTTCTGGGAGCCAGTCTGTGGTTCTCTTAGCTCAACGATTTGGCACCATTCGAGCAATGTGACTGGTCCATTCTGCCCATTGGGCAGCCCGTCTGAGCTACATCTAGGTACAATCTTTGTCCGGGAGCGCAGCTCTGAATTCCGGATCCGTATTAGCCGAACATCGAGAATGCTCCATGTTTCTCTGACAAACCCCGAGTTTGAACCTTTGCGCGTCAGTCAAAGAACTTTTTATTGAATTATGGCTAGTAATAATATTAAAATCTAGTTTAATTGACAGGCAAATCCTGGGGAACTTTGAGGGGAAACTTTACTAGGACGATGGCGACATGTCTGTTCTACACTCACAGGAGCGTAGTTGGTGTATCATCTTGGCGACACGGCTTTGACATTTTGAACTCCATTCTTGTTATAAACACGAACACCTTGTTCCCCAAAATGACCAATATATGATCGTGACCTTTGATTTCATCATAATCACATTTGTCTTGGGGAAAGTTGTTCAAGATCACAAATTGGTCGATATTATTCACAGCTCCATTATACGGCCAAAATTCAGTTTATAAATTGACCTTTAATTTATTTCAGTCAGTGTAAAAATAAGGGCTGGCCACTGTACTCCAACCAACCCAAGGATCATCTAGTACATCATTTGACATTGACTCTACCATTAAGATGCCGTAATGAGAGTCTCATTCATCAATCTATTATGATGATGTCCATTAAGTGTGTACTTGTGTTTGTGCCAGTAAACGTTGTCCTTGTAGGCTCTCTATGTAAGCAGGTACGCGTTTTCCTTGCATTGTTTCACCCCCTAGGCGTCGGGATAAATATTCACACTAGATAAAACGTACCAGTTATCTACTGATACTGAGTAAGTAATTATAATTATCCTTTAAGCAATTTATGATAATTACTCTAAAGTTTTATTTTCAACTTTCCAATAAGTACTTATCAACTTTTAAGTATGGTCAACGTCATTTCCAGTTCCGCTTCCATGCAATCATGTTTAATGAGGTAATAAGTGCTACATTACTAGAAAACTGAAAATGTTTTATCAATGACTAGCTGACCCGGCAGACTTCGTACTGCCTCAATTTAATATGAACTTTATTGAATAGCAATAAGGTTCAAATTGACTCTAGAAAACGTTTGTATGGGAAATAGAAAAGGGCTGTTTTTAGGCTTTTCCCGGAAATTATTCGATTTTTTCTCGCCTTAGACCTCCACGAACATTTCAAGACTAAGATAAGATAAATCCGTTCAGCCGTTCTCTTGTTTTAGTGAGACTAACGAACAGCAATTCATTTATATATATATATAGATTAGTGTAAGCATTGTGGGAGTATCATTTTAAATTGCAAAATGCCCTAACTAAAATATATTACTTTTAAGTAAGTATATAATTAGTTTTCGTATTTAATCCTCTACCTTGACACACAAGAAGTGGAAGGAAGTATACAATTGTACACGTATAGGTTCGTGAGTAGGCTATATATAATATAGTATACTCACTCAACAGTGATGGACTTGGGTTTCCTAAACAAGCAGATGATGACTCTTACTCAACAGTTAGATTTCCGTGAGTCCGTGACACTTACTACAAGTACATTATAATATCTATCTACCTGTACAAAACAAAAGGCGCTAACATGGAGTCTTCATCGCGACTTGCATACTTAATCAATTTCACTGAACATGACTAAGTTCTTTTGTTAATTGCTAATGAAATATAGGTAACCCAAAGCTATTTCATTGGGAGATAGGAATATATTTTCGAAAGAATGTAGGTACGTATCATATTTATAAATCATGATGAGTGAATGAATAAGCTGTGGGATGGATGATTGATCTTTCATATAAAATTCAAACAATAACATGCGGCCAAATCCCAAATCAAATAACTGACATAATAACACACATTGTAATGATAGTGTTGTGTCAACAGGGTTTTTATTCAGGGTTGCATATTTAAGCTACCTTTGTATTCATATGCTAATTTATTATTTACCTTCCTAGTTACTGACCTGACAAACAGTTATAAAGTAGATAATTCTGCCGGGCCAATATTTGATCTTCATACCAATTAAACAGAAGTTGAGTAGGTAGTATAGGTGCTAATTTAGTTTCAATGTTAGTATAAATAAATACCTACCTACCTATACAATGTACTAGGTAGGTATTCAATAGTAAGGCCAAGTAGGCATAGAATAGTACATTATGAATTTATGAAACAAGGGAGCAAAACTCGTGAAGTTTCATACGACGTTTTTCAACACGCCTTGTGAGGAAAAATCTACATCTTCATCAGTGCTCGATATTTTCATTTTTTTTAAAACAATAAATGAAAGTTTTATTTGTTGGAAACTGGATGAAAATGGCGCGCACTTTTTTTTGTTTTCACTCGCTAACTCTGATTGCCAGAGACAATGCAAAAGTCAAACTAACAACCAAATATTTCACCATAGTAAACGAAATATATCTCTGTTTTCTTAGTTTGCTTGTTTGTTGAAGAAGTCTTATTTTATTACAGTGTAAAAGAATATTTAGATGACAAAACTGCATGGTCTTTACCATCTCAGCGCACAGAAATCCAAAGAGGGGCGATGGACTGAGTCTCCTCGGTGTATTTCCTTAGAGTTAAGTAGAAATACATAACATTGTATTTTTAAGGCTCTGATGTTTTAAAAGAGGTACGGGGGAGTTTCTTGCCCTTCTTTGCTCCATCCCTAAGCCCACAACTTCCAAACGGGCGGTAGTATACAAAAATATTAATATTATATTCACGTTGACTAAGTAATATCTATGTTTTATGGTCAATAAAAATTTTGAACTTGAACTTGTTGCTTTTGCTTTGCTGTCATTACTTGTCTAAAAACTATATACCTAATCTATTACCACACTAGTGTGGTAATATTATTACCGCACGGACGCATGCATTATGTATGTATGATTGATGATTTTAAAACCAACGTCATGGGTCACTTTACGGTCCAGGTGTGTTGAAAATAATGTAAAGAAACGGTAGAAACTAGCAACACGAACACGACCAATTACCTTTTTGGGCAGGGAATATTTGAAGAAAAGTGTAACCAGTAATATCATTCGTGCTTAAATTTTCCTCTTAATTTCCTAGTTTATCAGATTGATAAACCACAAATGATATGCATGCATTATGGTTAGACAAATCATAAATCACAATCATCGTGACCACTATTTTAGATTTACTTACCTACTACAAGTTCAATGTTTAAATGATATATTAATGTTTACGGGCAAAACATTTTTAATGCTTAGGACAATACTAAATCCCACCAAAACATTTTCATGTAAAAAATGTAGCCAAGAAGAAGGAAACAAAAAGTTATCAGATCTCAAGTAGAGCCAAGCTTCTAACTCTACACGCCCTAACTGTACAGCCCTAACTTCACAAACTCTACCACCTTACTCAAAATATGTGGCTTGGCCGTTTCACTACCGTCACATGAGCTTAAATTGGAAAATGCAAGCAACGAAACGGCCAAGCCATATATTTAGATAGCAATAAAATCTAAAGTATGAGAGCTATAAGAGCTATGCACCTGAAATTTTTTGGGTTTAATGTGTCTACTATTGACATCATATCCCAAAAATGTCGTCGATCTGGTATAATCCAAACCCAAGTTCTGAGAGTTCAAAATAACGACGAAGCGTTACGAGAAAAGGTGGGTAGTGTAGTGCCCCAGTGCTTCGCGCTCTTCTTGGTCTTGGCGGGGGCACTGCCGTGCCCCCAGACTCCGAAGATTTGCTTCGTCATGTATAGATAGATAGGTAATTCGGTGCACGCTAAGTTGTACCTATAAAATAGTAGTGCCGAATGAAAATGCTAGTTAATGAATTAACCCTTTCTGAACATTTCAGGCCAACAAAATGGCCAACCAATCATTGAAAACCACATGAAATTAATTTTACGATGGCGGTTGCACATAATATCTGCCTACCATGCGAGAGGTCCCGGGTTCCAATCCCGGCTGGGGACAAAAAACCCAAGTTTTGGATGTTTACATGTTCGTGATGTCGCTGTTTCTGGTTCCCACGACACAGGGTATCCTAGCGTGGGGCCAGAAGCAATGTATGCAAATGTGTATGTTTATGAATAGGTATGATCAATTTTATAGTCTGCCCATGACAATAAGTATCCTCAGCAAGTAGGTAGGTATCTAAATACAACTTATTGAGGAGTGTATTATTTATTATTATATTCAACGCTCTAAGTACAATACGTACCTACTATAACAAAGGATACAAGATCAACATCCTGACGACTTGTCAATATTGGAGATCTTCTTCATGGATGTTGCTATATGATTCAACACAACAAGACAGGTTGTAGTTGTATTGTAAACACCAGGCAGAGTATTGCAAAACCTTTGACTTGACAAAAAAAAAAATAGTAAATTATACTGGTACGTCAAGATACTTTACACTGGGTTCCAACTTTCAAATTATTCGCAACTCGCACGCAACACCTATCCGAAGGGTGCCTAAACGGAACCCTATTACTGAGACTTCGCTGTCCGTCCGTCCGTCCGTCCGTCCGTTCGTCCGTCACTCTGCCTGTCACCAGGCTGTATATCATGAACCGTGGTAGCCAGACAGTTGAAATTTGCACAGATGATGTATTTCTGTTGCCGCTATAACAAAAAATACTAAAAATCAAAAGAAATTTAATATTAAGGGGGGCTGCCATACAACAAACGTTATTTTTTTGCTCATTTTTGCTCGATATTGATAATGGTAGCAGGTAGACGCTTAAAATGTTCACAATATATTGAGTATATTATTTACTTAAAAAATAAATAATTAAATAAAAATTAAATTAATATTTAAGGGGGGCTCCCATACATTTTTATTTTGCGGTTTTTTCAGGTTAATGGTACGGAACCCTTCGTGTGCGAGTCCGACTCGCACTTGGCTGGTTATAATACTTCATTTGCAGGCTCTAGGTACCTAGGTAGCGACTGTGTCAATGTCAAGTGTGTCAAGCCGAGTAGAGCTCGCGACGCGCATTACAGGAACCATTTCGAACTAACAAAGCCATATTGTAAGAGTATTTTATAATTTCGACTTTGGGTATAGGTTAGGTCATTGTTTAGAATATTGTCCCTATTTACCCCATATTTGTTAACCCATCTTCAACCATGACACTGGCCAATAAGTGCCACGGGTAATAAAAATTCCCCGTGGTACTACCAGAGCTGTTGGTAGTACCACGGGTAAAAAAAATACCAGTGGTACTACTACTGATAGGACCACTGGTAGTACGACGGGGGATGTAGAATCTTTTAACCATTATATTTATAAGGTCGGTTAATTAAAAAGTCTTTTCGTATTTTGTATGTGTATATTTGTAACTAAATATCTATGGATGTATTAATTGTATCTGGCTAGTTTTGATGTAATTAAAAAGATTATATTTAAAAAAGGAATGAATAAGTTATATTAAAATGTTGTTTCCGACAATTTTTCATTTGTTTTTCTTTATGTCAAAATGAATCTAATGGAGAAATTCAATACATTTTAAAGTTGTAGGAAAAAAAAATGAAGACATGCAACGATGGCCGTGAAAAAAAATATACTTATGATGTTTATGATGTTGGTTTAAGCCGTTTAAGAGGATCGTGTACTCGCAAGCTTCCATACAAAAAGCGTTAACGTTTTCCACCCCCTAAACCTTGTCCGATTTTCACAATTTTTTTACATGTTTGAGATACTATGGAAAACTATGCTCGTACGTTTTGATTTTTTTGAAATATTAGATATTTTAGGAAATATAAGAACATAACCCAGTCCATATAAAAATATAAGTTCCAATATTTATAAGTTAATATAAGTTTTAATATTACCATAAACAAAACAGTCGCAGAAAAGGTAATTGTCACACAGTATGGAAAAGTATACTCGTAGTCGTAGCAGGGCAGTACCTAGGATCATTCAGGAATCAAGCCGGGCCACTGAACTTATTAAGATGTAAATGAGCGCATGAATCGGCTACCCAAACTCATTAGTATCGCTCGCGTAGCATTTGTGCCATTCGCATTTTCCCCATTACGTACGATACGGCGCGGGGGGCGCCGGGCGTAAGGAAATTCGAAGTGGAGTTTTCATAGGGACTATAAAATAATGTCAACGACCTGTGACACGCACGTCACATATAATCGTGATCGCAGTTGAGAGAACCAAACTTTCATTCTAAACTCGACTGTAGGGACAGTCGCACAAAATCCTACTGCATCAATATTGGACGGTATTGCTCGGAGATAAGGTGGAAATAACGGGCTTCGAACTTGCACAATGCAAAGTCATCTTTGTCTGCCGACATCAATCCCCTTCACAATACTTCACATACCGATGTGCTTTTACTTTTACTTTGTTGAAGATCATCTCACTCTGTTTCTCTGCTTCTAGGTGTCTAACAATAAGTAGAGCAACACTCAAACCATATGGGATACACAAAACGATTTTGAAAAAGATTGTCATCTGTCATCTTATAGGTACGAGAAGGGTACGAGATATAAGGACGAGAATCTCAAATGAGTATTGACATTTGTTTCTGATGCTAAGGATATTATGCTAAGCAAATTACTTTGCAGCTCAAGGAAAGAGCCTGGGCCCGAATTCTACTGTACACAAGCATACCAAAAGCCTGGCACAAACTTGAATACGACGCATTTGGTATTCTACTAAATCTCACAAGCGCCAGCGAGACGCCGGCGTGACGCCAGCCTACTTCGTATTCTACTGTCCGCTGGCGCTTGTGAGATTAACGTCCAGTTTCAATAATCTATCTATCCATGGTTTTCACATTACTAGAGTTAGATTTGACAGTTGCGCTATGGAACTTATGTCAAATTTGACTCTATCTATCTGCAGATTGTGGATAGATAGGTTATTGAAACTGGGCCCTAATGCTGCTCTGAGAATTTCACTTATATTTCATTACTATTTCATTACTATTCCATTGCAAACACCCAATCAAGGAGGATAATAATTTAGGAGAATACCAAATGACGCCATTTTGGGTGTTTGCAATGGAATAGTAATGAAATAGTAATGAAATTCTCAGAGCAGCATTAGGCCCCTGGACGTTAGTAGAATACCAAATGCGTCGTATTCAAGTTTGTGCCAGGCTTGTGGTATGCTTGTGTACAGTAGAATACGGGCCCTGTTTAAGATAACCATAAAGATAATATAGTACCTACGAGTTAGGGTCAGTTTAAGCACCCATTCGAACAGGCTAACCCTTTTGACTACCTACACCTACGCCCTGTTGGAACATATTAAGCAGGTACCTACATATTTTGATTTTTGACGAAAACAAACCCAATCCCATACCAACCGAGAGTAAAAAAAAATGTAGAGAAGTAGGCAGCGAACTACCTTACTTACTATGGCCTTTGACTCGAGTACCAATATCAGATTATTGAATAAGGAATTACCTACCTAGGTATCTATCTATATATATAAAAATGAATTGCTGTTCGTTAGTCTCACTAAAACTCGAGAACGGCTGAACGGATTTATCTTATCTTAGTCTTGAAATGTTCGTGGAGGTCTAGGGAAGGTTTAAAAGGTGAGAAAAAATCGAATAATTTCCGGGAAAACCCTAAAAACAGCCCTTTTCTATTTCGTATAAAAACGTTTTCTAGAGTCAATCGTTTTCTAGAGTCAATTTGAAATTTATTGCTACTTATTCAATAAAGTTCATGTTATTCATCGATATATACTATTGAAGTCTGTGATATTATTTAATGTTTTGTTTTGAAATTAATTTATACAAAAGTTTAGGTCTTTTATTTATCGATTGAGGCGGTACGAAGTCTGCCGGGTCAGCTAGTAAGTATAAAATAAAAATGTCTGTTTGTTGTACCATCATATCACTGCCATTAATCGACGTTGTGAGTAATACAAAGTTTACTTGAGGTCAAGTAAATACAATTTCAATTCGATTGTATTGTCTTTATGTCTACTGGCATTTACTCAACCATTTGAAACGTTTAAAGTACAGAATAGCACCACGGTTTTTCCCAAACTGTGTGGCTGAGGATATCTATAGTTTCTCCCAAAATAATTATGCTCTAAAGAAATCGGTTTCGCTGAAACTTGTTCAGAATGCTATCCCTAACATCTACCTAAAATATGACCTCTGCTTTTCTGTTACACTCTGTACTTACGTATCTACGTACGTACCCTGTACGTAGGTACCATACCTGCGTTACGTTACTAGGTACTTTAGTGACTTTGGTTTTTACGTAACTTACGTGGTTTCTCGTAGTACTGAATGGTATAATTGAATAACAATGAATTCATACGAAATTAATTACTATTCATGAGTTCACTTTACTCAACTCGATTTAAAAAAACCCAGTGCACTGGCTGCCACTGTTTCCACGAATCTCATTGAACTATACCTATATATTTGAATTAAAATAAAATAAAATGGTTATGAAATCCATTGTATGAACGTATCAACTGCGATTATTACGGCCTGTAAAACTACTGGCCAAAAAACTGGCCGAAGCACTATCTTTCACTGTCAATTTAGATATACATAATACTGGTATGTATTAGTGTATTCATATGATATCAATTGTTAAGCTGTATTTATGTAACTGTGTAGTCTATTCTTTAGCAATAGGTTCTTATATGTACCTATGTGTAATAATAATATCTATGTATCATAGGTACTAGTTTTATTGTACGCGCAATTCTTCCCCTTACCTATCATCTCCGTCTCCAAGCCAACATGGTTTGCTGGAAGAAATCTCTTATTAGAGATAAGCTCGCCTTTGTACATATTTTTTTCTATGTTAAGCTACTTTTACTGTCATGTGAGTACAATAAAGAAATTACGAATTACGTATTTGAGACATCTTTCGCACTTCGCACAAAGTTCCACCAGGTAGGCGGCAGGCGGCGCGGCGGGCGGCGGCACCTATACTCTTACAATTTTACATGCACCTCTTTATTAATCTGTGCATGCACCCTGTTTTTTGTAGGTATTCATCCTTGTAACTATAGAAACAATAATAATGACGTTATAATAACTTGTTTTAAAGTAACTAAAATCCATCCAACTTGTTATTTAATGATTTTCCTCATCGTAAGTGTATTTGTAGGATACCGTATACAATGGAGAAACCGAGAAACCCACAAAGGATCACATTATCTGACGATGAGTGAACCTTAACATTCCAGAATATCGAAAATCACAGGGAGTTTCACGTTGACCATGATGATGATGATCACTTCGTTGTCCGTCTGGCCGTCTTCTGGTCAATAGCCTTTTTGTCGGAAATGCGTGGAGGTATCAAGTTGAAATTATTAAAAATTACTCAGGTCTGTGATCCCTTTGAGCTGTGGAAAATCGAGGGAAAATCAAATTTCTATTGTTGCATGGGAATCAAAACCATAGATCATCAAGTCTGTGCCATAGATTATGAAATTTGGCAAGACGCAAGGTCTTATCCACAGGTAAGGGGCAAAAATCAGAAAACGGCATTTTGTAACTCCTTCACATGAGAAGATACTTTAGTGCCATTTATGCAGAACCCTTGGTGCGCGAATAAGACTCGGACTTGGTTGTTTTTTTACTGTTGATTAATCGATAACAAAGAAGCGCACACGTGTCTTAGTGTGCATTTATCCTAAGGCGGGCGGGCAGCGTTTTTTAGGCCATAGGAAAATCCCCTTACATATCCTATTTGTCCGTAAGAGTCAACCTTCTAAAGATCAATCATCATCCTACGCCATCCAACGGTAGAAAGCTAACCTTCCCATAAAATATTTTTATTTTCTGGGAAGGTTAGCTTTCTTTCTCACTGGACTGAGAAAAATAAACCCAAATGGGAATTATAGAAACCGGTTGGGCCGTTCTGGAGTTTTAGTTTTAGTAAGACTGATGCACTAAATTTTCTTAAATCACCTTTCTTTTGTTTCAGGTACTAAACGTAAACATTGCGACAATGAAGTCTTAAATGCAATCTCCCACACAAGTTAGACGAAGTCTCTAAACTTTACTATACACCGTTAGGAAGGGGATAAATCTGGAGATGGCGACCGTTGAAATTGCTGTTGACGACAATATGAATAAAACTGATGTTAACAATATTGAGGTAATATTTCATTGCTGAATAACATTTTTATTTGTATCTACTGGTCGCGCAAAGACATGTATTTACATAACAAGTCTAATAAAGGTTCAGCTAAAAGTTTTGTTGATATCCTTGATGAAATATTTCGCTCTGATTGTTTTACTAATTTGTGTTACCACGTGTGTGTTGTGTTCTGTACGAACGACTGCCTCTAAACCTACAAATTAGTATAAAAGATGCGAAGTTCTGCAAAATATAGTCTCCCCAAAGTTTAGCAAATCGATATTTAACCCTGTACCTTCCTTACCTACTGCATACAAATATTAAGTAGAACCTACTCGTATTTGAAAGGACCGGAAACAAACTTGCCTTAGATATGTACCTATAATTAGTGCAGCACTTTCATTGCCTCGAACCTTGGAAGTTCAGGTTTTGTAACCACCTAAGTTAGGACCTAATTCCACCGAATAACTTAGACGTTGGTACTGTATCTCAATCTTTTTAAACTAGCTAAAAGCTTCTGCAGAAAAGGACAGACAGACAGCACTAATAATTCTTATTCTTCCGGCAATGATCAAAGTTTGATAGTCTTTAGAGCACTAAAGGACCGACAAAATCCCTAAAAGGCTACACTACAATACTGCGATAGTTAGCCCTACAATACCTACTTATAGTTACTCAATGAGTACCGATGGAAAAAGTCTTTCTCTTTACAGAAACTACAAATCGATGATATGGAGAGTGGCAACCAAAATAGTGCTAGCAATAGCAAGCAGGCCAAACAAGAAAGTTCGTCATGTGGACGCTATATAGTTTTAGTTCTGGCTTTGGCAGTTCTTATAGGTGCCTGTGCCGTGACCTGGATCTTCCAGGACTGGCAGACCAGTCTACAGGTCTTTGCCATACTGGTAGTAGTATACGTGATTGCCTTCCATTGGAGATGGATCTACATAGCGCTTCGCACCGCGCCTAGAGATATAAAGTAAGTTATTTTGAACTTTTCCCGTACCTACCTACATTATCAAGGATATATTTACCGTACTGCCATGCCTCTGCTGAGACTATAGCCCCGGATAATATGAAATTACCGCTTAGCAAATCTGAGTGACACAGCTGTAAACTCAGATCTACCAAAAGACCAAAAACAATGGTCGGCTTGGCCCTCAGCTCAGGCTTGGCCGATAGTCGGCCATTTCTGAAGCCGATTAGTCGGTAGTCGGCGGTTCCAAAGTCATAGTCAGTCAGCCCATCTCTGGTTTATATTTAGATGTCTTGTCTTCCTACTTGTATGGCCTCTAATATCTATCAAAAATATGAAAATGGTTACGTGTTTACAGAGCTGTGTATTGCTACATGAAAATACTGCTGCTAACGCGAGGTTACACCAAGAAGGATTGGTCTATGCCGGAGATTTTCCATGCGATGGTAAAGAAACATCCAAATAAGGCCTGCTTCCTTTTCCAGGACGAAAAGTGGACCTTCCAGCAGGTTAGTGGATATCATCACTCGACTCATGAAAATGTATGCAATGTGACATTTATCGCGTACAGTCTCGTGATACTATCGATACATTTTCGCGTTCGTGCCGACTAGCAAGTGATTTAATATAAGTTACTCTATGGTGATAACAGCAACTTGGCTAGGGCTCTCTAGTTCTCTAATTGTGTGACATCATTGTAGTAGAAGAAAATCTATTCTCTCGTGTATTGCGGGCTGCTGGATCGACCGCAGTCCATTCGTGGTACGATTGGTACATAAAATTAGTTCACTGCACAACACAGACAACTCTACAAAGTCTAATTCTGAAAAGTAAATATACTTTACATTTAAGTGGTACTTTTGAAGAACAATCTTTGCATTCCACGATGGTCTTCTCAAGGTCTCGGTCCAACCTATTTAATAATGTGTGGTCCAACTTATTTAATTCAATTCGTGAAATCACCTTCACCTTACATTGCAATAACATCCATATTCCAGGTGGAAGACTTCAGTCTGCGCGTGTCAGCGGTCCTCAAAGCGCAGGGCGTGAAGCCTGGCAACACTGTGGCCCTGATGATGAACAACTGTCCAGAACTTCCGGCCACCTGGCTGGGTATAGCGCGAGTGGGTGGCGTGATCCCTCTCATCAACACCAACCAGACTGGCACAGCGCTGGTGCACTCCATCAACATTGCCAAATGTGATGCCGTCATTTACGGGGAGCATTTTGATAAAGGTCAGTATTAGGCAAAAGCAGCCTTTGGCAAAACACAAATCGCTTGGAATAATGAGTATTATCCCTTCGATTCTTCTCCTGGCCGAAAAAGAAAAATATTTGACATTAAAATTAGGGGAAATTCAGTTTTAATTTCCTTGCAATAGACATTTTGACATCTTGGTACCCACTGTCAGTTATTGTATGGAGACTCTGCTTGTGGAAGCGAAGGGGTTGCTGTTGGTATCTTTACAATCTTGTTTAGCATGAGTGTCAGCGTAACTACTGCCATGGTGCACTGTTTGTGTCAACCACCACAATTCGAGTTGCAAATACGATGTTACTAGTTCCGAGCCGTTTGGTTCGATTGTGGTTTACAGTTAATCCGGTTCGCATATAAAAAAACAATAAAGAATATTGCTCATAGGATATAAGCAATGAGGAAATATCAAAAGTAAATTATAGGATTGAACGTGCAAAAACGAATGCAGCTATAGTTTTTGCAGTACTGCACAACCTTCAGCAGCAGCTTTAATGGGATGGGAATGTTATCAATGTAATGTAATGAATGACCTTCATTAGTCCCCGGAGTCAGCCCAGGGCGAGCCTAAGTACATTAGTTTATGAGTGAGGTGCGAATTTTAGCATTTAGGTGGTGGGAAGCTATATACCTGATATAACTTACTCTATAGTGGGAAGGTGCGGGTACCCGAGCGATTCCGCGAAAAGAGCCTATTTCTGCTACTTTTACGTCATATTATATTCAGATCACGAACGAGCTCTTCTCACCCCTATGGAGAAAAATATTGTCCCAAAAATTCCATATACAGACAGAGTGACATATAATTAGCTGACCATATTATGGGGAATAATAGAAACGATAATTATGAACAACTTTCCCCAAGAAACATATAGTCGCAAATGAAAAAAAAAATTCGTCCTCCAGTACATTGCCCCGATCAGGTGATCAAGTTACTATGGGAGACCCAAAAATTTGTTTCTTGGGGAAAGTTCTTCATAATGTTGGATACTATCATTCCCCAAAATATGGTCAGCTAATTAAATGTCACCCTGTATATTTTTGATTCCACTATCATACAAATCATCTGGGAAATCGTGACGAAAAAGGAAAAAAAAAGTGTCATTTTATTTCTCCATAGGGGTGAGAAGGGCTCGAGATTCTGAATAGGAATCACGTAAAAGTTGCAGAAAAAGAGACTTTTTCAAATAGGCTCTCGCGGAATCGCTCATTACGATTAGATTAAAACATTTACATTTAAACAATTTGAATTAATCGATCCGCGCCTTGGAAACCGGGGGTAAATTAAATGCTTGTTATATTTTGTGTTTAGTTACAGTCAGACAGCATACACAAAGGGAAAAGGTTAAGCTTGATATGCCGCTCTTACTGACTTTTTAACGACCTGTGTGTAATCATTCTCTTACCTTCCACAATTTTAATTAAGCTTTATTATGTAGGTAGTTACAAAGATACAAATTCTGAACTTGACAAACCAGTTTAGTTCAAGGTCTGAATCACAATTTGAACTATGAACTGACTGATATATACACGTGCTGAGGCAATCAGGACCTTAATATTTGTACCACAATTTGTACACATCATTATGATTAAATTGTAACAGTAAATTGCAAATCGTTTAAAAAACTGGTTATTTCATATTTTTGTAACTACTTATACTTAGTTACTTTAACGAACGATTTAGATGATGTGTGTACAAATAATCCTTTCATAGTTAATTATCCTTACTACCTAACTAACTCCAGCCAGTCAAAGTCAGCCCGATTCCCCAACATATACCTACCACATTTTATTATGCACAGGAACAGATGACTGCAGCTCATCCACTCACTCGTACGTACAACTTTTATTAGCAGAGTACCATGACATTTTCAGATATCCAAGAAGTCAAGAAAGACCTGCCGTCCTCAATAAAACTGTTCAAGTTCACCCACCGACCTCTCAATACGTCCGACGATCAAGTGAAAGTGGTTGAGAGTGATGCTGACTTCACCTCAATGTTGGAAACTGCTGCCCCCGCCAAATGGACCCGCTCAGAAGGGCAAGGGTTCAATAAGAAGCTGCTTTACATTTACACATCTGGGACTACTGGGCTACCGAAGGCAGCCGTTATCTCTAGTTCGAGGTGAGCTATTGAGCTATTGTAGTTGTCGTTTATTTAAGTTACCGTTTGAGTGCGTAAATCAGTTAGAGTGCACTTAACTAGGTAATTCGCACATTACCTGGCTGAGTCCGTTAAAGTGTACAGCATTGTTTCATTTCTCACATTAACTAGGTAATCTGCAGAATAACTAGGTTAAGCGCATACCACAATAACGACCAATTGTTTTGCTCACCGTCTTTTGCACTTTAACGGTGCACCATTCGTTAATGTGCACATTAACTACTATAGTGTGCATATTAGCAATTTTAGGTAAAATTTCGCACTTTATTAACGGGTCGTACCTGGTAATCTGCATATTAACTATATAGTTTAATGGGTTTCGCAATCTAACGGTACGGTAACATACTTATCACTAAAGTTATACATCATATTATGATGTATAACTTTAGTGGCTGGTATGTTGGGGAAAATGTTGATAACTAAGTAACTAGGTGTAGTAGTTAACAAGTATGATCTGATAAAGTTGGCCAAACCATGGTCGGACAGCTTTGCTGCCATTGAAAGTAGAGGCAATGAGAAAACTGCCTGGTTGATACCTACTTAATTATACTATCTGTGCTGGTAATTACCTCACCCACTCGTAGCCAGTCTATTAGTAGGTACTCAGAACAATGTAGGTAGGTACTCCGTTTTCGTGATAGGGGAAGAGCCCCTCGCCGCCGCGCCCCGCCTGATCCACCTGCTTTACCGCTAGGGTGCACCCAACACGGCCACGCAGCATATATACTACACCTACACACACACCCACAGAGACAGACGGATGATGCTTCATTCAATCAACCACAGATTAATAATGAATGATTCAACTTCCTTCCTTCAACGTCTACGCGGGAATCGGAACTTTAAAACAGGTCTTGCTAGTATGTCTTACTTTCTACCTTTTTGTAGTAATTTGATTTTCTTTATTTTCAGGATGGTCTTCATGGCTTCGGGTGTGCATTATTTAGGCGGTTTAAACAACAAGGATGTCGTTTACTGCCCAATGCCTTTGTATCACTCTGCTGGTGGTGTCATTAGCGTGGGACAAGCATTTATTTTCGGTTGTACTGTAGTTTTGAAGGCTAAGTTCTCAGCTTCCGCGTATTTCCCAGACTGTATCAAATATAACGCAACGGTAAGAAATATTCAATAGGTACTTGAAATATTGCAAATATGAGAAGAAAGTCAAATATTTTCATAATAATCACATTTGGTACATACGTTCCGCTAAATAGGATCATTCTTTACTTACAGGCTGCTCATTATATTGGTGAAATGTGTCGCTATGTTTTGTCAACTCCAGCTGCAGCTACTGACAAGCAACATAAAGTGCGCACTATATATGGCAATGGAATGAGACCACAGGTTTGTGAACCAACCGTGTAATGCTTTTACTTCTTTGTTGAATGAGTTTAACATGTGCTCAAAAATGCATGAATAACTTGACTTTTTGAAACTTTTTCTTCAATGATCTTCTTTTTCCACAGATTTGGATGGATTTCGTGAAACGATTCAATATAAAGAGAGTTGTAGAATTTTATGGTGCAACTGAAGGAAACGCAAACATCGGTATAATACATTATATAAATACTACTTGCATGATAAATCGTTACACAATACAATAAATACATCTCACTGACCTATTTTTAATTACAGTCAATATTGACAGCCGTCCTGGTGCAGTTGGTTTTGTATCAAGAATCATTCCTGCCGTTTATCCTATTGCTATCATCAAAGTTGACGAAACTGGAGAACCTGTCAGAAACTCTAAGGGACTCTGCCAGGTAATACTGCCACTTAGGTCACTCATGTCATTTATCATTGCTTGTTAGGTTTATTTGTTTGTTTGTATGTTTGTTTATTTATTTGGGAACTGAGTCCACAGCACGATATACATTATTATAAACAATCATTTAATTAGAATCTACCCTTCCCTTTCAGATTGCGAAGCCCAATGAACCAGGAGTATTTATCGGAAAAATTAAACCCAACAACCCATCCAGAGCTTACCTTGGATATGCGGACAAGAAAGATTCTGATAAGAAAGTTATCCACAATGTGTTGTCTCGTGGAGATTCTGCTTTTTTATCAGGTTAGCATTGTCTGAATTATTTATAGTTTCAGCACAAATTACATACACTTATTAAATAAATTGTGTTTGAAATTAATTTGTTTGAATCTGGATGGAATAAAAATATTTATATCATTTTCTAGGGGACATCCTCACAAGCGATGAGCTGGGCTACTTGTACTTCATGGATCGTACCGGAGACACGTTCAGATGGCGAGGAGAGAATGTCAGCACTACTGAAGTGGAAGCTATTGTTTCAAAGCATGCTGATCAACGAGATGCAGTTGTCTATGGTGTTGAGGTGAGTATCTTTGCCACAGTTTCAATTAAATAAACTGTAAAACTAAACTACTCTATATTTCAAGAACTTGTTAATATTTAACTATTAGTTGCTACCAACAGTACCAAAAATACCTAGAAAATCCCGGCTCCTCTGATGACGTTATCCGTGATCAATAGTTCTTAAAAAAAGCAGGAACTTAAGATTCCCTTTCCATTAAAAAAATCTAACTTTATGTTTCAGATACCTAATGTAGAAGGCCGAGCGGGTATGTGTGGGATAGTCGATGTGGACAATACTCTCGATCTTGACAAATTAGTAAAAGATATCGCCAAAGATTTGCCTGCGTACGCCAGGCCCATCTTCATCAGAATAATGACCAAGCTAGATATGACAGGTGTGTATATTATTTTCTATTGAACAAACAGTTAGCTGTAAGCATAATCATCTTCAGGTAACTAACAAAAATATAAATATTGCCTAGAATGAAGCTAATCTTTATTTTATTTACAGGAACTTTCAAGATGAAGAAAGTTGATCTACAAAAGGAAGGGTTCAACCCAGCCGCAATAACAGACAAACTTTATTATTTAGATATGAAACAAGGAAAATACTTACCCTTAGGGCCAGAAGAATATCAAAAGATCATATCAGGGCTAATGAGACTATAAATAGTTTTTTTAAATAAACTGTAGATAGAAGAACCTATTGCATAGAATAGCAAGTGACTCGTTCAATTAATAGACTGTGATTTGTATATATGTACTGGAGGCCGGACGATGAACAATAAGTTGAATTAATTTAATCTATTTTTAATGATAAGTAGAAAAGTGTGACTTAATGAGGTTTATTGTATTTTGAATGCTTTGTACGGATACGTAATTGTACTTATACCACAGATTAATAAATAGTTACTACGTACTTATACTTACAATACACGGTATTTACATCTTTCGTCTAAAACAATAATGTAAAGCATTCACCGTGACGAAATATGTATAATATTTATGCATTATATTTTTATATACAAAATTGTGTTTTATTGATCTCCCTTATAGATACATAACTATATTCATGCAACTTGGCAGGAAATTCTAGGCGATAAATAGTGGAAAAGTTTGCAGACTATCTACTGCGTGATTTTGATGAAATATGGATTACATAAATGAAATAAACAATTATATTATATTCATATTAACAAATTCCTCTGACATCCATCCATTTCTTACCAAAAATGTATCTCTGTCAGCAACCCAATCAAATGATGTAGTAATAACAATAGTAATGTTTTAGGTACTTAGTCGTAATCATTGTAAACTTCTCTCGTATCAGAAATAAATCTCAAATTATTTTAGTTAATCATATTACTTATTGTACATAAAAAATAAAGTGGCAACTGACAACTAAGTTTAACTACCTAACTATTTCTATACTTGAAATGCTAGACAAAAAATGGAAATGCTTGTTTTGATTAATATAGAATAGAATAGAATAGAAAAGTGTTTATTTTTTGTCATTTCACATACAAGTTTTGTCCGCCAGGCGGGTAATAGTGTTTATAAGTACATATGTCTTATATAGATCTCGTACATTAATATATGTGAGTTGATAAATATCAAACGCCAGTATGTCCGTCATAAGTGAAAATGATATAATGACGAAATAAACTTTGATCGCACTGTGAATTCTAATGACCGAACTTTAAGGTTTATTTTACCTTACTTTGCTGGTTTTCATCCCCGGCAACATTAAAACATAACGTTTTACTACAAAATAACCGCCAAAATCATCAAACTTGTATGGACATATTGGGATTTGAACTATTGTAGGATCTTACTATGAGGACATATTGGCTTTTGATTAAAACTGTCAGTGACTGACGTCATTATTGGCCGCCATACTGAAAGATTGCATGATACTGATTGGCTCATTTGGACGTATGGGAATTTGATATGCATCTTCACGTGGACTTACTAGAATATGAAATGAAACGGAGACTTTTGACTATGAAAGTGTTATCATAACGAGGACTTATTGGAATTTGAATAAGACTGGAATGATTGAAAATGTATTGACTACACGACTGCATCAATAGGTCAGATTTTGTTCTTGGTGGACATACTGGAGTTTGATATTTATCAACTCATGTTTGCTTATATAAAAAATAATATAGCATTGTTTTGTTTGAAAAACCAAATATGTCAATAAAGAAAACATGCCAGTAAGCTGCAAATGTTGCCATAATTTAATGTCTAGCATTTCCTGACAGAGTATATATAACTGACTGGCTTGTGGCCTGTCAAGTCAAAATAGATACTTTTTATGAACTGTCAAAACGGAACTTTCGTTCCTGAGTTCTATGAAATAACAACAGAATGACGTCATGTAAAAGTGCCATCAAATGCTGTCTTTTTTTGCACAAAATTAACTTTATAAAATATAATCTGCTGGAAATCTTGTTGATCTTTTAAAGTATAGTATAGTATTATTGTTTTTATGTTATGTTGTTTTTGTGTTTTAGTTTTAAGTAAGATTCAACTTAAGACTTGTTCCTAGATTTATTGGATTACTTTGGCCACAAGCCTATTATTAGGTAGAGCTTGGCAAGAAATCCAAAGTAAAAATTGATGGCGCCACTAACTTTTACATGGCAACATTCAGGTTACACTCTAAATGAATTTGATCCTTGGTGTTTTTTAATTATGTTGGTGTGAAACTTGCATGTTGCAAAGCTTGAGTAGGTTGTAACGGAGCTCGGCCTCCGCCTTCGAAAGTTCGGAACTTCGGCTAGAAATAGTACCTCTGACTCCAACTTCGCCTCCACCATTTCTGAACGGAGTTTTGAAGGAGTTTATTAACGTTCAAAATGTACATGCAATGCGACAGGAGCGACTCTAGGCATCACGGCTGCTCGGCTGGGTGTTGAGATAAGAACGGACGTATAATAATAAATACAGTGTGTTGATTTGTAAAGTTACGCCGAGCTCAGAGGTTGTTATTTACACGACACTGAAGCTAAAATAAAAAAATAGTTTTTTTTTTAAATAAGGTAAGTATTTTTTTATTTTAAAAATATTTAAAAAACATGTAAATATTCGCACGGGGTGGGGTGGGGCTCAAGGCACGAGGGGGAGTCTGTTAGCACCGGGTGGGCTGACGAAGGGAAAGCGGAAAAGGTACGCAATAAACGCCATCTCACCAGCTTTGTTTAGACATTAACTGTTGTCGTTACGTTATGCTTTGACCCACCTCTGGCCACGGCAAACGTCACAGAATCATAGAAAATGAACGGAAAATAAGCTAAAAACTATTAATTATTGAATTTATTCCTAAAAGTTCTACAAACTTATTAGTGACGCAGTAATTAATAAATTAATATTTAAATGCTATTGGTTTGTGAGAAGTCTTTGTACATTGCTAGGGCAGTCATTTAGCCACCTCCTTTCATACAATGGAATGAACCCATTCGAATATGATACGGCAAAACGATCTAAATTGTGCGGTCGGAGTTTGAACACCTATTTTTATCTAGAGTTCCAGCTATTTTTTCATATGTAAATATAACCTATACCAGTTATGAAACATCCGCAGATGTATTAGAATGCTTAGTATTAAAAGGTAAAAAGTGAGCAGCCTTGTAGTATTCGTCGGTATCTATGTGTAGAAATCAAAACATTGTTGAATACATACCATTATTTCACATAAGAAGCAACCAAATGTGATATTCAGTTTCCAATCAAATTCTGTTCTGATGGCTGCTTCAAGACTTAATTGAAGCAATAATTAGAACTGCTCTTTATCCACGTTTTATTGTGTAGTGCAGGCCGTTACTAAATTATCGGTCTAACTGCTTATATTTGTTGAAAAATAATAAAATATTGGTTAGTTATGACATTTATTCGAATGACAATGACGTTCTGAGTGCTACCAGCATGTTACCATAAAGTTAGTTAGTTCCACTATTCATCCGCTCAATAGCATTTCTTGCCAGCCTGTACATACGATTTACGAATATTTACGATTCGGATCGGACCGGACCGCATACAGATGGTAGAATTTCTTATATTTGGTAGGAATAGAAGAATTTGTAGGCAGCAATACTTGTTTGACATTGACAGCTGTCAATTGTCGTGCTCGTGTCAGTCCAGTCATTATTTAGTTAGAATTTCTCTTATTGTTCTGAGGAATTTCTATTGCTTGCCGTTGTACTTGTACGGGAAAAGTTCAAAGTTTTCAAGAATTGCAAAATAAAACTGGTTTATTGCGAAGTTGGTTAAATTGCCTGCAATAAAATTAGTTTAATGTCATCTTAGTACTGTGCCCCCTTGTGTGCTGTTCGTTGAATTTTCGCCGGTGACGTGCTATAACACCGTTTTCACTTTCTGCAATACGATGTTGATCAGCGGGCAGGTTTAACGGCCGCTGACGACTTTCTGTGTTGCCGAAGGTGTCGCTCGCTGCCACGCTGAAGTTACTAGTTTGCCGTTCGGCAGTCAGCCGCATTTCGTTGCGGAAAGCGGTCGTCATGGCACTTGCGGCTGTAGGCATCGCTGCGGCGTTTCTCGCCACTTACCTCGTCCTAGGGCTCTGTATGACTCTGTGGGTGTCCATCGCTCTTGGCTTTACATATTTGTTAGTGTTCCACACAAGATGGTGCTATGTTGCGTTGGTTACCTCGCCGAGAGACATCAGGTAAGTTGAGGTTTCACAAGTTTTTATGTAACTTGTTTTCCTTGCTCTTGGACATTGCTGATGACATATATTTAGATTTCAACTTTACACAAAAAGTGATACGCAATTTGTGCTATTGTCTGGTCAAGTCAAAGAACTCTTTGGACATGATCTCACTCTTGAAGACAATTAACAATACTGAGATCACTTTATTGAACTTTAGACAGAACTATCAAATGACCTCATTTACATATGCCCTTTGTCATCTTGAGATCTTGAGAAAAATATAATGGTTGTTTGCAATATCTTCACATTGTTATGTATACTTACTACTTTATTTCTTCCTGTGCCCATAAGCTTATACAACAAGGTACCTATTTAGTTTACTTTTAGCATAAAATATATTTTCCACTCGAATTCTTGAATTTGAGCCATACACCACCAAGCTGGTTTTGCAGGTGGATGGAGGAATTAGCAGAATTAAACTTGAAGTCAAAGTAATTATGCAAAACCTAGTCAAGATATTACAAATAATTTCGAAGGGCAAACTACAGTCATTGAAGTAGCATTGTTATACTGGAATAAATACCCCAGTTATTATTATGAATAATTTGTTGATAGGTGGTGTACATCACTGTGGAGTTTAAAAGAGAGAGTCAATCCGAGAATAGATAGAACTAACTTACTTTCCATATGTCAGACCGACTCAGGCCTACTGATGTGCCATTCCCGACAATATTGCCATATAAAATAATTCTGGCAATACTGTTCCACAAATGGCAATATTGCCAGCAACTCCACATCAATAGTCAGGCCTAAATGAGATTTGTCTCATGAATGAGCTTGATATTTTTCACAAGGCACCTCATTCATATTCATATTTATTTTCATTGTCTTTATTGCATGTTAATTTACAAGGAAATCTTACAAAACATTACTGTGCAAAGGCGAGTTTATCTCTAAAGTGACATTTCCTCTCACTGCTCAGGAAAAGAAAAAGGCTTGTGTTTGATTTTCTTGGTTAATATTTTTCAACATTTAATGGGGCTTATAGTCTGAATATTCATTTAGTTATTTCATCATATTAGCATACTGTCAGTAGTATCAGTACCGTGGTGGATCATGCAACCATGTTCCTTTATCTTAGGTTTCTGTTCCTCAATTAGGGACATTATTGGGCTTGTTTTACAATTTTAGGGCTTCATACCTCAAAAAGTAAATAGGAAGGAACCCTAGGATCCCGTTGCTCTGTCGTTGATTTTCTATTAAAATAGTCTCTAACTTTGAGTTTCATGAAACAAATTTTTAATTTAAGCAAATGCTTAGCAATTGAAATAAATGACTATCCTATTAGATTCTCGCGATTAAATTAGTTAAGTGACAACTTAAATTTAAAAATAGTTTTGTGAAACTCAGGGTTTGTCATATACTAATTTAATTATCATGTATTTTCAGTGCGGTCTGGTGCTATGTCAAGATTCTATGGTTGACAAAACAAATGGAAAGAAAGAACTGGACTATACCAGATATGTTCCACGACACGGTGCAAAGGCACCCTGATAAGCCATGCATGCTGTACCAAGATGAAGTTTGGACATTCAAAGAGGTTTGTTGTCAATAGTTGTCATTATAATCATAGTAATCTATCTTATACCTAGTAATACAAATATAGAAATAGATTGGCCACTGATGACGCCTTAGACCTCTTTCACACTGTATTTGTTAATATTTTTCTGCATTTAGTATCATGAAACGAGCTATACGGACATATGGCGCGCTCTCTCGCACTATTAGGGTGGGTCATAGCTAATGTTGCCGCTCGATAGTGCCCTATCGATAGACTATCGATTGTTGACGTCACAACGATAGTATCGATAGTCTATCTATAGTATCGATACTATCGATAGTATCGATAGTATTGATAGCTCTTTTTTAGCAATACTATTGATGAGCAACAATACTATCGATAGTATCGATCGTTGAAAAATAATAAACTATCGATAGTATCGACACTATCGATAGTATTGCTCGTTGCACAATAATAAACAATCGATAGTATCGATACTATCGATAGTATTACTCGCCAATATTGGTATCGATAGTTTTGGACGATCGATAGTGACCTTTATTTCAATAGTATTGGTTGCAATATTCAGGTATAATGGGTAGTAGAATAAAGTGAAACAACAACTTCATTTAAAGCTAGTATTTTCGTGAATTTCGTGGTTTTGGTTTTATTTGGTGATTTAGTATTTTGAAGGTGGCAATACTTAAATAAAAGTGCAAGTGAGTGGGTAAATTGTAGAACCCCTCACTATGCCTGCTTACTGTATTCAATACTATTGAAATAAAGGTTACTATCGATGGTACAAAACTATCGATAGTATCGATACCATCGATAGTATCGATAGTTTATGCAATATTGATGAGCAATAGTATCGATAGTATCGATACTATCGATAGTTTATTATTTTGCCACCATCAATACTATCGATAGTATCGATACTATCGATAGTTTATTTTTTCTGAACGATCGATACTATCGATAGTATTGTTGCTTATCAATAGTATTGCTAAAAAAGAGCTATCGATACTATCGATACTATCGAAAGTATCGATACTATCGATAGGCCTATCGATTGTATAGATGATTTTGGCGTTTTACTATCGATAGTAAAACTATCGATAGTTCGGCAACACTAGTCATAGCTAAGTGCGAGAGAGCACGCTATACCTATATCCCCCGTCTTGCTCAGGTTTAGACCTCACTGGCGAGGCAAGCAAGACAGATTCACGACACGTAAAGACAGTAGACATAAAATGGAATGAGAAAGCATGCTTATCTTGTTTCTTTTTTGATCTATTCCATTTCTTCTGTTCTGTCTCGTGTCCATGTCGTGACTCGTGACTTCGTCTTGTCTCTCTAGTGGGTATCGCGCCAAATCAAAACCAGACTGCGTTGCGGCGGCGGTGTCATCTTGCAGTGTTGTGTGTGACCTGTACGCTTAGCATGGTACTTTTTACTCTCTCTCGACATCGAGAGAGAGACCTTCAAGTACTTGCCATGTCTATAATGTGGTCGTCCGTCTCCCTCTCCCGCGTCGCGTCAAGTGCGAGACACGTCGAGACATTTCAGGCTCGACAGAGAAAATGACATTTGTGCATAGACAAGGGCCTTTCTCGAGCGTGGCACACTAAGCGTACTGTTCCTTACGCATTGGTGCGTGCGAGGAATATTCGAGAGCTAAATCTATTAATACATTGACCAAGTTCTAGCAAGGTTAACCCAAGAATGCATCCAGGGCCCGAATTCTACTGTACACAAGCATACCACAAGCCTGGCACAAGCTTCAATACGACGCATTTGGTATTCTACTAAAACCGGAATCGCAATTCACAACCGCCAGCCTACTGTCCGACAGTAGAATACGAAGTAGGCTGGCGCTTGTGAATTGCGATTCCGGTTTTAGTAGAATAAGAAATGCGTCGTATTGAAGCTTGTGCCAGGCTTGTGGTATGCTTGTGTACAGTAGAATTCGGGCCCAGATTAGGTAGGAAATAGTATGTAGATATAAGTCCCATTTGTCCCGTGTTTGCGTGAACAACAGTTGTTTGTTCTAATAATCATATCATAATCACACCTTTGACTTGACGAGCATATGTTATTATTCTATTCACCAATTTGTACCGTTTGCCACAAGTTTAGTAAGAAAAATAAGTATGGAGACTAAACAGTTAGGAGAGCAGCCATCTTATCAATTCACTAACAAAAACCATATATTTACAACTTGGTTTGCTGGAAGATATCTCTTACTATAGATAAGCTCGCGTTTGTACACAATTTTTAGTATATATGTTTAAAAAAAATGTCTGTGTGCATTTCAGCTGGAAGACTTCAGTCTGCGTGTCACAGCAGTCCTCAAGAAGCAGGGAATACGCAAGGACTCTGTCGTAGGTCTGCTCACCAACAATTGTCCCCAAATGCCTGGTCTCTGGCTGGGGAACGCCAGGGCGGGCGCTATAACACCCCTGATCAACACGAACCAGCGAGGAAACGCGCTCCTCCACTCCATTACTATTGCCAAGTGTGATGCGCTGATTTTTGCCGATGAATACCAGTCAGGTGAGAGGAGATTCTAGAATGATAAGCAATCCTGGCCCCCTAAGCTCGAGATTTCGATATCATCTCAATAGTCGAGATAACGGTTTTTGTACTGCATATCTCCGTCGAAAACGATCTCGATTCATATTTATTTTAATAGAAAACTGGTCGAGATCACAGAGAAGAGATAATAGTACTCTGTACAAAACGGCCACTCCCTTCCCCGCGCTGATTCAGATACCGCACTCCACCCCTGGCGTCAAAAGATTGGTTAAAGGATCAATAGACAGGGCTGAACGCCGGACGAGTGACGACGCGTATACTAAATATCGCTGCATTTGTCGCGCCACCAGCCCTAGCAAAGTTTACGCTCACATTTGCACGTATACAAACATCATTTGGTTATGTAGTAGTAATAGGTGATTATTTTACGAGCGTTCTATGGAGTGTCCGAGCTGTGTCGAGATAAAAAAAAATGTTTTTAAAACAGATATTTGGTATCTCGAATTGATATTTCGACCATGGAGATGATCTCGATAGCGCCAGAATGGCTCCCGTCACGTAAAGTTACTGTTATCACAGGGTGCTCATCCCATACAAATTAGAATTAGTAACCCTTCGTAAAAAAGAGATGCGTGAGGAGTAAGATTTGTACTTTAAACGCAATGGTTTCAGTTAAAATACTTCTAGGTGGCGCTAATCTTAGAATAAATCCTATATAGAATAGAATAGAAAGATATTTATTATTTTTCATTTGGCTTGTACATTCTAATGTCTCCCTAGCGGAGGTGTGGTCTTACAAAATTTTGTCCTGGGCGGGATCTGTTTTGCGTCGTAAATTTAAATTGAAATTGTATTTCCAAACATTGCGAGTCTGTACTTTTTTATATTATGTCGCGTGGGGGTAACGCTCGCTTATCAAGCGGCTTCAACCTCTCGGCTCTGGCGATCTGCGGTACAACTATTCCCCGAAGTCTACTCGTAGCCATCAGTGGGTTGTGTTGGTTATGTCGTGTATAGGTAGCACCGGCGTCGTCGGCGAGACCCTCAATCTCAGCACAGCGGGCCTTGGCAATGAGCTCATTGTGAAGATCTGAGACACGGACGTGCCACGGATCCTCGTTCAACATCTCCCAGACGATCTTGCTGTCGAGACAGCGGGGCATCTGGGCCGCATTCTTGTAGGCGGTTCTTAGCGTCGCTTCGAGTTTGTTGAGATTTGTCCTGCTTACTCTCGGCAGCAGCTGCACTATAATCCTATATATCTTAGCGCCATCTCGTGGTATTTGCAATTTTTCGATGGTGTTGCACCAAGTGATAATGGCTTCGAACTAAAGAAGCTTCCGTAGCATCTCAGTTTACGCCGGTGTCATATTTTGTTCTAGGTGGTATATCTGTATTAGTATATTATAGTACCTGTGCTGTTATGCACCAAACACCGGCGGGTAAGGATGCGGGGAGGGTTATAAATTGGGGCCACCAGGGGGCAGGCATTTACCCAGATTAGAGCTGCTCCACTACGCTATTCAGTGCGGGTTGGTGGAGAGGTTTTACGATTACTACTTATTATAATATATACTTGAATGACTTGTAGCCTACAAGGTGCCTACAAGTTACGACATACATGAATTACCTCTGCGCATAATATAAAATTATCGTTTATTTGATTGCTAGGACCGAATGTTCTCGATAGTGTGGTGTACTACCCGTTCGCTATAAGTTTGCCGGTGCGTGGAATGCGGTTGCCCTCCCCCAACCGCCAACCGCACCCCTGAGTCGCCCTATCCGCACACCGTTAGCAACGTCATCGCTGACGCGTCGCAGTACTCGCAGTCGGGAGGCGTGATATTTTTATTTATTTATGTGTATTAATGTGTATTTATTGAAATAAAAAACAAAGATTTTGAAATAATGGTTTATTTATAGCAAAGTTTGTACAATACATTGGAAAAAATCCATGACCCCTGATCCTAATTAGAATTTGGAATATACACTCGTAGGTAAGCCTAACTGGACTAAACTATTTTTATTGTTGTAGATTATTTAATATCGATCGAATGTGTTGAATGTTGCCTAATAAAATGTTTTGTTAATGTGTAATTTTTCTGCTAACCCTACCTCTGAGTGACGTCACAAGGTCACCGGCAAACTTATAGCGAACGGGTAGTAACTACCTTGAATGTTCTGTTACTTACCGCGACGTGTATAAATTCTATTGTTATCTGACATTCAAATAATAATAAAATAGGTTACTTCTGGAAACCAAACTCGGTTCTCTTAGTAGGTATTTGTAATGCTGAATGCTCAAACCACACTATTATAACACGTTATAACTATTTGACCAAATTAAGCAATAATACAGGGTGTAGAGCTCGTCTAAGCTGAATTGACGCGCCCCACTCCTTGGTTTTGTATGACAAGTAAATACAAAACCAAGGAGTGGGGCGCGTCATTTCAGCTTAGACGAGCTCTAACAGAAGGCTATACCCTTCTACCACGAAATGGCGCCAAGATATACATACAGGGTGTAACAGAAGTGTGTAGTCATATTTTAGGGGGTTGTTAGGGAGAGCATTCTGAAAAACTTTCACTTGCTTCATTGCATCATAGCTTCAGTGCTCCAACGTTTTGGTCCGGGCGGTCAGCTGATTTGAGCAACTTTATTTTTGAAATCTCAATATATTTTGGTTCGATCGAGCGGTTATCAGATGATTTGTGTGTGAAGAGAAGTGAAAATTAAAGTTGCTCTGATTAAATCGGTTTCATAGTGAAAGTTGCTCAGAATGATGTTAATCTCAATTTTAATGATGTCCCTAACAACCCCCTAAAATATGACTACACCTTAGATAGACAAAGGGGGCGATTTGGGAGGTGTTAAAACAACTAAACTAAGGCAAACTGACAACCTTAAATCCAACATCTCTTGCGCGGTGCCATAGATTCCATTTTCCAAACACACCATTTTAATTAGTTTGCTTAGTTTATTTCGTTTAGTTAGCCTCCCGAATCGCAGGCAAAGCCACAACTCGTATGCCGGATCATGTGTAGAAAGAAGATGGACTTTGCTCATGGTCGCGACCTCTGTCGAGCACAATATCACAACTTCCATGCATGCAACCATGAGTCGAGTTAGCGGCACGCTACAATGCCCGGTTTGAAGTTTCCGCTCATCAAGTTTCTGCTGCAGGTACTTTATTGTCAAAACTGACGACAATACCGTACAGCAAGTAGCTCCTATATATGTAGTTATCCGGCCAAGTGCGAGTCGGACTCGCGCACGAAGGGTACCGTACCATTATCTATAAAAAACCGCAAAAAAAAAAAATGTATGCGAGCCCCCCCTAAATATTAATTTAATTTTAATTTAATTATTTATTTTTTAAGTAAATAATATACTCAATATATTGTGAACATTTTAAGCGTCTACCTGCTACCATTATCAATATCGAGCAAAAATGAGCAAAAAAATCACGTGTTGTATGGGAGCCCCCCTTAATATTAAATTTCTTTTGATTTTTAGTATTTGTTGTTATAGCGGCAACAGAAATACATCATCTGTGAAAATTTCAACTGTCTAGCTACCACGGTTCATGAGATACAGCCTGGTGACAGACAGACAGACGGACGGACGGACGGACGGACGGACAGACAGCGAAGTCTCAGTAATAGGGTCCCGTTTGGCACCCTTCGGTTACGGAACCCTGAAAACATACAACCGAATTGATAACCCCCTTTTTTGAAGTTGGTTAAAAAGTGTACTAAAATATGCTTGAAAGATGAAAAACCAAACCACCTTCCACCAGCCCATTTCTTTCTTTCCCAGCGGTCCAAGACATCTCAAGCCAACTCGACCCTTCCATCAAACTCTTCAAATTCACGCACCGGCCGCTGAACCCTGCCAACCCGGCGAAGGGCGGCAGCGGCGACGGGTTCACTGACCTCACCGCCCTGCTTGAGGCGACCCCGCCCGCCCCCTGGTCCCTGGCCGAGGGCGGAGACTTCCACGGCAAGCTGCTGTATATCTTCACGTCGGGGACTACGGGGCTGCCGAAGGCTGCGGTCATTTCCAATTCTAGGTTGGTTTTGTCGCTGGTGTGTTAACTTTTCATCAGTGGGTAAGCAGCGGCCATTTACACTGACGACGGGTTGCGTTTATCGGTACGGTTCTTAACGTCTTCAGACATGATGCAATCGCTAACTTATCAGCAGTGATCGGATATTCGGATGCATATTTACCTAAAGTTCAGGTGTTGGCTAATATGGAATGCGCTTTGCTATCGAAACAATTCTGATTTAAGTGATCAAATCATAGTGATAGATAGTGATTAAAATGCTAGTTACTGATAATTAATACATATGGAAACATAATTTAACATAAAATTCGAATATTGTACAATCCTAACGATGTTTTTACATAGGTAGGTACCTACCTACAGTTCACGCCAAGTGTCTCTTACCTACTTCAGAATAAGTAATAGTAGGTAACAACAACATAACATAGCTTCACGCCTTTTCCCATAAGAGGTGGCAAAGGCACTGTGCCCACTTTTAGACAGTTATTCGATACCTACTTACTCCATTTTTGTAACTTAATGTATGAAGGATCAAAGTGAACATTAACATTTTTTAGGATTTCAATGAGAACCCGACTAGGTACCTGTTTAAACGGCAGCGCCCCTACAAAGTCACTTCATAATAATGCAAATGCTTGTGTTCGGGTCGCGCCGTCGTCTTTCGGTTCGCCCGACGCAAATCGCTGCATTTGCCGCGCTACCAGCCCTAGCAATATTTACGCACACATTTGCACGTATACAAACCTCATTTAGTCATGTAGTAGTAATAGGTGCTTATTTTACGATCGTTCTATGGAGTGTCCGAGGTGTGACCCGAGAAGGGGAAGGCCCAGTAGGAGATGGAGGGACAACCTGGATAAGTTCCTGCCGGGGTGGATATAACAAACTGCAGCCAGAGATGTGTGGGCTCGAACCGGTGAAGCCTTTGCCCAGCTGTGGGACACCGCAATGGGCTAGATAAAAAAATAAATTTAGAAGCCGCTTTCATACTTTTACAGTTAAAAACAAACTTTAGGTAAATATGCATCCGAATATCCGATCTCTGCTTATCAGTCATTAGGACCCTAAGAATCTGTACGAGATGTGACGTTTGCCGCGCAAAGTATCACGTGATTTTGACATCAAATCGCATAGTTTCAGAGAATAATCCCCAATCTATGTGAGTGCGGCCAGGCGGGAACATAGGCAGACAAAACCGCCAATAATTGGTTAACACTTTATGTACCAACAACAATTGAAACCTTATTCAGTAGCCCAATATCACGAAAATAATAGAAAACTATCGAAAAGCCAAATTTCAGTGATTCTTCGTAATTTCGTAATTTCTTTGCGTTCTCGAAAACGTTTTAATTTACGATATTGAAAACGTTCGTGATCGAGGCTCAGAAACCGCTCTTCTCGATCGTGAACCCGCGAGGTGTGTGAAGAACATTCTATAATACCCGCCTAGCGGGTTCCTAATACGACAATTGACAACCTTTCATTTTGATAAGGTACTAAAATTAGAAAACCATTTCGAGATTTAAGTGTTCTGAGCTCTTAGATATTTTTTTCAGAATTTTTAGATCAGTAATTTAAGAGTTAAATAATAAAAACTGAAATGTTGTCCAAATTATCAATGTCAGGATTTATGGCAGGTGTTCCACAGGCTAGATATAAATAAAAAAGCAACTGTCAGTCATCATCTGTCATAAATTTTGTCACTGCTGGTTGTCAACTTGTCACGAAGTGTCAGTGCGTTCCGCGACATCGCCGTCAGCGCCATAATCGAATACAGCGTCTAAGATGCCATCGTTTTGTATCGTCAAAAGCCCAAAACTGACTCGGACGGAACGGCTTCGTAGACGCTGTAATCGATTTTGGCGTGACTCGGAACAGGGGGTGATATTATGACAGAATAATGACATTTTAATTTTTTATTGATGCAATGACGGGCAAAAGTTCACCGTTTTATAATCCTGACATTGTACTTACGCCCTTTTAGAATGAGTAACTCTAAACATCTTGAATTAAAACTTAAAAATAAGAATAAACACTAAAATAAAAAATACGGGTCCCATAGTTTCCCATCTATTTTCGTATGAGATAATAAAACCAGCTGCTATTTTTTTTGAAACGTTGTCAATTGGTATTAAAAAAATATGTAGTGCATTACCTACAGATGACGAGTAACAAACTGACCGTCTCCCGCTTGCAGAGTGGTGTTCATGGCGTCCGGTCTCCACTACCTGGGCGGCTTAAACAGCTCGGACACAGTATACTGCCCACTGCCGCTATACCACACCGCCGGCGGTGTCATCAGCGTGGGCCAGGCGCTGCTGTTCGGCTGCACAGTGTGCGTGAAGCACAAGTTCTCCGCCTCGCAATACTTCCCCGACTGCCGGAGATACAACGCCACGGTGAGCATAGCGTGTGGGCTGGCAGGGAACAGGCACACCGCCGGGAGTGATCAGCGGGGGCCAAGCACTATTGTTCGGCTGCACAGTGTGCCTGAAGCACAAGTTCTCCGCCTCGCAATACTTCCCCGACTGCCGGAGATACAACACCACGGTGAGCATAGCGTGTGGGCTGGCAGGGAACAGGCACACCGCCGGGAGTGATCAGCGGGGGCCAAGCACTATTGTTCGGCTGCACAGTGTGCGTGAAGCACAAGTTCTCCGCCTCGCAATACTTCCCCGACTGCCGGAGATACAACGCCACGGTGAGCATAGCGTGTGGGCTGGCAGGGAACAGGCACACCGCCGGGAGTGATCAGCGGGGGCCAAGCACTATTGTTCGGCTGCACAGTGTGCGTGAAGCACAAGTTCTCCGCCTCGCAATACTTCCCCGACTGCCGGAGATACAACGCCACGGTGAGCATAGCGTGTGGGCTGGCAGGGAACAGGCACACCGCCGGGAGTGATCAGCGGGGGCCAAGCACTATTGTTCGGCTGCACAGTGTGCGTGAAGCACAAGTTCTCCGCCTCGCAATACTTCCCCGACTGCCGGAGATACAACGCCACGGTGAGCATAGCGTGTGGGCTGGCAGGGAACAGGCACACCGCCGGGAGTGATCAGCGGGGGCCAAGCACTATTGTTCGGCTGCACAGTGTGCGTGAAGCACAAGTTCTCCGCCTCGCAATACTTCCCCGACTGCCGGAGATACAACGCCACGGTGAGCATAGCGTGTGGGCTGGCAGGGAACAGGCACACCGCCGGGAGTGATCAGCGGGGGCCAAGCACTATTGTTCGGCTGCACAGTGTGCGTGAAGCACAAGTTCTCCGCCTCGCAATACTTCCCCGACTGCCGGAGATACAACGCCACGGTGAGCATAGCGTGTGGGCTGGCGGGGAACAGGCACACCGCCGGCGGTGTCGTTCCGATTTCCCATCAGCCGATCCCACAACTACGGCATAGTATAAATAAGAAATAGTAAGTTCACTAGGCCCCTGTTCGCATGATAACTACCTACTCTTGCTCAAACGGCTAGGGTTGTCGCTTAACACGTGCCGCCCGGCGCCGCTGGACGAATGACGTTGACTCGTCGCATGCATTGCTTGCATAGCCCTGTCTCGTAGCAAGCGAAGGAGGCGAGATTCGGCAATGTGTGCGTGTGCCTGCGCGTGCTTATACGGAATGCAATGTAGCTGTGTGTGTGCGGCTGATCTCGTTGATTTGTTTGAAGTGAACCTGGCGTGACTACGGTTTAGCAGAACGACATGCGCGTAACGTCAAAGATCTGACAGTGTCATGTTTATAGGATTAAGAGCTATGTTTTATCAAAATTTATCAAATGTATGGAACTGTCAGGGGCATTCTCATTCTGCGGGGCTTATACATGGCTACGGTGAAAATCTGTCTCCAGATGCGGAAAACACAATAACATGTCTACAAACAGTCGCAGGGAAGTACACGATAAAATGTGCGATAAATGTGAGTGTGAGTGAGGGTCGCACGAGAGTCGACCAGTGGCGAAGAGTCATGAAATGATGATGTCATTCATTAGTTTCAAAACGACACAGTTACAGCTTTCCAGCGCGTGACGGCAGGTGGAACCAACGCTAATTAACTAATGAGGAATGAAAGGTCGGTGTTGATGACAGGTTCGTTGCATTCAGTTGCGTCACAGAAGAGATAATAGTACTACGTACAGGGGGGAAATTCTGACGCTAGCGAGATCATGTCCATGGTCGAAATATCGTATTTGTTACACCGAAATCTCTATCAAAAACAAGAAAAGCTATTCTTACGACCAACCGAGATATCTCGACCCATTTTCGATCGAAATAAATATAAATCGAGATCGTTTTCAACGGATTCGGGGAATGTCTAAACCGATATCTCCGCTGGGGAGATGATCTCGATAGCGCGAGAATCGGGGGCCAGAACGGCCACTCCCTTCCCCGCGCTGATTCAGATACCGCACCCCACCACCGCCGGAGGGCGAACCACAGGCTCTTTGTAAAGGCGCTGAATGCACACATTCACAAACGAACGAGTTTGCACGTGTACAAACGTCATTTGGCTATGTAGTAGCACAAGGTGCTCATCCCATACAAATTAGAATTCGTAACCCTTCGCAAAAAAGAGATGGCGTGAGGAGTAAGATTTGTACTTTAAACGCCATGGTTTCAGTTAACATACTTCTAGGTGGCGCTAATATTAGAATAAATCCTATATATCTTAGCGCCAAGCGATAATGGCCTCGAACTAAAGAAGCTTCCGTAGCATCTCAGTTTACGCCAGTGTCATATTTTGTTCTAGGTGGTCTATCTGTAGATGATGGATGATGTATTTAGTTTAATTTTAAACTTTTTTATAATGATAAAATAATATCTACCTATGGATGTATATGTGTCAAAATGTATGCTATCTGAAATAAATATTTTGAACTGAATTGAAAATTAGTATAATATTATAGTATCTGTGGTATTAAGTAGTAACAGGTGATTATTTTACGAGCGTTCTATGGAGTGTCTGAAAGCTCTGTAAACGTCACTCATCAGCTAAGAAGACTGTACACAGATGTCGTCAAGATATCCTGTGTTGCAGGTCGGCCACTACATCGGCGAGATGTGTCGTTACGTGCTGGCCACGCCCCCCTCGCCGGCCGACACGCAGCATTCCGTGCGGGTCGTCTTCGGTAACGGGATGCGGCCCCAGGTAACAATACAGGGCCCGAATTCTACTGTTCACAAGCATACGACAAGCCTGGCACAAACTTCAATACGAGGTATTTGGTATTCTACTAACACCGGAATCCAATTCACAAGCGCCAGCGTGAAGCCAGCGTACGTATTCTACTATCCAAAACGTACTTATGTGTCAAACTGGCGCCAGCGTAAGTAAGTTTTGGACTGTAGAATATGAAGTACGCTGGCTTCACGCTGGCGCTTGTGAATTGGATTCCGGTTTTAGTAGAATACCAAATATCTCGTATTGAAGTTTGTGCCAGCCTGCTTGTGAACTTAGTAGAATTCGGGCCCAGTTTACCCAGTTTATTGATATTTGTTTATTTTTGGTCGGATTTACTCACAAACTGTGAAAATCACTATCATAGCTAGAGGTCCAGACCCGGGTTCTCATCCCGACTGGGGAGGAACATAAAGATTCCCCAGGCCTTGACTTTTTACATATTTATGATGTGGCTATTTCTGAATCCCACAACAGAGGGTATTCTAGTGTAGGGCCGAAAGCAATGTATGCGCCAGCGCAGCTCGCGAATAAGTAACCACATATTCGTGAACTGCGCTGTGTAAATAACTGTCGTATTTATCTTATAATCGCAAGTTTTCAAAAATCCACCCTCAGTTCTAGTGCGATATAGGTACTTTGGTACCTATATCCTATCTGTCTTAGTGCAAATTATCTGTGTCTGTATGTTTTATATGTTATTTTGTTTAGCGCTAGTATCTTCCATGTTTTATATTGTGTGTGTGTGTGCGCTGATGCAAATAAATAGATAAAATACAAAATACAAATACAAAATAAAGTATTTATAACTCAAATTAATCTCGTATGTATTTTCAGATCTGGGAGGAGTTTGTCAAACGGTTCAATATAAAGCATGTCGCTGAATTCTATGGAGCAACGGAAGGAAACGCCAACATTGGTACGTACCTTCGTCTTACGAACACTGACTACCCTCCATTTATGTTAAACTGTTGTTGTGTGTTGTATATCTATCCATATCCTGTCGATGTTGTGAAATTCTATCCGCCTCTGCATTCCTCCAACTAGACATATAAGACTAGTTTCCAGTCTGTAAAACACAATTTAAAAAAAAAACCAGCGCTACGGGAACAAAAGCTGGACGTACAACTGCCGACACGCAACGCAGGCAGTCAATGGTTTTTGATTTTTGTCTTTGAATTCCTTGTCTTTGCTAATATTTACCAGTGACAGATGCGAGAGTAGGGGTGGTGGACATGGTTTTATAGGAATTCAAAGAAAATTACCAAAATTAATTGCTTGTCTGCGTAGCGTGTCGGTAGACGTACGTTGTTTATCTAAAGGTAGAGATATAGTTGGGGAACCCATACTACTTGACCATTTTAGGGCGGGAAGTAGTTCATTAAAACACCACGCTATAGTATATTCGTGATAAGAATGCAGTAAAGTCATCGCTGTCCGGCGGCCTAGCCACGCCCCGTATCCAATCAAATCGTTTCCAATTATCAAGCCAAGTTCACAGTGACCAGTTGAAGGCAAACTTTCGAACGCGAAGGTTGTGTCCTGTCATGTGAGTGTGTGTTAACAGATTTAAATTTAAATTTCACTGCAATCTTATCACGAATAGACTGTAGTACCTAATACTAGTCTTGTTTCATACTAAAATGGTCATGCAGGAGGGGGAGGCGGGGTCATAAATAGCAAAAAATGGGTCACTAAGTATGGCTAATTTACCTTGCCATGCCACGAATAAATGATTGAATGGTTGGCTGCAATGAACAATGAGCTCGCCCGCCGACAGTGAACATCGACGGCAAGCCCGGCGCCATTGGCTTCGTGTCGCGCATCTTCCCGGGGGTCTACCCCATCGCCATCATCAAGGTTGACCGGGAGGGGGAGCCCATCCGCGACGCAAACGGACTCTGTCAGGTAACCGTTCATTCGATCACGAACTCGTTTAACGCTGTCAACAAAATAATATTTGAAAAGACAAAACCCGACCTGACTGCGTCAGTCGCAGAAATTCAGCCTGAAAGACAAGAATCCAGAGCCGTAAAATTTGAAAAAAATATGCTGATTTGTGCGGGAGACCGAATGATTGAGCGTCTTTCAGATAAATCGTTAATTCAATCACCGATTTTTGGCGGACCATTAGCACTATTCTGTTTATCTTCATTCTGGCATCTTTCAAATTGATGTTTTGAAGCATTCAAACATCATATTGAGCTCGCGCATATTATTTTGCGACCCGTTGAACACGCTAGTGTGTGTGTCCAAACACGTGTGTGTGTGTGTAGTTTAAGTATCCGAAATCGCTCTCCCCGCTTTCCATTCGCTCGCAACTCGCTAATGTGATAAGGCCCTAACCGTAGCCCAATCACGAACAAAACTATCGAAAAGCCTAATATCAGTGATTCTTCGTAATTTCGCAATTTCTTTATTGTACTCACATGACAGTAAAAATAGCTTAAGATAGAAAAAATATGTACAAAGGCGAGCTTATCTCTAATAAGAGATTTCTTCCAGCAAACCATGTTGGGTAGGAGACGGACATGATAATAAGACTATTCTGGTATATTACACATACATATAAGAACCTATTGCTGAGAAATAGACACAGTTTCTTTATGACACAAAATATAATTTCCTGCGTTCTCGAAAACGTGTTACGATCTCGAAAACGTTCGTGATCGAGGCTCTGAAGCTCTAACTTACTTCCAGCTGGCGGCGCCGGAGGAGCCGGGCGTGTTCATCGGCAAGATTTCGCCGAACAACCCGGCGCGCGCGTACCTCGGCTATGTGGACAAGAGCGCCTCCGACAAGAAGCTGGTGCGAGACGTGTTCAAGCGGGGAGACTCGGCCTTCATCTCCGGTAATCAGTGATGTTAAACTATCGATAGTTTCGCTATGTAACGTGTCATCCGAAACACGGAAGCGGCCGAAACAAATGCCACAAAGAAACGGGTCACCCATCCAATACCCGTCCCGGCCCAGATGTTGCAGTACCCGCACGATCGTTTCCGACGATCACCTATCAGGTCGCGTTCCGTGACATCGCCGTCAGCGCCATACTCGATTACAGCGTCAACAATGCCATTCCGAGTCAGTTTTGACGTGACAACGATATCTCAAAATGGACGCTATGACGTCATGAATGACATCATCAACTCCGCCATGTTGCGTATCAGTCACCATCGTCGAGAGCGTGAGCACTGAAAGATCAGATCTAAAAAGTGACAGCTGTCACTCTGACAGCTGACAATCAAACTTAGAACAGCAACCAGCAGACACTCCTGAAGTCCTGAAGCTCC
The DNA here is from genome assembly GCA_963457715.1 of Argyresthia albistria. Lineage (NCBI taxonomy): Eukaryota > Metazoa > Arthropoda > Insecta > Lepidoptera > Argyresthiidae > Argyresthia > Argyresthia albistria. The sequence goes on from OY735255.1 coordinate 10,268,335, forward strand.
ATAATTGTTGATTTAGGTACTCACTTAATTACTCAATAAAAAAAATAATATACTAAGTTTGTCTGCGACTCAAAATGACAAAAAATTACAAAAGTTTGGTTATCATTGGGTTGACATCTGTCAGTGCCGACGTCTACCGATTCCCCATTCGGAACGGGCATGATGGTCGTGACGTCACGTGAGCGATGATAGCGCCGATAGCTCGTCCCGGAACAGAAGGCTAATGAACTCACTTCCACAGGCGACATCATAGTGGCGGACGAACTCGGCTACCTGTACTTCCGGGACCGCACCGGCGACACGTTCCGGTGGCGCGGCGAGAACGTGAGCACCACGGAGGTGGAGGCCGCCGTGTCACGCGCGGCTCAACACCGGGACGCCGTCGTATATGGCGTGCTGGTGAGTTACACACACCGCCATCTTGGGTACCTACGGGTTCAGCTCACCTTTGTAGCGGTACAGCTTCTTCATAATGGTTCATCTCACCTTTATAGCGGTTCAGCGGTTGAGTCTGATCAGATACAGATCGCCCCACCATCATCTTGGTTACCTCTTTACAGCGGTTTTGCTTACGATCCTGCTCTATCAAAGTATGCTGTTTACCTTATCATCCATTTCCATATAAATATGATTTATTGGACTTTATCTTAAGACGGTGTCCTAGGCAAAAACAGCCTTTAGCAAAACACAAATCGCTCAAAATGATGAGTATTGTTGCTGTACGTTTTTCACTAGCTTGTTTATAACGAGTGTCACCGTGAATTTGCTGACGTAATTTTATTAATTTTGTTCGATAGAAAAGTCTCCTGAAGTTGCCAGAAAATATGTCTGTCACAATGTATTTTACAATTTCGCACTGCATCTGAATTTTTGTTCTTGTTATTTATCTAATCTTTATAAACATGGCACAGTATGTTCCTCAGGTAGACTTCCTTAGCATGGCTTTAACCTTTTTTATTTAATTTCCTCTAAAATAAGTTAAAGATGAAATAGTAAGTTCTGATGGCCTAGAGCCCGCCCTTAAGTATTGCAAGTTACTTTAGTCATGGTAATTTTGCAGATCAATTTAGTATCTTATGGTAAGCACTCTAGAGCCTGCTCACATGTATCTGATGCTCACTGTACCTACCTGTATGGACATATGGACTATAGTTTTACATATTTTTCATAAGTTTACGGGTATGGAGACGTGAGACTTATCTTATTATATACAAACTATGTAGTACAATTTGTGTCTGCTCATGTCGCGATTCGTTCCGCGGTATGCTTTGCTTGATGGTTCTGTTTTGTTTTCTGCCGCTTGTGTCTTTGTTGATTTCCGTGACGAACCGCGAAATAAAGTTTTCTTTGTTATCAAATATCATTATGTTGAGTCGGATTTGTGTAATATATCATGGAATAACCTAATCATAAATTATACATACCATAGGCGTCGATGATATCTTTTAATGAAATGTTTCTGTTGATAGACGGTAAGCGTTATACATTTTAATTTCAAATTTTAATCAAGACAATACGAATCTGTGACATAAAAGGACATCTTTAGAATCGTAAGCGAGTGAGATAGATTTGGGTTTTTAAAATAAATCATACCTACTACTACTAGGGTGTTCCTTATTCCTAAGAAAAAAAATATTCTTTAATTTCGCGGGCCACCACGTAATTTGATATTTGACGGCGCCCCGCCCCGCCGCAAATTTTGGGGGTGGCGCCTATGTCTAATTTGATCATATACCATAGGAATGTTCCTACATAGCTATAAGCAATAAACTATGTTCCGTATGGCCTCTAGCTCCTGACACACAGGTCGCCCTAGTTTGGGAGTTAGAGCCACAATTATAATTAGGAAATAAGATACAATACAATAAATTTATTTCATTTCATTTCATTTCAAACTATTTCAGTTTTTTTTTTTAAATGACTTTTAGGGGTAAAATGCCGGATAAAATATTCGGATGCAGACTTACTTAAAGTTCAGGTGTTGGCTAATATGGAATGCACTTTGCTATCGAAAAAATCCCGATGTAGGTGACCAAATCATATAACTTATCAAAACATTTTTTTCAAATTTTTTTTTTTTTTCAAACACTTACCCTCTTGCTCTTGTACCCTTACATACACACATATTTGCATCGGGGATCAAATATTAACACTAAATAATATGCATCCGATAAGTAACACAATATCAGGATACCTTTTACCCGGGTTTTTTTTTAGATAAATTATTATAGGTATTAAGAAGCCGCTTCCATACTTTTACAGCTTAAAACAAACTAGGTAAATATGCATACGAGTATCCGATCACTGATTATTATGAATGTAAATGCTAAACTGTATCTTAACCTAAACCTTCAACCCCAGGTCCCTAACACGGAGGGCAGGGCAGGAATGTGCGGGATAGTCGACGTGAACGGAACGCTAGACCTGGACCAGCTGGCAATCGACCTGGCCAAGGACCTGCCGGTCTACGCCAGACCCACCTTCATGAGGGTCATGACCAAGATGGACATGACGGGTGAGTTCACTTGGTCTACTTAAACCGAAATGCATCGCGGTTTTCAATCTAATTGTTTAGTAATACAGTCCAAAACCAATGAAACCATATATGGGTTGGTATGCAGATAAGGGTCGGTTCATAAATAATAACAGTTTCGAGGTAACACATATAAAAATATATAACACAACCGAATTGATAACCCCCTACTTTTTTAAAAGCGCTTATTACATTACGCTGTCGGCAGGGCACAAATACAGAGATTGCTGTCAGTTATTTATTAGCTATCGGGTAGCGTCGTGAGTAGATGTGAGACTGTCAAATATGACTAACTAAAATAAAACTGAAAAAAAACAAGGTAGTAAACTAAAATTGAAATGCGTTTGAATTAGAGATTTTAAGAGATGAATTATGCGGTATATATAAATAAATAAATTGTGGTTGTGTGGACTATTCTCTCAAAACAATCTGTCCTATCTCGCCTAGGTTTGCTGGAAGAAATCTCTTTTTAGAGATAAGCTCGCCTTTGCCTATTTACCTTTGTTTTAAGACTATGTATCACATTGTTTTCCGTGCAATAAAGAAATTATGAAATTATGAAATATATAAATATCGATTGTATAGACGTCTCACTCATGATGGAACGACTAGAAAGAGACAGTGAGTCAGACTGGGACCTGCCGACAGCGTAGTCTAATAGGCCCATAAGTCGGTTAAAAATAAATCACTCAGGCAGGACATAAAACTGATTCAATAAATCTTGACATGTTTTCAACCGTGGACATCCGCTATTTATGGGTAATGATAATTGATCACCGTAGTCAGCGAAAAAAGCGGCTGGTCACCGGCTGGCTGACTATGATAGATAACTATTGATAACAACCGCCTTCACATCTATGGTCCTATGAGCCGGATATATTCCCGGACAGTTACCAAGTTAAATGTAGAACAGCCAAAGCGGACTACTGACATTGAGTTACATTTACTTAACTACTGACGCCAGTTTGAAAACGTCACCTCGCTGTCAGTTGTTTTAGTCGCTGTTCAGTTGGCGTAGATAGTGGCGCCTCGCTCCATTCTAAAGACAACTTGGTGACTCTATGTCCGCTGTTGTCCCTGCTTGGTGATGAAGGCGTATTTTGTAGTCGTTATTTTTCAAATGGTATTTTACGGCCCCTAAAACTAGTCCTTTTGTGTATAGTTGCAGGCACAAAGTGAGTTTCGTTTAACTGAGGTTGGCAAAAAAATCATGAGGGATTTTTGTATGCCAACCTCATTTGACAGGCAGGTATGTCCGCTGTTTGGTAAATCGCATTAAAAAATCACTCTGAGCTTTTGGGACTAGGCGCCTTTACTTTAAATAGGTGGTACTCTCTACACTAATATATAAATAAATACGGATATTTAAAACCAAGGCAATCTGTGATTCTGTGATATCTATAATACCATTTCTCTTCCAGGAACATTCAAAATGAAGAAGACAGACCTACAAAAGGAAGGATTCGACCCCAGTACAGTGAATGACAAACTGTACTACTTAGATCTAAAGCAGAATCGGTACATCCCTTTAGGTGCGCAGGAGTTTGAGAAAATTAATAATGGCCAAATCCGACTGTGAACTATGCTACTATAGAAACGAATCGCAATAAACTCATTCCAAGCAAAACAATATCTCTCAATGAAAAGTTCTTCAGCCCAAAGGTATAATACATGTCTTCGCTTCCTGAAGTATTACCATATGGCTTTGTATGTTTGACTGTAATATTTACATAGAAGTTTGACACGCTGAAACTTGCGATGTGTCCTTAAATGGAAGCGAAACAATCGCCGCTGAAAATCTGCCGTAATGAGTACAAAAACAACATCATTATGAGATTTGTTTGCATTCCTGTGAAGCCTGTGTGTTATCAATAGGATGTCACCATAGAAAGTAGGTATTTCATATAGTGTAATAAGGTAAACTCTTTGAAAAATAAATCTATGGTAAGTTTTGCAACTTCATACGTTGCCTACATTATTTTCTTGTTTACATTATTCTAAATAGGTGCTTACTTAGTTTCGTCAGCTTTTGCTCAATTATTTTAATTATCTTGTGCCCGCTTTCGGGCGTTGATTAAGTTAACAGTTTGGTTAGAAAAGCCTCAGCCAACCCCGAACCTCTATTATTCAAAATAGCGGGACGTGATTGGCCGAACGAAACTGATTCAACCAACCCGTTAACTTTAATCAGCGTCCAGAAAACTGGGCGTTAGAGTTTATTATTTAATATTTTATGGCGTTCAGCCAATATCAAAACAATATCAATTTCAAACAAGTTGGTAGGTACGTAGTTTTGTAGTTTTATTTACAATCCGCTTTTATTAAAAGTAAGCATTATTTGATACTCGATAAATGTTGATAGATTGTTGTAGATCTAAAAATCTTGTAGAACCAGTCCATTTACTTGCAATGTTGAAATGTCTGAACATTTTTATAGTCTTGTAATAAAACATTATCAGCAATAAAATATTATGTGCCAAAGGTTGTTAATGGTGCATTTATTTATATAGGTACCTACTTTGATAAATTTAATAATATTTTTATTGCACACAAAATATTTATTATTTGTTTATTACGTGTTGCTGTTTGGGTTCGTTAGGTACTTACTGTTGTATCACATCTATTTATTTATCTAGATTTGTTTTTTTTTTATTGTAAAACAAAAAATATGTACAGAAAGTTTAATGGTATTTTTTAGGTATTTAAATACATATTTAAATTGCGGTGAATAGGCTAAAAAAAAACTTTATTTTTATATGAGATATAAATTCTAGACTAGTTAGGTACTTAATTATCTTGAAATAAAGTTTAGTATGCAGTCTTGCACATAAAAAGTGCTTCATCTTATGGTAATGGTAACATATTGTTTGTTTTGTTGCATGATCTTCATTGCTAACAGCAACGATATTTCTATTCTAATTCGTCATGTATTATGTTCTTTTCCATATATTTTTTTTTATTATAATCATTAATCAAATGCTGTATGTAGTGCAGCAGTTTTCATTATCACTTTGCCAGTTGTTGTTTGGAATGTAGAACTCATGTATACGTAGTGTTTAAAGCTTGGCAATTTCCTGTAGAAAAAAATGCATTATTATCATATCAGTGACATGACAATATTAAATTTAGCGGACTACGTTACTGCGAAAGGAAAAGTTTGACTTTTTCTTTTCCTCCCTTTTGTTTATGTATGCAAATGTTACTTTAAGATTAAGATTTTTATTGCTAAGCTGTAAAGTCCAACAAAATCACGATGTTCCACTTATATTGGTCAGGGCGAATTTAAGAACAGCGTGGTTTTGTACGTACCTACTCAAGTGACAGGGAATCAGTTATTTCTTAGTTTAGTAGAATAGAATATGAATCTTTGTCTAGATATTTACGGCATTGGAAAGGTGGTCGGAGAGATTTGTCATTGTCGGTTTACATTTTATTCATTTGAATTCGAAGTACTAACTCAATTTTTATATCGTAACGTAAATGCCTCAAAAACTAAGGCACGGTCCTCATACTGTTCTATAAAGGGTACTTAGTCAATATTTTTAAAACCTCCCACTGGGAGGGAAGATAAGGAAGGTTCACGGAAAGTTTCCACTTCTTTGGAAAGTTTCCGGGAGGGGCCCCATCTAAGTATAGTGCTACTGCTCCAGATAATTACTTAATCACTTGATTGTCAATATTGTCCAGACTTAAATCAATAGTCAGTCAACTTAATTTGTACACGACTTAATTCTTACTGTATCCGGGTGAAGGTCAATAATTGGCTACATTTACTTTAAAAAAATCCAGTAAAAAATTCAAGACTGACATAGAACCTGTTTTATTTTATGACTGAAACAAGTGATAGGTATACCTACTACGTTAATCCTCTCGCTCGCACAGGTATTGTCGCTATTGTTTATTTTTCCCACGTGTGTCTTAGCGAGCGAACCGATTAAGTATATACGATTAAGTTAAGGCTAATGCTAGGTGAGCGGCTAAAACTAGGTTTAGCCGGCTAAATTTATGTTTTTTTTGTTCTTACATGTCAACCTAACACGAAGAATAAAGGGGGATTCGCTTCGTTCACCCCCTCTATCCTTCACCTATCCTTAACCACCACTTCGCCTAGACGTAGCACTATTATGTAAGCCAGCTAAACCTAGGTATTAGCCCGCTCACCTTATACCTCATGCATTTGGTACTTTTACCTTACATCAAAAATGAGGTAGGTAGTTCTAATTTTTTTATGAGTTGGTAGTCATGAAATGGGTAATGAGTTAATGACAAATCCAAGTTTTCCATCTCGAAAGCCTTCCGGATCACAGTTAAAAACTTGATAATTTATGTAATTTTTGAGTTTTTTATTTTTTATTCGAAAACCATACTTGTTAAAATATGTGTAAATCAACGCAAGTCCATAAGACGCACCATTTCACCCGAGACGTATAAAATCCACCCGAGCCTTTACTCAACACATCTTTTAACAAGTGTAGTACGGTTTTCGAATAAAAAGTGAAAAACGGAAAAATGCCCTAAATTTTCAAGTTTTCAACTGTGATCTGGGAGGGCTTGCGAGGTGGAAAACTTGGATTTATCATTACCCATTTCATCACTGCCAAGTGCCAACTCATAAAAAAAAATTGATGTGAGACACCAGAGCCGTAACATATTATATTATATTGTACTAATTTTATAAGTGTGGTGGTGAAATGCATAATGCCTGATAAAAATTAGATGAATTGAATATACGTTAATATTTTCATACAAATGCGTTTACTTAATTTACCTAAACAAATATAATAAAGAGCATTTTCAATTTTAATTTCAATTTATACGGACGTTCTCATCTAACTGTAATGGAAAACATCCTGAGGAAACCTTCATTACGGCATAGGCGATGGGCTAACCCCCTGTCACGCAAAATTGAGTATTGACACAATGGCCAAATGTGGACACAGTTCTGCCTTTGGCACCGCGTATGTGGAAGGGCGTGACGCTATATTATGTTGTTTCTTAACTTGAAGTTAAGTTAATGCAACGAAGTAAAACCTAAAAATAAAATCTGTAGAAGCTTCCTATCCAAAACAATGTCTGGTCAGGGAGGTCTTTTTATTGTGTATATGTATGTGTTGTACTAGTGCTACTCTCCGGCGTCAGTTGTAGAGTAGATCTGCCTTTGGTGAAACTAAATGGTTTTTGAAGTAAAACTTCTTGGGGCACGGGGGTAAAATTTATTTAACCTCTCAACTGTGGGTTATTCATATATTTGCTTTTCACTTGCTACTAGCCGGGTGCTATCACGAGTGGCTAAGAAATGTAACGGAAATTGGAATCGGTGACGTCAGGGTCGGCTGAAGACTTTTAAAACCGCAACTATTTTCAATACGGTTTTTAACTAATCAGATAAGATAATAATACATTCGTACAATAAAGAATGTTAATTGGTGAGAGAAAAACCTGATGAAACGTTAACAAATAAAAATTATTTTAAGCATTCTTCCACGAGTTCTTGATTTCCGGTATGGCCAAGATGGCGCCGCCGCCGCTGGCTGGGGCAAACACTGGCAAACAAAACCAGTGACGTGACCAAAAACTACTTCGTTCAACCTCTTTGTTGGAACCGGAACTTATGTTTGACAGCTGTGCGATGCGATCCATACAGTTTGTAAGAAAAGAGTTTCATCAATGTCACATACGGGTCGATATGGATTTCTAAAATGATGAACGAATCGTTTTGTGGCCGGTAACTATGGAATAGGTACCTAAAACGCGCTGCGTAGTCGCGCAACGGGCAGCTAGTAATCGCATAAAGTCACTTAGAATCATCCAAATGTGATATTTAGTTTTCAAGCAAATTCCGATGTGATGGATGGCTGCATTAAGACTTCTTGAAAACAATAAGTAGGTACCTAGAACTGTTCTAAAGCCACTTTTTATTATATAGTGCAGTTCAAGTCACAAATTAGGTGTTATACCTACCTATTTAATGTTTATCTGTAGTAAACGGCCAAAGCGAGGTCTACAGTTTACAGAGCCATAAGTTTAATGGCTTATTGTTTCGCTTATTTGTTTGTATGTAATTTTTGTAATACATATTTTAAAGTTGAATTGTTGTTATAACTGTTGAAATTATACGATTTTGATTTTAATAAGCTTTTGTAATTTTAAAATTAATGCTTCATGCCAGTCAATAATGTTGAAGTAAAATATAAAAATCGAGGTATGTCGTATGGCGGACTAAGGAAATGTCAAGAATAAAATTAAATAAGAGTTACGTCATCGCTTCGCGATGAAGTAACCCTAAAAAATCCTAGCAAAGTAGGTATGTATAGGTTAGCGGGGGTAGCATAAGGCACGCCAGTCACCCCAGCCACGCATTTTGTCACAATTTAATGTCATATCATAATGAATGCGCGCTATTTTATGGAGAAACATCATTGAGACGCGAAAGGAGTTGGCAATTTGGCAAAATGACTGCCCCAGACATGTACAAAGACTTCTCAACAGCCAATTAATAGCATTTAAATATTCTCTCATAAATTACTGCGTCTTTAGTTAGTTTGTAGAACTTGAAGGAAATGATTAAATAATTAAGAGTTGTCACTTCATACTCTATGATTCCGCCATTGATTAGTGACTTTTGCCATCGTTAAAAATAACATGCAACATAATTGCCAACTAGCAAAACTGTTGAAAACAGGAGGTTTCCAGAGGAGTGGCTAGATGGCGTTATGTTGCATGTTATTGCAAAATGGTGCTTATTTCTAGCGACGGCAAAGGTCACGGAATCATATTGGAATCACGGAGTATTGAGTAACAACTCTTATTTACCTATATTTAATAATTTTTTTCTTCAAGTTCTACAAACTAAATACAGACGCAGTAAATTAAATTTATGAATGAATATTTAAATGCTATTGGCTGTTGAGAAGTCTTTGTACATGTCTGGGGCAGTCGTCCATATATTGAGTTAGCCATCTTCTTTGTCATTTATCTGCGAGAATGAAGTGAGTGGCAAGCCTTATGGTAGCCCCGCCGGTACACATTAACTTGGAATAGTTGAAAATACGTACTCGATCAATTAAATAAAGGGACTGGGCACAGAGACAAGCAAAGCAATGCATACATTTGAGCGAGACGGCTTAAAGACGTGACGTCAGATGGTATATAATCTGAGCGAGATGCAAATAGTAGTGACACTATTGAATGAGTTAAGTATATCACCACGAGCGCGACAAATTGTAGATAAGGAATGGTGGGAAATAAATGACATGACGTATTAAAAGTAAGTACAAGTATAAAATAATTTCAAATAATCGGACGTCTGAAACTTAAAAGTAACTTAAAGCAGAGATTGGATCTCAAAATTGGAAATTTAAATCTCTTTTAGTATAGGTAGGTATAGGTGTATAGTATAGGTACCACTTAATGATCTAGCTACAGAAGTTTTACTTCTAACACGTGTACGGTGCTACACGCGTATTTTTTTTTGTGGAGTAGCCCTGATTGTGTAAGTTAAGTTAACTTTTAGAAAACTTAACTCATACTTTCCTCAGGTGAACAAACAAGGTGAATTAAGTTTACTAAAAGTAGGTAAACTTATTCAACCAGGTATTTTAAAGTACCTACCTATACTAAAAGTATACTGCATGTAGGTGAATTAAGTACCTATACGTATCTACCCTTTTTTCGTGAAATTGTTCCACTTCGAATCTCTCATCTGGGGCATACATACCGATACCAAACCATACCTGTACCTATTTCCAAGCTACCTATAGCATTTTTGGCGCAAAAGTACAACGCAAAAGATTGCTATTATAAAATTCAAGGCCAAAGGAAACAAACGAAAGCAAAACGTTTCCTTATTGATCCAAAAATCACGACCTCCTTGTCAATGCCTCCTTGCACCATATTTCAAATTTGGAATCCGCGCTACCACGTCACATCAGTCAACAAATGTCACAAATGTCATGGGGGGGCTCGTGATAACTGCGTAAATTTTTCATCCGTCAAAGAGTGTAAATTAAACTAAACCCCTGCTAGTGTGTTCGCCGGCTTCGCGGGGAGGGTTGGTGGTGTGTGGTGTGATCATCAGCTGTTCCGGCGGCGCATGTGCAGGCAGGCGGGGGGACAGTCTGAGGGGCCCTCTGAGGGGACGGGACGGGCAGGCAGACACGTCATTGACGCGCAGCCGTCCGCTAGCTACGGCCGTGTGCGTGACATCTCCGCAGTTTCTGAGAGCCGTGTTCGCGCGCGTTCGGCCTCGCGCCTTCTGAGACGTCGCATTTCGTGTCGTACGTAGTCACAGTGGGCACATAGCCAGCATGGATGCAATGCTAGCGGCGCTCGTCGCCGTGTTGGCGTTCGCAGCCGCGATGGCCGCCGTACTCAGCACACTGTCCAAGGCGGCGATTTTCGCCCTCCTCGCGATAGCGCCATGCGTCTACCGGTACAGGAAGCGCATCTACGTGATCATCAAGACCCTGCCCAGAGACGTCAAGTAAGTGGAACTGTATAAAAAGCTGGCCGGCAGCCAATCTGTCTAGCGTACTTTAGACTGTACCCTGTCGGTGAATATAAACTGCGAGGCAGTGCAGATATTCGCGTTTCCCCGCATGAATCAACACCGACCGTCGAGAGATGCCAGGAATGTTTAGGAAGTTGTGATGTATTCAATCGAATGAATCAGCAATATGCCGCGAGCTGTCGACTGATCTACATGGAGAATTTATTATGGAGGCCAAGTGCGACACCGTGGTCCGTGTTTGAGGAGACGGCTATAGAATGTATAATTTTTAGGGTTCCGTACCCGAAGGGTGCCAAACGGGACCCTATTACTGAGACTTCTCTGTCTGCCCGTCCGTCCGTCTGTCTGTCTGTCACCAGGCTGTATCTCATGAACCGTGGTAGGTAGCTAGACAGTTGAAATTTTCACAGATGATTTATTTCTGTTGCCGCTATAACAGCAAATACTAAAAATGAAAAGAAATTTATTATTAAGGGGGGCTCCCATACAACAAACGTGATTTTTTTGTTCATTTTTGCTCGATATTGATAATGGTAGCAGGTAGACGCTTAAAATGTTCACAATATATTGAGTATATTATTTACTTAAAAAATAAATAATTACATTAAAATTAAATTAATATTTAGGGGGGGCTCCAATACATTTTTTTTTATTGCGGGTTTTTATAGATAATGGTACGGAACCCTTCGTGCGCGAGTCTGACTTGCACTTGGCCGGTTCTTATAAAGTGTGTTCGGGTCTCATTATCATTATCCCAGTGCTCAGACGTCTCTAATCGGATGCTAATATAATTATTTATTCTGTTAGGCTATGCAGTATAATTGCTTACCATGCATGGGCACCCAACTCCTTTGGATCAACTGCCATTAATTAAGTCCAGAGGTATCGCATCAAACCAAATTGTTAGTAGTGAACCATGATGTTGAAAACAGGTGATTTCGTATATATTTATTACACAAAAAAGACAAAACACAAAAAGATACAGAATGTTCAAAGGTAAGCTTATCTCTAAAAAGAGATCTCTTCCAGCCAGCAAACCCAGGATGGACAGATAATATTAAAATACAGTATATATATTGAATAATAAATATACATATAATATTGATAGTATCGAGTGGTTTACAAAGAGTCACGAAACACGATAAAATATTGGCATCATCACACACAACACAACAGACGTTACGTAGGTTAGGTACCTCTGCCCTGCATGGCGAGAATAACATAGGTAGTTAGGTACCTAATTAGATTAACCTTCAGCTGAAGCTAAACTTCAGTTAACCCTCTCACGACCATGAGGTTGATGGAAACATAAGAACGATTTTGGTTACGTATTATTTGTAATTTGCCCTTAAAAAAACATATTTTAAGAAGAAAAACTATAATTTTTCCTTAAATTTTCCTAAATTTTCTTGGGATACATGTGTCCCTACAGTCACTTATGGAGACATTTTATATTTTTTCAGCCCCTTCATATTTGATGAATTTGTGTAAAAAAAACATGTTTTTTTTGCCAAAAAATATTGTTTATTCAAATAAAAATATAACAAAGTTGCAAAAGTTCAGTGGTTACTGACTTATTTTTTATATACTGTTTCATAGCATTATGTCCTTTGAACTTTATAAGGTGCTCATCAATAGATTGACTAGTCGTGTTACTGAGAGCATGTTGAAAGGCATGATTGAAATGATCAATGACAGGCCTTATTTTATATGCTCTGTCATAGTTAGGACTGTCAGGTCCACTCTGCTCTTCGTTGTTGCAGAAGTGTAAGTTTCGCCGAATGTCTTCAAATCTGATTCTTGGCATAATGTTGGATATGTAAGGCACACCCATATCTGGTTCTGTGGACCAGTAGTCTCTCATTGATGGCAGTACATGGTAGCCCATTATTAGGTTCATGCCCAAAAATGCATTCATCTCTTCATCGCTTACTGCAAATTCACGACCATTCTGATGAGCATATCTTACCGATTCCGTCACTATGTGTTGAAGAAGGACTACATGATTTGTGACCTCCTTGAAAATATCAAAAGGTGTTAGTGACTCTTTGTCTATCTGGTTACAAACTTGCACTTTCCCAAACTCATAATCTACCTCCTCAAAGTTGTTAGGTTTATAGGTTCTCTGGTTCCACTTGAAAGTCACTATGCTGTTACGGATATCCTCTGCTGCTACGGGTTCTGCAGTTGATGTTGAAGGCTGAGGAGACTGCGATCTTGTTGGAAGCTGAGGAGACTGCAATCTTGCTGAAGAACTGTCTATCTCCACATAGGTAGCCCCTTGATCATCATCTTGTGTCAAAAATATTTGGTCTTCTTCATCAAGTTGTAAGGCATCTTCATCATCACTATTATCAGCCAATAAAATTTGGCTAACAGACTCTTCGTTCAGTTCAAATATTCCTCGGCCTTTACGCATCATGATCTATAAATAAAAATGATGGGTTATTGTATAAAACTGGTGAAAAGTGCAGTTTTATTGTTGTGGGCTATGTAGGTAAAATTAATCTACGCAGGACTATAGGGACACATGTGTCCCTTAGCATTTATAAGTTATAGATGAACTAATATTGACAAGTAGTCTATTATTTATCAATTAATCAGTAATTTACTTACCACTTAAGTTTTGCAACTCAAAATATGATGTTCGAACACAGTGTAACATCAATTTATACAACTGGGAAAATAGCTTTTGTGAAACACCACAACTATCTAATTGACAATGACTTTTTCTATTGATCGTAGCAACTGAGGGTATAACGGAGTCTATTACATTGTAATGGAGGGTACTTATAGAAACGTGCGATAAACTAATTGAACTATTTAAACGGCACAAAAAATATTTGAGGTCAAAAACTTTTTGGGACATCGGTGTCCCTTGGTCGTCAAAGGGTTAAGTAGGTTTGTGGGCTATTTTCTCACTCGGTCATTGGATCATTTCATATAGGTATTCTATAGACTGAATACAATACACAATTAAATATTTATAGGTACCCTACGTATCTACATCTGCATTGGTCTTGGGCAGAAAATTAACACAATAAACCTGTGCGTATGCCGAGTCGACATGCGACGCAGGCCACACATAAAATATTATGCAAGGCAGTGCAAACAACTCGTGCATCAAACAAAGACGTCGTCGTCGCCTGCCCATATATTTTCTGCGTGTCCTGCGTCCAAGCATACGCCCAGACTAATTTAATTCCAACGAATAACGTTACCTAGTAAAAAAAGTACTTCACCAAAAATTATCGCGTGACTATGACTATCGAACACGCAGAAGCGTTTTTCTATTTTCTAGCACCAACTGTAAAACATTCTTTGTAAAGAACAGGGCCTCTCGTGCTCTTACTTCTACTACTCAGTGGCTGTAGCGGATTAGCCACGTAGCAAGAGATAGCAAATGCTACGGGCCCCACGCATTTGCGGGCACCACGCACCAACGGATTCATACCATAAAAAGTATTTAGATTATATTGAAGTGTTACATACGCTTTACATAAATAATTCAGGTTCACTTTTACAGAGGATACTCAAAAGAAATAGAAATATATTAGTCTTGCAATTTTTCCGGGGCGGTGAGCCGCCCTAATAAGTGTGTGTTCACATTTTCAAAAGGGCCCAATAATATATATATTTTTTTACCAAATTTTTCGATTTAGTTCAGGTCTGTGCACTTTTTGACATCATACTCGAAATGCTATATTTAGATTATATTGAATTGTTACGCTTTTCATAAATAATTCAGGTTCACTTTTACACAGGACTCTAAAGAAATAGAAATATATTCGTAATGCGATTTTTCCGGGGCGTCTGACGCCGCCCTATGCTGGAACATGTGTTCTGCAGAACACCAGGAATTTTATTCTTTTTTATCGACTTCACAAAAGGGCTTACAATTCGTCGGGATATTATTCTCGTTACTCACTCGTTACTTGACTTGCTAGCCATGTGAAATTTTCGGGGCGGCTAACGCCGCTATGAGTCCCCATTAATGTGGTTGGAATTTAACACTGGTAATAAGGTTTGCCAAAAGCGGCACAAGGTGGAGGTAAGCAAAATGCGGGAATGCAAAAACCTAAGGGCCCCTTGATAGAATTTGCTACACAGGCCACGCGCTCTGGCTCAGCGGGTGATGACAGCAGTCAGCACGGCTTTGAGTGTCCATCAAACTGTCGGTTCGGTAGTGCATTTGGACCTGAGTCCACTCTTTGTCAATGCGGAACAAAATTCTGTCCATCCCATTTTGCGTCTGGAAATAGGTAGCCGGTCAGAGTTGAATGATCGGTCGGTCGGTATCACTCTTCGTGTATCGCTAACAATGTTGTCGTGTATTTTAAGGTTTATTGTGGCCTGTAATAACATATATCATGTATTTACAACCTCATTAGTACCTAATTCGATTAGGTAATTTATTAGTTTTCTTTATTATTGGCCTCAACAATGTCTGATAAAGGTAAAAGAAATGGCTTGGTATTTTAGGAGGTTTCTTCAGAAAAGAATAAACTAATTACCAGTCATATCTCTCGATGCAAACCGGACATTTTATTGATTTCTCAGATCTTTTGATGTAGGTAGGTACCTATTTCTCTTCAAATCTAGTTCTATGTTGATTGATACAGTGATTGATGATTTTATTTTTCTATTACCTAAAGATATCGTATCTTAGGAAGATGTCAACCATAGTGATATCTCAGTATTTATACAGATTGATATGGGATGGCCTTCTTTCACGTTCACCTTGCACTTTACTCAACTGAAGTGCTGAAATGAAGACTCACGCACAAGAATTTTTGCCTCGAAGCTTCAACCACGACATGCCAACTGTACCTATCTTGAGAAGCAAATTATCTTCTAATTTCTCGTGTCCCTTTGTCAGACTTTTAATTCTCAAACTTAGCGAATCTGTAATCGACACACAGAAAAAAGATACCCACAAATAAGGCACCTATAAATATGAATTCTGTGAGAACTTGGTTACAAAATGCATCCAATGCAAATTTGGATTAATGAGTCACCAAAAGACAATGCCCTCCTCCGCAACTCTTTGTAGACGTTCCCTGGGTCTGTCTGGCTTCTCATACCGATGCCGTATTAGTTCATGTGTCATGGTGTGCGCACACAGCACATGGCATGAGCGGACTCGACTCACCGCAAGAATGTTGTTACTAAAGATTAGGTTTTATTTGCAACAAATGTATTATCTAATAGTTAGGACTTAGATAGTTTCTGCGGGCTACCTAGTAGGTACCCACCGGATGGCTTGAAATTAGTTTTGTTTTCGCGTGTCTGACTGATCTACGTAATCTAATTAATTTTTCATGCAATTCAAGTGTGATGGTAGTTCAAGATGAAGTGCCTCGTCGTCGTGAGCGTAGTTGTCGAACCAAGCCTCTCTTTGTTATACCCCGTAGTCGCACAAATTACGCTGGAAATAGCTTCATAAGACGTGCTTGCAGCTTGTACAATGATAAGTTAGTAAATATAGATATATTTAGTGAATCTCTTAAACACTTCAAAAGTTTAACTTTGGAGTGTCTTTCAAATTGTTCTGAAAATCTAACTGAACAGGTATGAAATTTTTAACTTTCTTTTTATGTATCATGCTTTTTTGTTATGTTGCTTCTTCATCATTATTACTTGTTTGATATTTAAACTATTATAAAAGATGTTTTTACTAAATTAGGAAACTGTAGGTCTATGTTTTATAAAGAGTTTATGTATTGTATACAAATATGTAAGACTGTTTGTTTCTGAATAAATAAAATAAAAAATAAAAATTACGTTGAAAATAATTAACTTAGAAATACAAGCAGGTACCTAGTTAGGTCGTACAATGAAAATTATTACAAAAAGAAGCAAATTATAAAAATGGTTTATGTAAGACCAATTAATTGAATGCCACACTACTACTATTTCTTTTACTTATAATGTGGTTTATGCAACCTTGAATACTCGTGCAGATATTTTGAGCCCTGAACCCTGACTGCACTGTCTGCATCCTGCAGACTATTATAGGATATACATATTCCTACCATACCATATAGAATTACTGAGCTACCGACCCTGAATACAGCTGTTATCAACCCGACGACAGTAACGGGACCGGGAGCTCTATTCTCAATCGCTCTTTTGCAAACGAGCGTTCTTTTCTACCGATTTTCGTTCTTTATATTCAATTTGCTCTGCAACGATTGATTGGTCAGACAGAACCACTCATTGCGCAAGTCATTCATAAGTATATCCCACGAGCGAATGAAAAATAGAGCTCCGGGTTCTACTTCTATCCACCCGATTCCACTCATATAACTTTCGGTTCTCATACGTTTCAAAATACGATTTACCCTTTGTAATTTTCGAAATTATGTACCTATATCGTCGATTGATCCTCAAAATTGTTTCCCTAAAAGTTCCTGAATTTAGGAATACAGCTTTTTGTTTACAGCCTTATTACAACCCGCCTCTGGTACTTTGATTTCTTGTCCTACCCAGGTTTGCTGGACATCAAATAACATGCTCGAATTAACGCATATTTATTATTAGATCATATCTACTTAGGTACCATGCCATAAATATAAATAATTCAGAGAATAAGACCCCCCATGGCTGGTACTGGTAGTCAAAGGATGTTGTGAATCGATCGCATTTTGTATGGTCCACCAGTGGGTCCAGTAGTTCCACATTGGAATTGGAAGTGCATCGTCAAGTCATGTCACGTGATTGTGGTTATTGCTAGTTTTACAGCCGAGTTTAGTTTAGTATGACTTAAGGCTTATACCATATTCCTAGGTAAAGCATACTTGTGTGTCTTAGGTCTAGTTTTAGGTAGATTTTAATCCATCTCTCTTATTAAGTGCCATTCATCTCATGTTTAAAGACCTAGATTTTCATCAACCTAGCTAGCTAAAATCTATTCCTGTTTGGTTCGTCACGTGCTTTATAGTTCAACCTCCTCATAACTCGTTCGCTTATAAATCTACGACTGTCGAGATATACGACGACCATAGGCAGGTACATAATTCTGGTCCTTTTAGTTTTTGCGCTTCCTCCAAATCTCTATTGTTCGTTCTTCTGCAAAAAGTGCCATTTCGTCTCGGTTCAGTCATCTGAGTTAATTTAAAGAAAGAACATCTTTGTTGGGTTGCAGACTCATTCGCAACGAAACTAACTATTATGCTTATTTATTTGTACTTAAACTGCCTCGTAATAAATTATTACAGTAAAGTAATTGCTAATAATTCTTATATTTTATCTTATCAATTTCATTTTCATTCATTTAGTGCACACAGTTAAAAATAAACATCTAACATTCAAAGAAAACATTTACCACGACGAGCTTACCTTTACTTCCTAAGTATGTATAACAGGAAAATTTAAAAAACCTGACCCGCTGAAAGTCAGCTTATTACAATTTCGACTGTACTGTAGATATTGTTGTTCATTATTGTAGACACAGAATATACTGGATGGGACTGAAAATACTGGAATGAACTAAAATTAGATGAACGTGGCCATGACTCTGTTATTGTAGCTAAAACGCGTCAGTAGATACAGTAAACATAACTGTTTTTATGCTGCAGTCTCCATGATAGTCCCCGCAGACCAGACTTTTTGATCGACCGACAATCTGTAGCCCAATCACGAACAAAGATTCGATAGAAAACTATCGAAAAGCCAAATGTCTGTGATTCTTGTTGTTTATGAGATAAAATCTAATTTTCATCACATCTATTCAAAAAAAGCTACTTTAGTCCTGGTAAACGGGGACTAAAGTAGGTCTTTTAGTCTCTAGGGACTAAAAGTAACTTTTTAATTTTGTTGCCAGTACAAAGTAAAAAAAAATGCTGTCACTATTGAGTGTCATAGAGATCGATTTTGAAAAATAGCCAATTAAAAAGAAGTTTGTACTAAAATGCGTACTCGACACAAATTAGATAATCCGATCGGCCGAATCGAGATTGATATCGAAACACAGACCAAATCATTAAAAAGTTGAGGATTTGTAAACAAACCGCGCCAAATCTGAATGCCGTAATTATTTAAATTTCGTTTGCGGATATTAGTCAAAAATATGAGTGATAGTGAATGTAACTCCAGATGATAATACCACAACAAACGCAAATGAGAATACAGGATATGTTACCAATAAAATCAAGAGGAATATATGTAAAAACTGTGTTCATGTGGAATTTAAGAGGAACAAAGTGGTTTTCTGAAAATGCATTTTGAGCATATTTGAGTATATTTTCAAGATTTAACCAAACTAAACAAGCTTTAACTGTGTGGAGGACATATCACAATTGTGTTAATAAATATACAATTGTAATTCTAAACATGTATGGTATTGTATTGATTAAGTTATTGATTATTCTCATAGAGGGTGATGAAAAGTAGAGTGTCCACCTCAGGAGTAAAAACTATTTTTGGCTCGATCGAGTGATGTACTTTGAAACCCTCGATCCCTCAGGATTCTACTTATGAGTTCCAGAATCCCTCGGTCGCTCGGGTTTCAAAAAACACTCCCGCCCTAAAAATAGTTTTTACTCCCTTGGTAAACAATCTACTATTCCTGCGTTCTCGAAAACGTTTTACGATCTCGAAATCGTTCGTGATCGAGGCTCTGGTGAGGCTGCCATTGCCAGCATAATTCTGCTGTTATCGAATTATTTATAATGTGCGCATTTGCATACATCTTTATACTAGAGCCCGACTTAATAAAATAAAGGCCGATAAGCTCACATTCTGTGCTTGTGCCTGCCACTTAAGTTGCGATAGAAGAGGGTGTCATGTCTGGGCGTTTAATGAAACGCAGTCCACGCAGAAAAATAAATGTGCAAAGCAGGCGAGACGTCTTTTGTTTGAGAGTTTGCACTGCCTTGCAAAATCTTATCTGTGTGACCTGCGTCGTCGCCTACGTTTCAGCATATTCCCAGACTTATTAATCTCTTACCTATTTATTCCATAAGCAAAAGCTTACCAAAGGATTAGAGTTCTGTCATGTCCATGACACCTTGACCTACGGAACCGAAGTCCCCTGCACTTTTGTTTGCTGTCATATAAACTCACAAATTGAAATGCTGTATGATAGGTACTAGTGTGACTGTTTATTGATCTTTCCGGCTCGACGGTATTGTTAAGGGCTCTACCACAGAACATTTAATTAAATGTTCTGTGGGTTCTACTCACGGTGCAATCTGTCTTGCAACTTATCGCTGCAACTTGTTGCATGCAACCTGCAACCTGCCTACTCACGATGCAAGCAACCTGCAACCTACTACTCACGATGCAATCTACCTGCAATCGGTTGCAAGGCAAAAAGTTGCAGCAACAAATCGCGAGACATTATGAAAGAGTCGACAAATGGGTACTTTTACATTTAACCTGTATTACCGCTAGAGCTAGAGGGCCACATATACTAGATAGATACACACACATTGAGAGGCTGAGAGCCCTCCCTTTCGTCTTGGGGGTAAAGACACATCAAGGAAGGTCAGCCCCCTTCGCTATTTTTATGGATCATCATTGAGTGAGTGATCACAACTTCACAAGTGATCATCACTGAGTTAGCGAATAAGGGGGCTGGTCACACACAGCTCGCTCAGTGCCAAACAAACTTGGTGAGACTGCGCAGAGACTATTATCTCTTCTGTGACTGCGCCTAAGTCTTTTATGTAGGTATGTGGAGTTGTAGAGAAAAATAAATAGGGCCTCTTTTTATAAGAAAAATATTTTTATATAATGAGGCCTTTATAATAATATCGGATATTTTAATAATATAAGTAATTGAATGACGGTAACAAGTCACAGTGTTGCTGTGTGAAAATTTACCTTTGATAAATACCCAACTCGAGTGCCCAACAATGTTCTCCCACAATCTAGCCCATACCCATATTACCCATAACCTATAATAGATGTTTTGTAAAAAGATTACTCAGCTATTAATTATTATTACACGTTTACCTTCTCGCGTTACTGAGTTATCTACAAAATAATAATATTATAAGTCAGCATCATATACCTACAGTACGGGGCCTTTGTTTTGGCACGTCGTCGGGACGGGACCCGAGCGAGGTGCCACGCACGAGTATGATACTACTCGGCGCGTTTGACTTAGCGAGAGAGAGAGAGCGAGACGAGACCCGAAGTGCCAAAACAAAGGCCCCGTACTGACATAATTCTACACATCCTAAACAAGTTACAATGTGAATGCAATGCAAACTATACAGCGAAAGTGTGA
Organism: Argyresthia albistria; assembly: GCA_963457715.1. Classification (NCBI taxonomy): domain Eukaryota; kingdom Metazoa; phylum Arthropoda; class Insecta; order Lepidoptera; family Argyresthiidae; genus Argyresthia; species Argyresthia albistria. The sequence goes on from OY735255.1 coordinate 10,289,614, forward strand.
AAAATATGTCAACATCCATGTTGGCATAAATTTGACTACTTTTGACACATATCATTAATTACGTGAGGTGTTTTCGGCGATTTTCTGAACCTCCCTCCCCCCCTGGTGAGATATCGTGAGATTTTACCATAGAGCAATTATTAGAATAGTAATTGCTGCTAGTAGTGCTGTAATAGTTTTTGCTCCATGATTTTACTCAACCCCTCCCCCATCCCCCAATCTCACGTGAGATTTTGTAAAATGTGTGTTTCTATAGTAAAGGCGTTGGATTTATTTATTCTAAAAAAAGGAAATCAATATTTAACACTTTAATGGAGAGGCAGACGTTTTACTTTAAGTAAATTTTTTCACAATTTTCCTTCAAATTCTTGCAAAAATAATACGTGATATACGCCGGGACCGCCCCCCCATCTCCCCAAAGTGAGTTTAGATGAGATTCGATTCGACCCCCTCCCCCCATAAACACCTTACGTAATTAATGGACGCCCCCTAACTGCTGCTGACTGAACAGTAGTTGTATTGCTTATTTTGCGGCTTTACACATGATAAGTAGGTAGGTACGGTTATTTATTCCTAAAATTTACTTAGCGTACCTAGGGTAGTACCTGCTTGGTTGAGTTGAGGTTGACCTAGAATCATGAAAAAAACGCGGTTTATGCTGTACTCTCGGTGCGCGAGTCTTGTCGGCATTTTTACTTGCTATTGATTAGACCGTTACGGTATGTAATTCAATCTACTTAAGCCTGCACCGCGCTTTTTATTCACAATAACACGTTTTTATAACCCTTGTTTGAAGTGATAAACAATTAAATTAATTTTTTTCCAAATATATTAGTACTATTGGGGATATATCTCAGCCGGTATATACGATGGAAACACGATTTGATTAAGTTGGCTCGATAGAATTAATTCGCAAAGTTATCTCTAAAAAATAAAATAAACCCTTAGTACGGCCTGAATAATTACGGAAAGTTGTCAGTTTTGAATAATAACAAACTACTACATGTTTTCTATAACGTATACACTTTACATTTTCAAAATGTGGGTTTGTTTATCAATACGAAGGAAATACCTAAATTCATGCGCGTTCCGGCCATCCTAAACCCGACCTGCCTCTCCTCCCCCATATCCGCTTTAGTAGTGCTTCAGCTGTCGGACGGGGAGCTTGTGTCGCTTCCACTGAGACGCCCGGATTTGAAAACGTACGAAGAGTTTTGTCAAAAATCACTTCATTCGAGATGGGGAACAAAGTAAATAAATCAAAGGAAAGAAGGGGTTGGCGAAAAAAGAACGCTAAACGCTTGCATGAGGAAATGAAGTAAGTGTAACTCGTATACCTACCTACCTACTTGCATATATATAAATAATTTGGACAAGTGCGAGTCGCACTCGTACTCGCTCAGAGGGTTCCGTACCACCACACAATACGGGTACGGAATCCTAAAAATATTGTGGTAAATAACACTGTAAATTATCTGTTTTCAATAAAGAAATTCATATGAAACAAGGCTTAGTTATAGGGTCCCGTTCGGCACCCTTCGGCACGGAACCCTAAACGACAATTTAATTTATCCTTCTAGAGCACGACACTTACAGCTTACAGGCCGAGAATTTTGAAGACAAACAGAATGTACCTGTTGCTTCGTAAGTATACTCAATACCTACCTACCTACTTGTAGTTTGTGGTTTGTTTGACTAAATTAATTCCACTAATATTTTTCACATTTTTTCTCACATTCCATTCTCTGTCATTCTTTTTCTTTTATAGGGTAAATGTACCAGTTGTTGACATTTCACTGCAAAACAATTATGAACCATCTGCTGACGGGATGAGAGAAAGACAACTAATACAGGACTTTGAAGACAAAGAAAATACTGTTGCTTCGTAAGTATAATCCTCCTACCTTCAGATTATACCTACTTATTAAAAGTGGTTTGCACTTACCTATCTACCTACTTACGATATTTGAACAAATATTTAACTGGAAAATTATTTATCTTTTTCTATTTTTAGGGTAAATATACCAGCTGTTGGCACTTCACTACAAAACAAAGAGTCATCGGATAAACTGTAAGCGTAGAAATAGTAGGGTGTATAGGAAAACATTATAATAAATTAAGTATGAATGACCACTATATCTATTTTTCGATTTACAGGGTAAATTTCTTGGATGACACCGATTCTAAAATTTATCACACTCTGGAATCATAAGTTCAAAAAATAATTATTTTTATGAAATAAGTCTTACAAATTTCATCCGAACACCAATTTTGTCGATAAATAAAGTAATTACAATTAAATAAAATATTCTGTTTTATTACAGGGTACCAATTACGTGGAAACAAAATTCTTGTCTTCCAGTGGATGGAGAAATAGACAATGAAATTACTTACTTACTACTTAAAGTAACAGGTAAAAATATCCAGATGATGAAAAATTAAACGCTAAAAATTTAGACACGGTCGCGCTGTAGGCTTTGAAGTCAAAACATGTTTTGTGTGGTAATTTTTCGTGTGTTCCTTGCCATAAGACCAAATTACCTGTGCCTGTAGACAAGTGACATCGCTAAGGATAGCGAGTCGAAACGATAACTTTTTATGTATGCGATTTGATATTTGGAATCGCTAAGGTGACGTCACCTAGCGATGTCACTTGTCTAGGCCCCCTGATCATGCAACTTCACTCAGTCTTGATAATCATTCAGAATTTATTTTGAAGAATAAATCATTTGAATTTTAAATTAAAGGGTCGATAACTGGGACTCTCACCTTATTTAGCCGTTATGTTATTTTACGTTATTAAGTTCACTTTATGAGTTTCTATTGCACTACTTACTGTTACTTAGAATATTATCATAAAAGGTAATAAAATAAGGTATTATTCAATTTATAATTATCAGGGATCGGATCGAAGGTGTGAATTTACCTAAAGTTTGTAGTCGGACATGACAAGGAGCAGTTACAACCACTTGAGTTGAGTTGAAAAAATGACTGCACCTTTCAATTACAATCTGTATGAATGTTTTATTTACCTCGCTTGAATGATGTAAAGTACATTACTCAGTAAATTTTACGAAAAATTTAAAAATAAAAAAGTTATATTTTTTTGGGAATCAGCAGTTTGAAAATGTTTATAGTTCGGTGTTTCAAATGTAAGGAACATGTAAAACTAATAAAAACAAAAATTAACTGGTTAGACAAAAACCCGAAATTTAACAGGTTAAATTCAAACCGGTTCAACTCAAGTGGTTGTAACTGCTCCTTGTTATGTCCGACTACAAACTTTAGGTAAATTCACACCTTCGTTCGTTCCGATCCCTGATAATTATGGTCTACCTCCACCAAGCGGACGGCACGGCATATCGGACTAAATCGGATTTTACAATCTTGAAACGAATTTAGAGTCTATAATAGACTGTAAACACTGCATGCAAGATTTATTTTCGTTACAAAATTGTAAAATCCGATTCCGTCCGATGCCGTGCCGTCCGCTTGGTGGAGATAGACCATTACACCTCAATATTTTTTATAGAAAAAATATCATGTTCCTATATTCCATAATAAATAAAATTGTGTAAAATCTGGAAAAAGGTTTCTAACCGTAAATATTTGTAATAAAACTATTTGAAATCTATTTTTTGTTTTATTTTGTAAATAGGTATTGGTAATAGATAGGTATAGTAGAACCCACGAGTCCTGTAGTTTGATCATGATCATAGAGTGGGCTTTTTAGATAGCAACAAAGTCGAAGTTGTCAAAACTGTCAAAATCCAATAAAGGTGCTCAGACCCATCGGTGCCGAGCGATTAGTGTAAGATGTGATAGACAAGTGTGCGTTCTCCTTAATTCAGGTCGTAAACATACAGTTGCCATGACGAGACTTTTTTTGAATTTGCCGGCTTTTCAAACGACGCTACTCGTGGGTTCTACTATACCAACCAACCAACTCGCGAGTGACGACACGGGGTGGCGGCGCAGGGCTCGTCACGCGCGGCGCGGCGGGCGGCGCAGGGCTCTTGCTAGCCTTTCGCATGCTTTCGCTCTTGCCGCCGCCGCCGCCGGTGTGCCTCACGCAGGGTTGTTGCCGCTAGGGGCCAAAGAGTATTACCGCTAGGGGCCAAAGCCTTTTTCGACTATTATTATTTAAATGAAAAACAACTCGCACTTGGCCATAAAGGATTGTAACAAGTACAGTTAGCAACAGATTGTATTAATAGAGTTCTTGAAACTTCTTTCCACACATTCAAATATGTCGTTCATTAGTCATCGTGAGTGGCTTTACCTGCTTGATGACCTTGGTTACTTACCCTCTATACCCCTTTCATTTTACAAATATTGTTTAGCGTCTTTTGATATTTTCTTTTGTGTTTCATGTCATTGTTTTGTTAACCAATTATGAAGGGTTGTATTTTTAGCTGAACCAATCAAAAAGTTATTTCTTATCTCATACTAGGCTTTGGAGGGTCATAGCCTTGACAATGAACAGGTGTCACTTCATGTTTAGACTATCAGTGTGCAGTGTGTGAATAAAGTACTTGTGTGCAGTTTTCCAAAAATAAAATGAACGAGCAAGACGAAAACGCAGCTGGTACAAGCCTATCAACGCAGTTTTCGTTTATTATCAGCAAAGGTGTGTCTATATTTTTCTTTTTAATTTAATATGCAGAAAATCACAAGTGGAAAAACTGTCTGAAAAAATAAGGTATCGTGGCCGGACTGAGATTATAGTTTTTTAGCCGCACTGTTTTAAATGTATTTATCTACTTATTTTATTTTATTACTAGCTGGTAATAAAAATAAAATTTACATCATCCGAGCTCAGAAAAGAGGGTTTGCAGTGTTAAAACAGTCCTTGAAAGTTCGCGTTTCCGAAGCCGGGCAATGAAAACTAGAAACCGTTCCATTTTCAAACCATAGGTTTAAATGGTTCATGTCATGACGAAGACTACCACTCACTATGCTTGACAGTGTGGCGATACGTACGACTCAGTTTTTTTTTTTCATAAATTGTTTGGGAAACCGCGTTTAGCTTTTTTTAACTAGACGTGCGCAAATCCTGTCCGGGATCTTTCCATACTCCGGCGATCGTTCCATACTCCGACCATATCCGGGAGTTCAAAAAAATTCATAACTTTTTTATTTTTAAACTTTTAGAAAAAAAAAAATAGTACATACATTTTATGTATTCTATAAAATAAAAATAGCAAAAAAATAAATAAAAAATAAAATAAAAAAATCGTGGCTTTTTTTACTTTTCCCCAAAAGTATTTAACTTTTAATATATATTTTTTAAATTATCCAAATAGAATGCGTGTTTTGACACCCTAACTTTCGCGTAGTCCTAAAACTTACAACTATAAATGACGATTATGTATTCAAATCTGATAAGTATACACGTAAATTCGACTAAGTGTTGTGAGTTTTTGGGTTATGTATATGTTTATGGTTCTGCGGTCCTGCAGTGTCCTGCACTGCATGGTTCTGTACTCAGTCTTTCCGTTTAACTTACCTCGCTCGAATGATGTAAAGTATTATGCTTACCTCGGGGTGTAAAGTAGCTATTTCACCCTCGAACTATATTCGCCCTCGCTTGCTTCGCTCGCTCTGGCGTCTAAATATCTCGGGTAGGTAGACTCGATCCTTAGCGTCCTTTGCGAGCTGCGCTTGCACGGGCTCCAAATTGGACCTTCGTCCGAAATAGCTCTCTATCACCCCTTGTGTAACAATTGTTAAAATTAATTTAATAATACTACAAAATCATCGTTTTGGTTTGGTAGCCGACTGTACTTAGCCACTATGGCCCCAAGCGGCAATAGAAGTATGAAAATTACGCGATTGAATTTTAATAATAGTAATATACCTTTTGGCCCCGTTTGGTAATCAATGTATGGAGATTCGCGGTTACGAGAACAATAGGCTGGCCCCCAACGGCAACAACCCCTCACGCACACATACACGAAGCGCAAGAATACCCAAAATCGATTAGCGCTAGAAGCTCGGTGCACTCTTAAAGGCGCCCCTAACTGTCCAAGGTCAGGGCGTCATTAAGTGAAGGTACCTATTACCTTACCATGCCTCATCCATGTCATCATGTCGCGTGACATAACTCCGGTCACGGCGCAAACCGTAGACCGATTCCATTCCCTGCATTAGAAACAGACAACCGACGGTGAAAGTGTTCCTGTTACACGATTCTCATGCTTGCCTTGGGCTAAACATCTTAAAACTGTATTGTAGTGTCCCGTGGTGGAGTGTACTATGGATTATTCAAGAAGCGCACTATCATTGTACTGTACAGGGAGCACTTATCCAGTGGAGAGCGCATATATACATTTTCCTTTGAAACACAACTCACCAAATTATGGGCGGCGGGGGACGAGGTAAGAGAGCTGTTGGGCCTATTAGACTACGCTGTCGGCAGGGCCCTGTCTGACTCACTGTCTCTTTCTAGTCGTTCCATCATGAATGAGTGAGACGTCTATACAAATCGTGCCCTGCCGACAGCGTAATGTAATAGGCTCTTGTGATTGGTCAGCCGCTGCGAAACTGTCTGGCGGCCCGTCATTGTACATAGGTTGCGTATGCGAACGTTTGTTGAATACAACAAAGCAGGCGCAGTCAATTGGATATATAGTCTCTGGTACTGTACGGTACTAGGCCGTTGCGGGCAGGTGCATAACTACATGTTTCATTTCTGTGCTTGCACGTTGCGTGCATTCTTTCTTGTAACAGTTTTTTTTAGCCTGAACAGATGCCGGTTCCTTATCATTTGAAGCAAACTACAGTTGAAAGCTAAAAGATCGGTACAGTAGGTTCCTATACGTAGTATAAATATGTGTAAGTAACATGCTGCGAACATCTATTTCTATCTTGTAAACGTAAAGAGGTTTATACAACATTTAAAGCCAACTGTTGTTTTCTCTCGTAAATGTTTGATACACCAAGCAGCTGGCCGATCGATATGTGCTTCATATGAGAATGTCCTTCGAGAGACCGTTTGGTGCTGATGTGACTACCTTTGAGTTTGAGCAGCTGAAATGTCAAACAGAACTTGAACTGAAATGTAATGTAACAAGGAAAAGGGTAAAGGTCAGCCAGCACGGCTTTCCACCAGAGATGTGCGGGGAAATGTGTCGTGCGAGGATGTGTTATAGCTGTGCTGTGAAAATGTGTAGGTGTTTCCACCAAAGCTGTTCGAGGAAAATGTGTCGTACGAAGATGTGTAGCGAAGCTGTGAAAATACGCATTAATGTGCGGTGCGAGCAGTGCGAGGATGCGTTTCGGCTATTGATGATTCCTTGCAAAACATCCCTCGCATCGCAACACATTCCTCGCAAACATCTCTCGCTTGTTTTGTACGTACAAAAACCTCGCTCCGCTAAGCCGTTTCCACCAGAGCTGTGCTGAGCGAAGCTAGGTAAATGAAGCGATTCTATTGGTTCTTGAAAAACACATTCCTCGCTACGCATCCTCGCACATCTCTGGTGGAAAACCAGCCTTATGTTCTGCAGATAATGATCATAATGATAGCTTTGATAGCATTGTAGTATACAGGATGGGCAGATAGAAAGAATAGGCACTTACTGTAATTAAGTATTGATTCGTATGGCTTATAATTAATGTCACGTTGAGCTCGCACAAAAAAGTTGTATATTTTTAACCTACATATATCCAGTTAAAGCTTGATAAGGGTTGGTATTCCGAATGGTACACTTCTCCGAATCCTCACAATCATTGCTTTACACCTTCTGACGATTTACACGTTTTGGCGGAATTAACGTCATTAATAGTTAGACCGCCAATTTCAAAAAACATATATGCACTTGTTTTACGTCACTCTTTATGGTTCTCGCGATACCAGGTAGCCTTGTGTGGTTCCCCCGACACAGGGTTTCCTAGGGCCAGAAGCAATGTATGTGCCTGTGCGTAAATATTTATGTCTTTGTTCAGGTTTCTCTGGCGGTACGCCTTCGCCATGGTGCGCTCCAAGCGCTGGGGGCGGCAGGACGCGACGGTGGCGCAGCTGTTCACACGACGGGCGGAGAAGTTCCCTGACGCGCCCTGCTTCATCGTCGTTGGGGACAGGACCTGGACCTTCAAGGATGTAGGTTTTCATTGGCATCATCGGCCTTTCAGATAACTTTCCTGTTGTGTGTAAAGGCGTGGCTTACTATTTCATGATCTGGTTGACCATTTCATAAAATGTACAGAAAGGGTATCTTTTTATGAAGGCCATTATAAAGGCCAAGGCATTTTTATTTAGACGATGACTTCGTGAGGCAGATTTTTATTGATATGATTAGCCATTACGTTGTGCACAGCAACGATGAACTTAACCATGAGAAGGAAAATACAAATTATCGATACCGATATCAGGAAAACTATCTTTACTATTTTGATGACGTAAATACATGCAGAGGAAATCGATACGGGATTATTGGACTTATTCTGTCGCGGGTAAAGCGAACATGTAAAATTAATATACAATTTGTTACATGTTCGCTTTGCACAATACTTGATGTCACGAATAGTCACGATTGGATACGCTTTTAAAATAGCTTCAGTCAAAAGTTAGTATCGATTTACAGAGTGTGGCAATGGACAACCCCGGAGCTATTGATAGGCCTCGTCATTCTGGGCTTTCCTATGAATCGGATTTGATCAATGAACTTGTGTGCCAATTTTCGTCAAATTCCGTATGAAAATGCGACCTGTAGGCACAGATTAATAAAGAGTCTGTAGGCGAGAACAGACATACAGGACAAACGCATTTTTGGCCAATCTCAAAACTGTACGGGTAATTGAGCCATACTCTGGCTCAGTTCGGGTTGATGGAGGGGTGTCAGGCTTGTGACCTAACCTAAATCCCCAGGTCTTGAATGTTTACCTACTTAGTTCATAATTCTTTATTGCACGGAAAACAATGTGATACTTGCATGTTTGTGATGTCGCTGTTTCTGGTTCCCACACAGGGTATCACAGTGTGTGGCCAGAAGCAATGTATGTGCCTGTATGTGAAAGTTTATGTGTTAATGGTTTTGAAACTATTTCGCTTGTTTCCAGATGGCGGAATCGTCCAACCGCGTGGCGCGCACCGTGCAATCAGCCGCCGGGTTGAAGCGCGGCGACGTCGTTTGTGTGTTCATGCCGAACTGCGGCGAGTTCGTGTGGTGCTGGCTCGGGGTCGCCAAGCTGGGTGGCGTGTCCGCACTCATCAACAGCAATCTGCGGAATAAGCCGCTGCTGCACTGTATTCAGGTGGCGAAGGCGAAGGCGATTGTGTACTCGGAGCAGTTGGCTGGAGGTGGGTGTGGGTTTGGTTTTGATGAATCGTGGAATAAAAACAAAACAAAAAATAAACGGTCTAGTGCGAGTAGGACTCGTGCACCAAGGGTTCCGATCACACTTAGCGTTACACGTTTGCTCAATAGTAGCATGCTTTCGTGCTACTAATGAGCATGTCTGTCCGTCCGTCCGTACCTTAAAAGAAAGGGAAAAAGTATAGTCAGCATCGTTGATTTATTAATAATTAAAATTTATAATTTTCGAATCGTATGTACCTACAACTTAACTGTATGACAACTAACGGCTACAAACAATTAAAATTAAATAAAATAACCGGCCAAGTGCGAGTCGGACTCGCGCACGAAGGGTTCCGTGCCATTATCTATAAAAAACCGCAAAAAAAAATAATGTATGGGAGCCCCCCCTAAATATTAATTTAATTTTAATTTAATTATTTATTTTTTAAGTAAATAATATACTCAATATATTGTGAACATTTTAAGCGTCTACCTGCTACCATTATCAATATCGAGCAAAAATGAGCAAAAAAATCACGTTTGTTGTATGGGAGCCCCCCTTAATATTAAATTTCTTTTAATTTTTAGTATTTGTTGTTATAGCGGCAACAGAAATACATCATCTGTGAAAATTTCAACTGTCTAGCTACCACGGTTCATGAGATACAGCCTGGTGACAGACGGACGGACGGACGGACGGACGGACGGACGGACGGACGGACGGACGGACGGACAGACGGACAGCGAAGTCTCAGTAATAGGGTCCCGTTTGGCACCCTTCGGGTACGGAACCCTAAAAATCCTTGAGTTCTCCGCCGCGCCGCCCCGTCGCGACGCGTCGAGTGGCAGGGTGCCCAACATGCTGGCACCATTACCTCGCTGTATCGCCAGGCTAATGCGCTGGGCGAAGTAGGTGCCAGCTCTAGAATCACATGTCTCATATCATATACACGCTTTACCCATATCACGCAAGGTACTCAGATCGAAATTTAAGTGTCAAAATGATGTCAACATCCATATAAGCACAGATAATGTTAATTTTGGCTGTGGAGATATTTCTGTTTGAATATCTTGCCTATATCTAATGCTGGCTGTAAGATTTAGGTGTGTTAGGTGTGTGTGTGTGTGATGTGCCCAAGTCGAATGACCCCTCTCAACTTATTCTACTTATTCAATAACTCCCCTCCCCTCCCCAACAGCCATCGCCGACATTCGTGAGCAGCTGCCACCCGAACTGAAAGAGTTTCAGCTCTACGGCCAGGTCAACGCCCCCGGGGTCATCGATCTGGGTGCTGAGATGGCCAAGCAATCTCCAGAGTACCCCGTCGTGACCGAGAAACTTCACTACAAGGATACTTTGCTGTATATCTACACTTCAGGAACCACAGGCATGCCTAAGGCTGCTGTGTTGCCTAATTCAAAGTAAGTTTTGTTGCCAATTTCCTGTCAATTACATAGTAGGTAAGTAAAGGGTATGTATCTAAGGAAAAAAATCTTCTGAATAAATGTGTAAACATAGTAAATTGAGGCCATGAGAGCCAGAGTGGCCTAACTCCAAAATCCAAAGTTTACAGTATGAAGTTTTATACCGCATACATAGCAATACAGCATTTTTTTCAAATAAAATCAGTATTGATAAAATGACAGTTAGGCTACTCTGGCTCTCATGGCCTCAATTTTGAATTCCTACTCAATTCAAAGTTTTAACTGGCGTTTGTCATCATATTTACGTTTCCATAGTATCTTTTTAAATAAATAAACGCAATCGTCAAATGGATAATTAACACCACTAAAGCACAGAAGAGATAATAGTACTCCGACTAAAGTGTCGGAATAAAAATATCCTGACGAATTTTATTTATAAATACAAATTTGTATTTATAAACTCGTCGGGTTTGTATTTATACTTGACAAATTTTATTTATTTATCTAGACAAACTAACAAATTATTTAAACATCTAATTACATTGCACGGGTGATAAATAAAATGGTTGGCAGTTTGTCCTATGTGGAGTTTGTTTATAACTTTTGCTCTAATGTAACTGTGTATGTAACTAGTTTCGTTAAGCGCCTGGCAGCCTCACCAACCTAATCGCCAGGTACTAATCCTCCTCAAGGCTTAATTTTACTCGTATCTGGGTAAAGGCTTGTGCCCCTCGGTGGGAACATTAATGGGCTAAAGAACCATGTCCAATTTGGGCCCAACGCTGTAGCAACTAGTGACCTACATCATTTGAAAGGTCTTTCGAAATACATAATTTTATTGTGTGGCGGTAACTTCGTATTTTATGGGAGAAAAAAGTTTGAAACAAAAAGTAAACTTTAGAAAAAACCGACTTCCACAAACCCTATTTGATTAGATTGAGTTTAATACAAACTGTAATCCCTTATCCCCCCCCCCTTGGGGAATTAATTTTGTCAAATCCCATCTCAGTGCTACCCCACCACGCTACTAAGAAACCTCTGTACAAAGATTCATGGCTCTAGGTCCATCGGTTTAGGCTATGCGTCGCCTGCCCATCAGCCACGCATTGTATTTGTACCTAGTATTGAGCAGTTCTGGTGGCCATATGTGGACTTCATCAGCAGTTCCGCATCACAATATTATGCTTACCGTGAGTAAATGCACGAGTTATTACTAAAAACACAAAAATCACTAGGGCTGCCTATAATATTTGAAGAGTTCCCTCGATTTCTCCAGGATCCCATCATCAGATCCTGACCTGGTGTCAATGGGACCAATGGGAAGGTAAACCCTTTCAAACAAAAAAATAATTTTCCAAATCGGTCCATCCGTTTAGGCGCTATCGGTGCACATACATAAAAAAAAAAACATCCGGACGAATTGTAAACCTCCTCTTTTGGGAAGTCGGTTAAAAATGAAATGTGATCAAATGTCCAAACAAGGCCATTAAAACCAACCGCGCAAGCAGAAACGCTTCGTATCGGGTGATGGGTGGCTCTTGAGACAGACAGGTGCAAGAGCCAAACATATGAGCCATAGAAACGGTCAGCATCAAGCTACCGTCTCCGATTGTTGCTTAACCCATACGATCGTTTGCTCATAACTTTTTCTCCCATAAGTTATGAAGTTACCGCCATGCAATAAAATTATGCATTTTGAAAGACCTTTCAAATGATATGGGTCACCAGTTGCTACACCGGTGGGTCCAAGGTTCATACAATTTTGATCATTGTTCTTTACTTTTAGGTACCTCCTGATGACGGTCGCCACAGTGCACATGCTCGGCCTGAGGCCCACGGACCGCATGTACAACTCGCTGCCGCTGTACCACACGGCTGGCGGCGCGGTCGGCACGGGGGCGGCGCTGGTCGACGGCATCCCGTCGGTGCTGCGGGCCAAGTTCTCCGCCAGCAACTACTGGACGGACTGCATGAAGTACGAGTGCACGGTGAGTTGGGGCGGTGGCCTGGGGTCTCTTGTGAAACACGAATAGCATGGTGTATCGTGGACCCAACATGTCTTGATTTGCCATTGGAAATTGGATTCCCTAATACGTTGGGCCCCCTCGCCCATGGCGACTTTTGCAACGCGCTCCAGAAGTTGATGCCAACGCGCCACAGCATCGCAACTGTATCGATGAACACGCGCGACCGTGCCGGACGACATCGGGGAAAGAATGGAGGGGGGTGGAACTTGAGTGGAGAATCGCGTTTGCATCGCGACAGAAGCGCGACGGTATCGCGTTTGCATTGCGACTGAATCGTGGTTACGTGGGCGAGGGTATATTCACAGCTAGCGACCGCATCGCGACTGTATCGATGCTAAAGCGCGACAGCATCGCGATTATCTATCCTTGATTTCGCTTCTTGTTCAATCTTATGCTGACTGTCAGAAAAGAATGATGAAGATCTGAAATAGATCTACACATCATTAACAACTAACACAGACAGTCATCCTACGTGTTAAACTGATTTTGACATTATCAATCGTCAATCAATCGCTCTGTAGATGTTCACGGTGGTTCAGAATGTGTAATAGCTTGCGTGCTATTGCTGACGTACTAACGCCTAAATCAAATGGCAATCTCTAGTGAGAGCCCTATATGACAGGAAGAGATGATGATAAAGTGAAAGGTTTGCCCGGCAGGTGGCGCAATACATCGGCGAGATGTGCCGCTACCTCCTGGCGCAGCCGCCGCGCGACACGGACGCGCAGCATCGCGTGCGCATACTGGTCGGCAACGGGATGCGGCCCGCCATCTGGCAGCAGATCGTTGACAGGTAAAGAAAGTCTTTACAGTACAGAGCCACCAAGTTATCTAGAGAATGGAGCGAGGCCAACTGAACAGAAAATATTTGATTGACTATTCTACTGACAGCCGTTTTTGTAGTGGCGTTATTAGTAGTTCCGCTTTGTCCGTTCTCTAGCTAACGTGGTGGGAGCCTCGATCACGAATGTTTTCGTAAGCGTTAACGTTTGCGAGAACGCAGGAAATTATATTTTATGTCATAAAGAATAAGAATCACGACATTTGACGTTTCGATAGTTTTCTGTCGAATCTTTTATTCGTGATTGGGCCTGGCCTGTACCTTTCAACGATCTTATGGCGATCCAGTGACGTTTACAGGGCGGCGCCAGTTCTACGCAACTTAATGCAAGGAACCTGTCAAAAAGCGTTAGTTCCACTTGTCACCGCAACTGCTTGGCTGCAACGCAGGACACGCAGATCAGATTTTACAAGGCAAGGCAAATCCACACGTCAAACAAAAGATGTCTGCCCTGCTGAGCAAATGTTTTCTGTGTAGTCTGCGTCGCCTGTGTCTCAGCTCCTTAAGCACACGCCAAAACTAATAAACGGAACTACCTGGGTCAGGAGCTTGTAAGTTATATCCCAACAAAACATGCATATGCATATACAAAAACGCCAGTCTCGCAGCCTGCGCAGTTTATTCTACCGTAAAAAGTTGTGAGATCTAATTTTAAACCAAGTCGGTTAATTTAACCAGTATCTGTGTATGGTAGAATCTTTCCAACAACTTTATTATCGTATACTGTTAAGTACCTACCTAATTAGTTAACTAATAACATTTATAGTGATCGGATCAATATAAGACATCTTTATTTCTTCAATAATAATTAGAATGACTTGGCAATCGCACGTAGAAAAGTTGTCGACTATAGAACCGTGTGTGCAACGTAATGTACCTATTGCTCTCGCTCCGAAATAATTCGTTGTTTTCTTATTAGTTAAGTTTATCTTTATTTAGAGATATGTTGTGTTGAGTAATAATATTCATTTGTGCTCTGGGTGCTATAGAGTGGTCAGTTGAGCGCGATTGCCAAGTTATTCTAATTATTATTGAAGAAATAAAGATGTCTTATATTGATCCGATCACTATAAATGTTATTAGTTAACTAATTAGGTAGGTACTTAACAGTATACGATAATAAAGTTGTTGGAAAGATTCTACCATACACAGATACTGGTTAAATTAACCGACTTGGTTTAAAATTAGATCTCACAACTTTTTACGGTAGAATAAACTGCGCAGGCTGCGAGACTGGCGTTTTTGTATATGCATATGCATGTTTTGTTGGGATCTCATTTCTTTTTGTAAGTAACTTTCCTTTTTTTCTTTTCGGGTACTATTTCTTGTGCGTTAGCTACCGACTTTCTCAAAGCCCACTCCCTATCTCTATGGGCTCTTCTCTGTGGCTTTGATGTTACGATTTGTGACAAGTCTGGGCGGTGAATTATATAAATATAAATCATACCTCAAACCAAACCATACCGCGATTCAGGAAATGCACACCTACACTCAGAGAAAAATCGGCTGACAAAGCGACAATAAATGCTTTGTTAGAAATTTATTGTTACCACACGTAAGTGCATCGTCGCTGCAGCTATAGGCCCATAGTGCCTGTGACATCTTTTTTATTGTTGAAATTGTTTTTTTATTTCAGCTAAAGACACGTAGATACGTTAAAAATATTTAAACGGGATAACTACGGCACGTTGCCAACTTATCACCTATTATGAAGTGATGTTGTAGCAAAGTTTAATCTATCAAAATAGGCGTTGTTACTATGGCTAGTTGTGTTATTGATACGGTTAAGTGTGTTTTTGATGCGGCAGTAGCTCAAAGTACTTGTTCGTCGCAAGCGCAAACCTTTTCTCTGACTCTGCCAGTTTCAACGTGAATTTCGTGCAAAGAACACCTGTGTTTGTGCTCGTGCCGTCGTCGTGCGTGAAGAAATATGGATTTGCAGAAAATTTAAGCACCAAGCAGTCATCAGCTAATTTGTATGGAGAAGTGGAAAATAAAGATGCTCCGATCAAATCGGTTTCACAGTAAAAGTTGTCAGGATAATGTCTCCTACTCCCCAAAAAGTGTTTTCACTTGATACACCAAACACTCGGTATTAAATATTTTGTTCTTTGTTGTAATCCTAGTGTGACTCGAGTAGAGATTAATATACCATACTTTTGATAGAAATGTCTTCGTTTTTTCTTTTAGGATTCTCAAATACCGCTATCCTCTTTATCATATCTTGTGCTACCCGAGTAATGTAACATTGTAGGTTTTGATCCCTTCACTTTGTAAATGGTACACTGAAAAAATTATATATTCCCCGAAGCTTCTGTGCCTTTATTATTAGAGGTATGCGTACTTTGACCGGAGTTCTCTATGTATGCACCATACGCATGTATGGTGTTTGGTGTACAAAATAAGCATATTTCAGGGTACGCATGCTCCTGGAATAATAGGCAGTAGCTTCGTGGAGTATATAATTTTTGTTCATGGTGTACCATTAACAAAGTGCAGGTATCCAGATCAACAATGTTACTTTGCTAGAGTAGCAAAATACTTTGTCATCGGAACAAAGCAGATTTGATACTGTAGCTAAGGGAAATTAGACGTAGGGACAATATACTTTGATATGATAGTTAAAGGAATTTGTCATGGGAACAAAAGGACATGAAATCCTATTGTGACATGAACAATTTTAGCATTGTAATTTCAACAGTTGTTTTATTGCTGTTACATCAATGTTGGTAAATTTGTTGCATTAGCAATTGAAGAGTAACAATAAAAACGTTGTCTTCATTACTATGCACCTTTGACGACTGTCCAGCATCAAAGCTTTTTTGTAGCAATGGCAATATTTTTTTGAGAGTGTAGCGACATCTAATGGGGAATAGCGATATTAGACAATATTGTAACCGCTTTATTAGGGTTCCGTACCCGAAGGGTGCCAAACGGGACCCTGTTACTGAGACTTCGCTGTCCGTCTGTCCGTCCGTCCGTCCGTCTGTCACCAGGCTGTATCTCATGAACCGTGGTAGCTAGACAGTTGAAATTTTCACAGATGATGTATTTCTGTTGCCGCTATAACAACAAATACTAAAAATCAAAAGAATATTAAGGGGGGCTCCCATACAACAAACGTGATTTTTTTTGCTCATTTTTGCTCGATATTGATAATGGTAGCAGGTAGACGCTTAAAGTGTTCACAATATATTGAGTATATTATTTATTTAAAAAATAAATAATTAAATTAAAATTAAATTAATATTTAGGGGGGCTCCCATACATTTTTTTTGCGGTTTTTTATAGATAATGGCACGGAACCCTTCGTGCGCGAGTCCGACTCGCACTTGGCCGGTTATTTAAATCATAGCTGGAACCAAACCATACCGCGATTCAAGATACACATAGCGACTAGCGACATCTAATGGGGAATAGCGATGAATCGAAGTAGTCGTGTACTGAGCTTATTGATAATTAATATATTATGAAATTGGGGCTAAAATTGCGCAATGTTTGAGTTTTCCTTGGCTTTGCAGGCTAAACTCTAACCATGCTCAAAATTTTAAGCTTGTGGGTTCGCTAGAAGTAACCTTTAGAGTTTTCATGATCGTGAATCAGTGAGTCAGTGAGTGTCAAAATTGAGGAACTTTGAATTGCTGTACCTTCAACTCTACTGGTTCAAATTTATTGAAATTTTGAGAATATGTCTTATGACATGGTGCCTTTTAGCCGCCGGGAATTCAGGTTTCTATCTTTATCCACAACGGAGTAACAGGTAGGTCAAATATGCTCTGAATGGCTTCCTGTAAAGGATGTTACTGCTGCGCCCGTATGTTTTGCTTTTTGCTCGACTTGGCTTGGGGGCGCTGCCGCGCCCCCAGATTTGGCAGATCGAAACATAAAACAAGTGTACCACAATGACGCAATAAATATATGAGTATGCGCAAGTTAAGATTAAATCGATGTAATCGATGGAAACCTGTAATTGGCTTTATCTCTTAAGTTTTTGTATTAACATTTTTGTAATGATAAATGCTGTTGGCTTCCTGAATAAATAAATAAATTAAAATTAATGTTAGCGTACATAGGCACTGACAGTCCATTTCACATACTTTTTCGCATGCGTATTATTCGTGCTTCCGTCTCTATCTACATACTATTTATTAGTTTGGAGTAGTAGTATTGGTAGTCTGGTACCGCAAAATTTGCTTTCAACAATTGTGGCAAGCAGAGCGTCAAGACCGTAACTAAGGTAGGAAAAAAAATCGGTTAAGTGCGGGTCGGTATCGCACACGAAGGGTACTGTACCATCGTACAACAAATCAAAAGCACTCAAAACAATAAAAAAATAAACAAAAAGAAAATTTAAAAAGTTTATGCCTTCACGAGATTTGAACCGACGACCTCCGGATTGAGAGTCTACATCATACCGCACCGGCTAACCACAACCATGTGGGTTGACGCGAAATATGCTATCATATTTAAATGTGTAGTATATGTGTCTATGACATGGTTGCTATGACAATAAATAAACAGTTTCAGTCAAGATCTCCATTTTGAAATGCGTAAGTGTATCTAAACACGTCTCTTGTATCGGGGCCCCCTTTAATTTGCAATATCTCTCGTATTTCAGTATTTGTGGTTGGTGCGGCAACAGATATACACATTCTGTGAAAATTTCAGCTTTCTAGCTATTACGGTTCGTGCAGACGGACCCGGTGATAGACAGGACGGACGGACGGACGGACGGACAGACGGACAGCGAAGTCTCAGTAATAAGGTCCCGTTTGGCACCCTTCGGGTACGGTACCCTAAAAATGGAGAAAAATGGTAAAAATGAGGATTTTGGAACATGCGCCAGCACAGTGCACGTCACTAATCCGTCTATGAACTTTGCATTTAACTAATCGACTTATTTAAACTATTGTGATGTTTAATTTGAATACAAACAGTAAACCAAGGGCCCTATTTATTCTATCCTTATCGCCTCACCTCATTACATATGATTAATTTGTGTTCTTATTGTCCACAGGTTCAAAGTGCCCCAGATAAACGAAATTTATGGAGCTACTGAGGGCAACGCGAATATAAGTGAGTTTCTATCTACCTTGACTCAAATTACCTCTGTACAGTCAACGTCTGATATGTGTGAGCCTTGTGTGAGCGCGCAAGATACTCAACCATAAATATTAGCCACAGCGTCAAAATTGTTAATATCTTCTGTGTCAACATAGACTCATCATTTTGACACTTTAACTGTATAGATTGATTTTCAGGGATCTGCCTGAGTAGGTACCTTGCGTGTTCATTTATATTTGCTATTTATTTATGCTGATTGTACATTACATACTATACCCCTAAGTGAAGTAATAACTACCAATAACGGCGTAAATGTCGATTCCATTAATTATTTATAGGTATTATACTTGCGGTATCTAGATAAGGGTTTAATTTCATTCCATTCTACAAATAAATGCGCTAAAACTGGGACATTTAGCTGGAACAATGTTGAAAAGTCTATCAATCAATGAACAGTGCACTTTTAATGTATTGAATGATTGATAAGACACCTATAAATTAACAACTTAACACAACCCCGACACAAACTGATACTTATGTTTAAAAAATATTAAAATGTTCTTGTATCTGTGTATCTTGTAAATGTGTTGTATCTTTCAAACCACTGAACCGATTGTAATAAAACATGCCTAAGAACTAACACAGGGAAGTCCACTACCTGCATTAACAAATAATAATTTATGAATAAATAAATATATACAATACAATACAAAAAACCGCATTAAAATCCGTCAACCCGTTTGACCTCTAGGTGCTATGTATACAGAGACACATTAAGCTTCATACTCAATACCCCTCTTATTTCGTCCAGGGTTAAAAATAAGGATGCCAGACCAGAGCGAAAATGAGTCTACCACTGTATCTGTGCTAAAATGATAACGAAATGGCCCTCAGAAAAGTTTATTGATCCACACTATCTGCTGTTTATTGTTTGGTCTCTGTTGGTTCTGCGATAAGCTGATTTGTTTATTTATTTCATTTAATGACGCTTGCATGCACATACAAACACACAGTATTATAGCGTAACGCCAGCGTCCTTTAGACGAAATCGAGATTCTACAAAGCAAAAGGTACGCTCGCGCTACTCTAGCGCAATCGTAATGCTATACAGGGGCCCGATGCTGCTCTGAGAAACGCACTTATATTGGATCGCTACCTAAAACACCCAAAATGGCGTCATTTGGTATGCTCCTAAAGAATCGCAAATAGATCGTAAATAGATTGCAAGCAACGTATATCCGGCTTACACCCAGTTTCTGAAAGAAATTAGTCGATTAATCGAATAATTAAACCATGCCCCAGTTTCTGAAAGAGCAATCAAACGTTCCAAGCGTTAAATCGAAGATTCATTCAAAAAAGCCGCACGTGATCGCTGTAAACAGTTTGACAAGAGTTTAACAAGTTCTCTCAGCTAATTTTCTCCTGATGAAACCGTTAATGACCCCTCTGTCGGCAGTCAACGTGGACAACCAGGTGGGCGCTGTAGGCTTCCTGCCGCAGCTGGTGCCGACGTCGCTGCACCCGATAGCGCTCGTGAAGACAGACGAGAATGGAGAGCTCGTCCGGGGGAAGGACGGCTTCCTTATACGGTGCTTGCCCAGTGAGTGCATTCTTCTCGGTTGCCTTCTTGCAACTTCATTTTTCACTTCTCCATAACTCTCAATATTTTTAAGAGTCGTGTGAAGAAGCATTATTAAGCACCTTTCTTTATAGAATTATAGGTAGTATGTATAGTATTTACTAGTTTATATTACATAAATATATTTTTTATTTATTTATATAAGTAGGCACCTCTAGTTTAACCACTCATGATGATGATGCAGTGATGTGCCGAAGGCTTACCATAGGGAAGAATGAAAATTACATATTTTGTTAATGTATGGACAAAATATAGCCGCCAAACACACAGAGGTGAGGTAAGACAGAAGAGGTGGGATTGTGATAGTGATGATTATTATTTCCAGATGAGCCGGGCATGTTTATTGGATTGATCGCTCAAGGCAATGCTTCGCGGGAATACCACGGTTATGTGGAAAAGGTATGCGCTCTACTTCCAGTTAATAAGGGCCTCAGTATCTACATTAAGAACATTTTGATTTTCGATCGGAAAGGTTTCATTTTTAACCGACTTCCCAAAGGAGGAGGTTTACAATTCGTCCGGATATTGTTTTTTTTATTTTTTTATGTCTATTCCCCGATTGCGCCGAGACGGATGGACCGATTTGGAAAATTATTTTTTTGTTTGAAAGGGTTTACCTTCTCATTGGTCCCATTGACACCAGGTCAGGATCTGATGATGGGATCCTGGAGAAATCGAGGGAACTCTTCAAATATTATAGGCAGACCTATAGTGATTTTTGTGTTTTTAGTAATAACTCGTGCATTTACTCACGGTATGTATAATATTGTGATGCGGAACTGCTGATGAAGACCACATATGGCCACCACAACTGCTCAATACTAGGTACAAATACAATGCGTGGCTGACGGGCAGGCAACGCATAGCCTAAACCGGTGGACCTAGAGCCATAAAACTTTGTGCAGAGGTTCCTTAGTAGCTTGGGGTAGCACTGAGATGGGATTTGACAAAATTAAGTCCCCAGGGGGGGGGGGGGGGCAAGGGGTAACAGTTTGTATTAAACTCAATCTAATCAAATAGGGTTTGTGGAAGTCGGTTTTTTCTAAAGTTTTCTTTTTGTTTCAATTATGCGTAACAGGGAGCTAGCAACAGGACAGAGCACATGAACGGACAGGCCCCCTTTTTTACAAACGGGTGGCATGCCTTTTGCTATAGCGTCGGCGCAGAATCCAGTTTTGTTTGTAGCCGGCGCGACACGTCTGGGCGTCGTCGCTGAGCCCAAAACGGGTTTCTGCGCCCTCGCCATAGCAACTGCCATGCCATCCGTTTGTACAATTGGGGGCCGATATATGTGCCGCCAGCAACGGCATCAGTCGACAGCAGGCTTGAAACATGTAAAAAAAGAAATGGCGTGAGGACTAAGATTTGTACTTTAAGCGCCATGGTTTCAGATAACCTACTTCTAGGTGGCGATAATCTTAGAATAAATCCTATACATCTTAGCGCTATCTCGTGGTATTTGTAATTTTTCAATGGCGCTACACCAAGCGATAATGGCCTCGAACTAAAGAAGCTTCCGCAGCATCTCAGTTTACGCCAGTGTAATATTTTGTTCTAGGTGGTCTATCTGTATTAGAATATTATCGTATCTGTGATGTACGTCAGCTCAACTCTTATTCACTGCAATCCCCTCCCCAACAGAGCGACAGCAACAAGAAGCTAGTCCGCGACGTGTTCTGCAAGGGCGACGCCGCCTTCGTCAGCGGGGACATCCTGGTCGGGGACGAGCTGGGCTACCTGTACTTCCGGGACCGGACCGGCGACACGTACAAGTGGAAGGGCGAGAACGTGGCCACGGCGGAGGTGGAGGACGCGATGGCGCCAGCCATGCAGCAGCGCTCGTGCGTGGTCTACGGCGTTTCTGTAAGTAGACTCTATACCAAGCGGGGAAAGGGAGGGGAGTTTGTGTGAAACAAATTTTCGCCCGATGGCCCACTGCTCAACTCGATTGCTCAAGTAATTGAGCAAGTTGAGCAGTAGGACATGGATTGTCTTAGCGGCGCGACGCTCCGGCTCTGGGAAGCAGACTCGAGGTGCTCCTAGACGGGCCATATTTTCACTGCAATATGTGGCTGGAGGTTATGTTATGTTTTCCGTGATTGTTTTCGTTTGCAAAGTTAGTTGTTCCGACATTCTCTCGAGAAGTAATGACATCTCAGGTGACAGTTGAGTCATTTTGCTTTTGAAACGGAACGTGATGCACTGATTTTTGAACACACTTTTTGCTGTTGTAGGTTGGCACCTGTGACAATGACGAATACTACCGATGTTTTTTGACAGGTAACCTCAATGTTCGCGATGTATTATTTCGTCACAAATTCGCACTTCTTATTGTTTTCTAGGCTGTTCGCGTTCGGAACTCGATGCGCCGTTGTTAGTTTTGCTTGCTGCACTGCACTTTCGATTAGAACGGCGGGATATTTTCACTTTTTCGGATTAAAATGCGGGAGCGATTTATCAAAGCTGCTGACGTTTCGAGTACCGGAACCGGAAAAAAAATCTAATATCAAAAGGAAACAGGAAAGAAAATCTCAGAGATATCTCAAACCTCAGCAAACAGATTAGGGAAAATATGAGAAAGGATAGGAAAAATAGAAGAACCAAAACGCTAGAAAAACATATTACCAAAACGGGAGGTACACGAAAAGCTCTTAAAGAACTTAAAGAAAAAGGAAAAGAATGGATACCAAGTTTAAAGAAGAATGGAACACAAACTACAAACCGTCCTACAATCCTAAACTTAGCAACAGACTACTACCGTTCACTATATGCTAAACTACCAAGTACAGAGTCAACAGACAAAGGCTTTCAGCAGGATAACACAACAAGAGAAATAGAAGAAATACCAGAAATTCTAACATCTGAAGTAGAGAAGTCCATTAAAAGTCAAAAGATGGAAAAAGCCCCTGGACCTGATAGAATAACAAATGAACTCATGAGAGGGACAGCTAAAGAAATAAGCCCAATATTAGCAAAGATCTTCAGTGACATCCTACACTCCGGTTACATCCCAAGCCAATGGGCAGAATCCCACATAATACTTCTGTATAAGAAAGGTGCAAAGGATGATATTGGAAATTACAGACCCATATCTCTCATTTCAAATGTATACAAGATCTTCGCAAAAGTTGTTCTGGATAGAATAGCGAACAGGCTCGACGAAAATCAACCGGTTGAACAAGCTGGGTTTAGAAGAAAATTTAGTACAATCGATCATATCCACACTATAAAACAACTATTAGAAAAATATAATGAATACCAGAAACCTATCTACATTGCTTTCATAGATTACTCTAAAGCATTCGACAGTCTAAGCCACTAACATATATGGACAAGCCTATGGCAACAAGGAGTGGAGATTACTTACATAAAAACAATTCAAAACCTTTATGACAAGAGTAAAAGCCGAATAAAACTAGAATCAAAAGGTGAACAATTTCCGATCAACAGAGGTGTCAGACAGGGAGACCCATTATCCCCCAAATTATTCAATGCTGTGCTCGAAAGTATCTTCAGAAAATTGGACTGGGAGGAGTTTGGTCTTAACATCAATGGCAGCCACCTAAACCATCTGAGATTTGCTGATGACATAGTCCTTCTAGAAGAAGACCCTTACAAATTAAAAGTCATGATTCAAACACTATCAGATAAAAGCAGAGATGTTGGACTCCTAATGAACGCAAGCAAAACAAAAATGATGACTAACTCCGAAGAGGTCGACATAGAAGTGGATGGAAATGCATTAGAATATGTTAAAGAGTATGTTTACTTGGGGCAAATTATCTCCCCAGATGATATGATGTCAAAGGAGATAGACAAACGAATAGCAACTTGCTGGAGAAAATATTGGTCACTCAAAGAGATCATGAAGAGTAAAGAATTAAGCATAAGGCTAAAGACAAAAGCATTTAACATATGTGTCCTTCCCTGTCTAACATATGGATGTGAAACTTGGGCCCTAAATGAAAAGCACCGAGAAAAACTCGCTAGTTGCCAACGAGCAATGGAGAGAAGTATGTTGGGAGTAAAACTAAAAGACAGAATAAGGAATTCAGAGATAAGAAATAAAACCAAAATGACCGACATACTTACTCGAGTAGATCATCAAAAATGGGGCTGGACAGGACATATGCTACGCTGCAACACAAACAAGTGGAGCAAACAAGTGACACTATGGTATCCAAGAGATTGCAACAGAAAAAGGGGACGTCCAACAAGAAGATGGGAGGATGATATCCGGCTAACATTGGGACCATATTGGACAAGAGTGGCAGCAGATAGGAATGAATGGAGACAGTTGGAGGAGGCCTATGCCAAGAGGCACACCGAATTAAGGGACACTATATAACCTTAAGAAAGATAAAATTTAAAATTTGAATAACTGTAAACCTTAATTCGGAATAAAAGGCTATATTATTATTATTATATTATGTGGCTGGAAACTATCTCTGTTTTTTTCTAACATGTAGTAAGAGAGGGACACCAATAGTTGCCGGCTACATGTTGCATTAAAACCTGGCCCGTTTAGGAGCACCATCAGACAATCACTGACCGATGACACCAAACTTAATTCCCAACCACTAGCTCGTCCAACGTCCACAATAGACGCAGGGCTCCAGTTCTACAAACGAATCGCATGGCAATAGGCCTGACGACTGTATCAAATAAATAATCAACGATTTAATGATTCTAAGGAAAATATTAAAAGGATTTAAAACACTAATTTAATTTGATTAAAAACGTTGAGATTAATATGATTTTCAATAAAACGAAAAATTAAAATACTGCATTCGGCCATTTTGATCGAAACAGGAATCATAGCGCATGACGCTGCATGACGTCATAACAATGTAAACATCATCTGATTTATGCTGATTACTTATTTGGACATTGACATGTTTACTTATGCGTGACATCAAAGCCGACGCCATGACACCTGAGAGCTTTTTTCGCGCACTATTACAAAATATTAGAAAAATGGCTTTAAACTTCGATAAACTTTAGTTTATTACCGGAATAAAGATTTTTCGTAAATAGTAAATGTGTACCCACATATGGCAGAGGATTTCAAAATCTTTCGTGATGCCTATTGAAATAGCGAGGGTGCAAAATACCGGTTTTTTTTTACCGCCCCGTCGTCGCCGGAATTCTGAGCTCTCGCTATAGCAATTTCTATGCAATTCGTTTGTAGAATCCAGGGCCCTGATCTTTTGTTCTGTTTCCACATAGATTTTGAAAAATCGCGGGCCGTGGACATTTGACGCACGCTTGTGTTGTTATTGTCAAATATTTTTCCTTTACGTTGTCCATTCTTCACAGATCCCCCACACGGAGGGTCGTGCAGGCATGGCTGCCATTGCCGACCCCGCGGAGACACTGGACCTGGTGAAGTTGGCCGGCCACCTGGACGACTCCCTGCCGTCCTACGCCAGGCCCCTGTTCCTGAGGCTCATGAAGGAACTTGACATTACCAGTAAGTGATGAGAATGTGCCGTCTCGCCGATTGTTTTGGCCAGAGACTATATATCCAATTGACTGCGCCTGCGGGGGAATGCGGCTCGCCAAACGTTTGTACGCAACCTATGTACGATGACGGGCCGCCAGACAGTTTTGCAGCGACTGACCAATCACAGCTCTCTTACCTCGTCCCCCGCCCCGCCCGTAAATTGGTGAGTTGTGTTTCAAAGGAAAATGTATCTATGCGCTCTCCACTGGATAAGTGCTCCCTGGTTTTGGCTATTGAGAGCTTCGCTGTTGTGTCCCCATATGGAAATTTAGCCTATCTTGGCTCTAATCTAAACGTTCGCTGACACAATGCCCAAAGGGCAAAATGACATTGTAAGATTACCTACATGTACATTTATGGCAATAAATATACTAAAAAAAATATACAATGGACAGGTTAGTATTCCTCGAACGTAGTAATCAGTAAGTAATTACGCTTGTGCTTTGGTCATTAGAGTTCACTCATCACTTTTCCTTTGCTCGTCTATCGAAGATTACAGATAATATACGTCTTGAGGATCACAGAAAAGATAGGTCGGAGATAAAGACCTTTTTAGAATGACTAAACTGATTGGGAATAATTGAAACAAAAAGTAAACTTTAGAAAAAACCGACTTCCACAAACCCTATTTGATTAGATTGAGTTTAATACAAACTGTAACCCCTTATCCCCCCCCTTGGGGAATTAATTTTGTCAAATCCCACATCAATGCTACCCCACGCTACTAAGGAACCCCTGTACAAAGTTTCATGGCTCTAGGTCCACCGGTTTAGGCTATGCGTTGCCTGCCCGTCAGCCACGCATTGTATTTGTACCTAGTATTGAGCAGATCTGGTGGCCATATGTGGTCTTCATCAGCAGTTCCGCATCACAATATTATGCTTACCATGTGCATTTGCACGAGTTATTATGAAAAACACAAAAATCACTATAAGTCTGCCTATAATATTTGAAGAGTTCCCTCGATTTCTCCAGGATCCCATCATCAGATCCTGACCTGGTGTCAATGGGACCAATGGGAAGGTAAACCCTTTCAAACAAAAAAATAATTTTCCAAATCGGTCCACCCGTTTAGGCGCTATCGGGGCACATACATAAAAAAATAAAATAAAAAAAAAAACAAACATCCGGACGAATTGTAAACCTCCTCCTTTGGGAAGTCGGTTAAAAATGTGCTCATAAATCATAAACCTACATCTGTACTTTACGAAGAACCAATAATGACCAAATATTTTTTTCGCATTTCATAAATGACATTTATTACAGATTAGAAGGCTAGAGTGACCACTCCAAAATCCCCGCTTGAACGACGTCTGCTATCATCACGTATGGAGTGACTGTTATAATAAAGCTCACCCACAATCACCTCCCCTTCCAGGCACCTTCAAGCTGAAGAGGCTGCAGTACCAGAAGGAGGGCTTTGACCCCGAAGTGATCAAAGACCCTCTCTACATCCGCGGCGGCAGTGGAAAGTTCGAGAAGATCACACCACAGATGTTCTCAGACATCTGTAACGGAAAAGTCAAGCTGTAAGGCAGTTATTGAATTCTGTGTGAGCACCTCAATGGAAAATTAATAAAAAACTTGTCTACCTACCAATCAGCAGGGGTATTAAGTTTGATTTCTCTCAGTTTTATAGTCCTTTTGGACAATTTCTTGTGAACGGTAAATCTGAAATAGTCTCGGAAGGAGGGTTAGGTAAATTGTGGTGGTAAATTCAAAATAGTACTTATCCGTTTCGTTTGAAAACGAAATTATTTGCACCGTCACCGTCACCGGGGGCTAAATCGGGGAAAGAGAAAAGAGGTACCGCGATCATAACGTCTGTTTGCCTCGCCTCGCTGGAATGCCAACATTAGAACCTCAATGAGACGTCCACATCGAGGTGCACAAATATTGTGTCAAGGGGGTCAGGCTGGCCAGATGCATTCGCAAAATAACTCTTCATCGGCGCTAAGAAAAGTTTTGCTATTTACATTTGAAATCGAAAAGTACCGTGACCGTGACTCGAGTTGATGTTATGTGGGAACTATATTTTCTGTCACCTAAATATTAGATTGATCACTAAACTGCGATCCCCTAATTAATCCATATTTCGTAATTACGAAAATCGTACCTACTCGTAATTTCTATATTGGCCTAAAATTATACAGATAGCTTATCCTCTCAACTGTTGTGTTGAGCCATCCTCATTTGATGATAGGTTTATATCTGTTCCTCCTACGAAATTATTGGACCGATATGGGGAAAGTTTACTTCTGCTTTATCTGTGTTCTGTTTTGTGTAAAATGACGTCTGAGTAAACGCTTATCTTATCTTTAAAGTGGACTGATCGTACAGGCTGGGCGGGGGCGGGAGAGGCTGGCGTGCGACCGGCGGCCGGCGTGGGTAGCAATGATAAAATATTCTGCACGTGAGAGTTTATTTTTGTCAAAACAGGGTATTGTTGAGTTTGCCAATTTCGCAAAGATTTGAGAATGAAATTCACATGTATGTGGTAATTTAATAAAATAGGTTAGTTGTTGAGATAGGAGGATATGATTAGTAAAAAAAAACAGGTAGGTAATCGTTAATTTCGAATAGTGCTAAATTTTAAGCCCCTTGCTCTCTTTGGATCTACGGGCTTAATAAACATCTCGGGACATTAGCACGACTACTAAATATTATTTTTTGTGATCAAAAGCTGTGTTTTTATTTAATACATGTAATGTTTGTAATGAATCGATTCGGTCATAGATCGTGTTTAACAAAAAAAATATAATATCGTAAAATTACGATACTTATAGATACTTTGTCAAGAAATGCTAGGCAAAAAATAATGACAACATATGTGACATATTAGGGACCTACAGCGTGTTTTGGTTGACAAACCAAATATTGATTAAGAAAAAACAAAAAGTGGCCAAGTGCGAGTCGGCCTCGCCCATGAAGGGTTCCGTAGTAAGACTGGATGTTTGGGTTGTAACTTTGTTTTTCATAGTGTTTTTATGAATGACAAAGTTATCTTTGCGGTTTTTAATAAATGTTTTATATCTTAAAAACTGCCTATTATATTTTGTTCAAACCAATTTTTATCGAAAGGTTATATTGAGATACACAGCATATATTTTTTATAGATTTATCACTCTCTTACTTTAAAAGTTAGAGGGGGGGGGGACACAATTTTTTCCACTTTGGATGGGTCTGTCTATTTAAAAATAGACTTTGAGGAAAAATGGTTTTAGGAACCTCCTACAGATACCCTACACATGTAGGTATGAAAAAAAAAATTTTGGTTTCAGTTTCATGTATTTGGGAGCCCCCCTTAATTATTTATTTCAGTTTTTGTATAAAAAACGTAAAGCGGTTCATAGAATACATCTACGTACCAAGTTTCAACTGTGTAGTCCTAATAGTTTTAGAATAAAGTGCTGTGACATACGGACGGACGGACAGACAGACAAACTTGACGAAACTATAAGGGTTCCTTGTTTCTCTACGGAACCCTAAAAACGCAATTGTCTTCAAATGTTGCCATCATTTAATATCTAGCATTTCTTGATATATATACCTTAGATAATTTGATGAGTAATCTATACTGTAACGTTAGATTGTGCAGTAGGTTTCTGTGTAGGAAGCAGGAATAATTACGCGTCGAAAAACTAAAAAAAAAAGAACTTTCAGTGACCCTTATGTACAACGACATACGGCTTATTTCATATGAGCTGGAACACTCTGGTAATCATTCCTGCTTGAGCCACTGTTTTATTTTTATTTTGAGCAAGATGAAGTGATTACACATTTTTGTTATAATTAATTAGTAAAATGTAAGAATGGATGGCGTTGTGAGAAAAATCATTTAAACGTCAATTAAGAGTCTTGTAAAATAATTGATTCCAATCTAAAGCAATCGTAGTTCAAAGTTTCCTTTTACAATTAATGACTTTAACAGCAATTTAGATCACATATCCTAATAGAAGCTGCATATTTATTCAAATTATTCTTAGATGTCTTATTGTCATTATTAATACAGAGTTAAATATATTATGTAATTTATAGATTTAGATCACATAGAACATACTGCATTCCACTAGTCTCCTTTTCGATCCATCTCTGGATATTACTAAAAGCTAATCCACATTGCGTTGCAGTACTGACCGCATTAAATGTCCATATGAAAAACGCAATGTACAGCAAGCCAGCGGAGCAGCTTACGGCCGTTTTCAACTCAACTCAATGTATGTTCCTGTATGTAAATGTTAATTACTTACTTACCTATCCTCAATCTGCAGATACTATATAGTCTTTGGCATAAGTTCCAAAGCGCAACCGTCAAATCTAACTCTATTACTTAATGTGAACATCATGGATAGAACGAGGGGTTTTTCCAAAAAATAAAGCTTCCAAAACACTCTTTCTATGGTATTGATACGCGTTGTTTGCCTGTAACGTTTCATCACCATTTGGAAGCTTTGGCATTTTTGGGTACAATATTTTCTGTCACCTTAATTTTGTATTATCATATCACTAAACTGCGGTACCCTTATTACAATATTTTATATTACCTATTTGTTGATAAAATGGGTGACAGATATACTATTTAGGTAACTAACCAAACTAATAATTTGATGTTGGTCGAAGTTAATTTATAGTTGACATTAGTGATAAAATTAAGTTGACAGATTTATTTATGATTTATTAGGTAATCCAAAAGGCATTTATTAGGCGATCGATAAAATCATACTTACCCGTTCGTTTTGATCAACTGACAAAAAACCCCTAATCCTACTCGATTATTACCTTTGCGATTGCAAGTGTTGTAGTAGTTAAATCAAAATTGGATTCAATGCTAAATACCTAAGATCCTTAAAATTAATTAGCATCAGCAAACCAACTTTACTGAATCTCTACACCTACATATAACAACGAATCTATCCTTCATCTATAATTTTCAAAATCCGAAAGATAAGTACCTAGTTAGCCTAATTAACCACACTATGCCGAAATTACGCGACCGAAAGTCCGCAGGGGCCCGATGATGCTCTGGGAAACGCACTTATATTGGAACGCTACCACTTCTAAAACACCCAAAATGGCGTCATTTGGTATGCTCCTAAAGATCGTAAATAGATTGCAAGCAAGCGTACATACGACGCCATTTTGGGTGTTTTAGAAGCGGTAGCGTTCCAATATAAGTGCGTTTCTCAGAGCAGCATCGGGCCCCAGGTTAGACACACATACGCACGGAAATTACGCGACAGAATTTTATATGTTTAGATTAGATAGATGCGTGCCAGAACGAATACGTCCGAGTTGTCGGGCCGAAGTTGTACGTCAAAACATGACGTAATTTTGACTACCTATAAGTACTACCCTTGTACTGGAAATAACACAGACGTAATCAAATCATTAAACGCTGAACTTCGGTAACGTTATTTCAGCATAGTGTGGTTTGACACTAATTACAATCTCCATTCTAGATTTCGTGCCTTGTATCGTATCACATAGAACCGCACTTGGATTGTCGGGTAGATGCAAAAAAATAAACTATTATTAAATAGGTACCTACCTACCTATGTATATGTGATTTGGCTGTACATACCTACCTATAGGAACAATAAAATTGTGCTACGTGTTTGTTAAAGAGCCGCATGGGATGTAGGAAAAATACATTTAGTACTTATTTAAGCTGTAAATAAATTAAAATTACATCCAATAAAGGAATATAAAACCAAATTGTTGTTTCTCATTTACCTATCTCTCCCATATTCCTCCTGCTTTAGTTGTTAGGGCCGAACCGGACGACCGACGACGGTCCCCAAAGGGCCATTGCGAGGGCCCACTGCAGTGGCCCATTGTGTACTAGGGGCAATGGTATACATAGGCGGGCGTGGCATGGTCAATGGCACGCGTGGCCCTTCTTTTCCGTGGTACGGTTGCGTAGGTAGTAACCGAACGAACAGAGGAGCGAAGAAGGGCCGGTGTTGCTCGAAGGAGAAGGAGGCCAGAGATCGTGGAGGAGGGCAAAAGGTCGGTTTCTACGACGACGAGACACTGTTCAAAGGTTAAGATTAGCTAATCGATGATTAATTCCAAGCAGTGGCACCTGATTGGCTGAAATTAGTTACACATAAATACCTAACTAATTTCAGCCAATCACGTGCTCTAGCTAAATCGTAACCTTTGAATAGTCTCGAGCAAAGAGTTTGCATCCTCCGTCTCGAGTTATTGTTCTGAGGTGAGTCTCGAGAAACTCTCGCTCGCAAGTCTCGCAACAATATAAACCAAAGAGTTTGCATCCTCCTTTCATTCGAACTAATCGCCCATCATGGTCCACTGTGTAGAGGGTCCATAAAATAATCCTCTTCAATCATTCATTCAATCATTCATTTGTGTTATTTTTGCCCAACTTGTCAGATTAGTTGTCACTTGTCAAAAATTGTCTGAAAATTGGAAAATTGGAAGGCAAATCAAAATACTTTTTCAGCATTTTTAAAATAGTAACTTCTATAATTCGTCGTCTGTTACGTTATTTTTAATGATCTAGATATATAAATAACTGTTGTGTCGTCGCATGAGACATACAAATGCATGGGTAATCTTTACGAACCCATCAAACAATAGGTGAACATAGCAGACAAAAAACAGGTAAAGTAAACCCACAGCTTTTCACGCTATCGAGCGTTATCAAGGTAATTTACATTGTAACTTGTTTTCGTGTTTCGCAATTGTTCGCAATTGACTTTTTAATTCGCCCCATTAGGCCTGGTTGCCAGCATGTTCGCCAGTTTGAAGAGTAAAATCAAGGAGGAGACGGGGAGTGATATCGGCAAGCTGACGAGTAGTTGGCGAGCTGGATCGTTTCTCGGGCGTATGTCGCTGCGGGATGACTCGGTAAGCCCAATATACTTGGCTTCGGCCCCCTTATCAACACTCTGACCCTTTATTCTTAGAGGTACCTAGAGAAAAATACTGCAAAAACTGCAGCTTGAGATAACATGGGAACCTATGGCGATAGGTGGCTCAGGAGTCCAACAGCAGTTGTAATATTGTCGTAATATTTGTATAAGACAGAGAGACTTACACTAAGTTACATGGCTATTTATAGTACTTTCTAAATGCTTAGTTAATGAGATTAGTAGAGTGATTAGAGGTGAGATGGTAAATTCATACATTACAAAATGTGGCGAACGACAAGTCCTGCAGAAGCAGAAGTCACGTAGCTGTCAACAACATGTACAGGTTCCTTCATGTTTTTTTTGCTCTATGAGGGAGCTTTGACATTTCCAATATAAATTTGGACGGAATCAGGATACGTCAAAAAATGCAGAATAGCTACTGCGTGCTGCCACTCGCACTGAATGTATACTCTATTTGACAAATCATTCTATCATACCTACTCAGACAACAAACTCATATTGATGGGCCTTCAAGGAATCTGATTATAAATCAGTCAGTGTTTTAGTCTTTCCCTTGAAATTCTAAATTATTTCATATCATAATATTTTCAGACAACTACGACCACTACGTCAAGCTCAGGTGGTCAGGGAGACTCTACATCAGAGGTAAATGACATTTAAATCCTTTATCTGATAATAATAATAAAGCCTCTTATAATGACTAATTTGCTGCATTTTGGTTTAATTGTTCTGATTTAGTCACCCATGTTTGAGCAAAGGCCCAAGAACCTTCATCTTTTCCTGTCTTGTGCCACTCTCCACCATTGTGGCTGGTACTCATCCAGCTCATCTCTCCATCACAGCCTTTATCTGATAAATATGCCTAAATATGGCCCAAACAATCCTTTATCTAATAAACATGTCTAAATTTGGCCCAAACAATAGCATAGCATCATAATCCTTTGATTTTATCCGCTCATGTTGGCCAGGTGCACGCGCGGGTTGCAGCTTGAAGAAGAATAAAACATAGCTTCATACATAACTTTTCCCAAACTGGGTGGCAGAGGCACAGCTGTGCCCACTCTTTGTCCTTCTTATTCACTACTCCATGAAACTTCTACAATTAGCATAATAATTCCACTACCATTTGTAGTATCACTTGTGACCTTGAAGCAAATGTAACATAGTTAGTCCGCATATGCCTTAAAAGTATAGAATTTACATTCTACTGTATCATAAATCAAGATATGTTGTCAAAACAGTTCATATTCTCTCTCATAGTCTTATGACATCAAATCTTGATTCACAATGATTTCAATACATGAAAACAATTATGTTATAAAACTCACAATGACATAAGTACTGGTATAAAAAGTATATATTTGTCACAAGAAATGTATGTTTGTTACTTTCCAGTCAATATCTCCGCAAATGGAGTTGTACCTATCAGATCGTACTGGAGGTCAGATCGATCAATCGTGTCTGCAGGACCAGTACACGTCACAATTGGAGTTTAAGTTGAAGGAACGGGATGCGCTGTGGGAGCGGAAAATAGACAAACTGAAGCTGACACTGGCCAATGTGCAGGGTATGTCAGATGAAATAAAAACAAAGCTCTGTGCTGTAGTTGGTCACACTCTTCTCTCAGAGAATCCGGTGCTTACCATGTACCAATGAGTTATGTTACTTACACTATGGACTTTCTAATGGTAATGGAAAATAAGCCTTCTAATCTCTATGTATAGTTGCGACGATGGGCTGGATAGGCCCCTGGGAATGGTAGAATAGAATGTTATGTAAAACAAACCAAACAGCGTCACACAGCGTGAAAGCGTGACCCACGCATGTTGTCAGACTTGAGTAAATTAAGTGATCAGTAAAGTCGTTTGTCCACCCCCTTTGTCGACGTCACGCCAACCACAACGGCCATGGTATTAATAAATTAAAAGTAAAAAAAACATTTTTAAACAAAGCTTTTATTTAATGCCCTAAAAAGAAGAAAATAAAATTTCAATTCAATCAAATGCGTCATTTTATTACATTACACAATTTATACGATGTAAAAGCTTGTTGCGGGATTTATCTCCAAGTCTGTGCAAATAGGTGCCTACCCACCTAATTAAGTCTACACAAGTAAATCCCGCAACAAGCTTTTATATCGTATAAATTGTGTAATGTAATAAAATGACGCATTTGATTGAATTGAAATTTTATTTTCTTCTTTTTAGGGCA
The DNA here is from genome assembly GCA_963457715.1 of Argyresthia albistria. Taxonomy (NCBI): domain Eukaryota; kingdom Metazoa; phylum Arthropoda; class Insecta; order Lepidoptera; family Argyresthiidae; genus Argyresthia; species Argyresthia albistria. Next base: position 10,324,528 of record OY735255.1, read on the forward strand.
TTAAATAAAAGCTTTGTTTAAAAATGTTTTTTTTTTACTTTTAATTTATTTTTAACTTTTTAGTCTTTATCATTACAGGACAAAACATCTAATCTAGAATTCGAGTGCTTGTCAAGACGAATCAAATGAGACCAAACACGATACAATTGCGTCGTTTGGTAACAGAGTTCCCATGGCCACCTTCCGGCTCCAGCATCAGATCAGCTCCATGTCATAAAAAATATTCTAGGACCAAAGTATTCGTCAAGACGAATCGAACGAGCCCAAATTCGACGGGCTTGCGATGTTTTATGACAGAGTTCCCATGGCCACCTTCCGGCTCCAGCATCAGATCAGCTCCATGTCATAAAAAATATTCTAGGACCAAAGTATTCGTCAAGACGAATCGAACGAGCCCAAATTCGACGGGCTTGCGATGTTTTATGACAGAGTTCCCATGGCCACCTTCCGTCTCTATCATCAGATCAGCTCCATGTCATAAAAAATATTCTAGGACCAAAGTATTCGTCAAGACGAATCGAACGAGCCCAAATTCGACGGGCTTGCGATGTTTTATGACAGAGTTCCCATGGCCACCTTCCGGCTCCAGCATCAGATCAGCTCCATGTCATAAAAAATATTCTAGGACCAAAGTATTCGTCAAGACGAATCGAACGAGCCCAAATTCGACGGGCTTGCGATGTTTTATGACAGAGTTCCCATGGCCACCTTCCGTCTCCATCATCAGATCAGCTCCATGTCATAAAAAATATTCTAGGACCAAAGTATTCGTCAAGACGAATCGAACGAGCCCAAATTCGACGGGCTTGCGATGTTTTATGACAGAGTTCCCATGGCCACCTTCCGGCTCCAGCATCAGATCAGCTCCATGTCATAAAAAATATTCTAGGACCAAAGTATTCGTCAAGACGAATCGAACGAGCCCAAATTCGACGGGCTTGCGATGTTTTATGACAGAGTTCCCATGGCCACCTTCCGTCTCCATCATCAGATCAGCTCCAAGTCAGAAAAATATTGCATTGTCATCCGACTTATACACGTATGCGAAATTTCAGCTCAATCGGATAACGGGAAGTGGGTCAAATTCAAGCCGACATTTTTGACGCGAACCGTGATACCCACAAACAAACAAACAAACATACATACATACAGTGCAAGTTTAATAAAAGCTTTTAAAAATAAATGATGACGCCGAGACAATCGTGGCGGGAACTGCAACAGTATACTCTATCCAAGCTTAGAAGCAACTTGACCTAAAACTTCATAAAATCCACTTTTTAAACACTACACTAGGGATTTTACCAAAAGAATCTAAATTGTTTATTCAGTTGAACTAACAGAAGAGTTGTCATCGCCATACATATCTATAGATATTATTTCACTTTCAACCATATTTGGTAACTGAAGAATCAAGAATGAAATGTTAGACATCTTTCCGATTCACAAATGTTTAAAGGGTGTATCGATTCTTTTGATTAATCGGTTTTATGAGCAATATCCCCTCACTGAGATTGACATCTGTCAAGTTTCCTGTTATATTAGATACACTATAGTGGACAAAAGGCTGAACTCTGAATATCATCCCCAAAGGTGAAGAAGCGGCAGCAGCGCAGTCGGTAGCGCGCGCGGCGCAGGCGGAGGCGGCGCGGGCTACCAGCGAGCTCGGAGCCGCGGTCAAGCAGCTGCACGAGCTGAAGACGAGGCTGGCGGCCGCGGAGAGGGCTCAGGATAGACTGGACGCTGTCACTGTGGGTCCACTTTTAGTGCTCGTTGTTCAGGAGCCATCGCATGGCAATAGTTATGGCGCGAGCGCAAAAATCCTGGTTTTGGATTGTCGGCGCCGCACAGTGTTTTAGAGTTGTTTGGGTGCGGACATTTTTAGTTGATAACGTACGTCGATAGAGTAAGTAATAACAAACCAAATTTCCCAAGAAACCCTATGTCAATTATTCTTAGTTACCGAGTTATTATTTTTAAAGATGCCTATTCGGAGTGTGCCTAAAATGAGAAAAGTATTGTTTTTTAATTAATAGTCAAAATTAAAATCAACGATTAATAACCACATTATAACACGTTTAATTACACGTTATTCAAGCTTCACAATGGGGTATGAATTTTAAGCAAGTACATAAATATTTGCAAAGAAGCAAATTTTAGTTTTTTTTTTTTTCATGTTTTCCGCGCACTCTTTTCGTTACAAGTGCTGGCTGACATTTTGTTCTGTCCCTATAAAAAAAACAGATACCTAATTCGCTGCATGGCGAAATTATTTGCACTTAACTGAAAAATGAGTTGGCGCCTGTATAAATTTAACTAGCAATTTTTGTTGCACGTTGCTTTTCTGTTGCAGGTTTCTTGGGCAATTTGGTTTGTTTTTACTTCCTCTATCGTCGTACGCTATCACCTAAAAATGTCCACACTCAAGCAACTCTAAAACACTGTGCGGGGCGCCGAGACGCGTCGCGCTGGCTACAAACAAACCGGCATTCTGCGCCCTCACTATAGCTATTGCCATGCGATTCGCGTGCAGAATTGGCTGCCTGTTTTGTTATGACCATGCTGCATAAATGGCTCCAGTCAGCATCGGATATACAATGAGCATGCGCATGAGCTTTCTACCACTTCTCTCGCAGAAGCACACCGCTCGAACGACCGAACAATGGCGAACTATTGTTATATAAGATGTGTCGGCGAACCAGTTACGCTATTTTTACTGTCATGTGAGTACAATAAAGAAATTACGAAAATTACAAGCATGCAGGCTGCTCAAAGAGTTCTACACATCCTACACAATCAGTAACATTCTACAGTTCGGCAATGTTGTTAGTGTTGT